>NC_069400.1:299371-450949 GCF_026875155.1 Cherax quadricarinatus | reverse complement strand
GGGCGTTTAAACCCAGTACCAACAAGAGTTTTGGGAAAAAACTGGAGGACCAAGCGGGGATAACGAAAGACTACGATGGGGGGAAATATTTGTCGGAAGACAGCACGAGTAATGGTACTGGCGAGGTCAAGGGGGCACCTGTGACCAGGGGGGCCCACAGGGGTCCCTAACCATGCTGTTTTGGTATTGTGAACGACATACGAAGGAAAAACCTGGGGTGTCACTGTTTCGAGACGTAAAGTTGATGAGAAGAATTCATTCACGAAACCAGGCAGAACAAAAAGGGATCTGGACAGGTCAGACCGGTCCAGAAATTTGGGCTCCGGGGGGGTTCAATCCCCCAAGGCAAGTCAGAAGTTGGGGAAAAAAAGGGCAAAAAAGACCGCAAAGGAGTACGTCAGGGGGCCAAGACTACAAACCTCACTCAAGGAAAAAATCTTGGGTGAGTATAACACCAGCACTTCCTGAAGCGCACATCAACCAAATAATGCGCAGCAAGGGGCCCCTGGAAAACCCTCAAAAGCATTCCGACATCTAAAAGGGAGTCGTTCAGGACCTGCACCGTGTATGTTGGGGCCCATTTTGGAGTATGCGGCACCATTGGAAACCCCACCCCTACCAAGCGTAAAAAACTAGAGAAAGTGCAAGGTTTGCCACAAGCTATCCCGAGCTAAGGGGTATGTCCTACGAGGAGAGATTAAAGGAAATCAACCTGACGACCTGGAGGACAGAGAGATAGGGTGGACATGATAACGACTTAAAAAATTTGAGAGGAATTGAAAAGGGGGGCAAAGAAAACAGTTCCAGAGACGGGACACAGCAAAAAGGGGACACAGTTTGGAACTGAAAAACAAATAATTACAGGGATTTGGGAAATATTTTTTCAGCCACAGAGTAGTCAGGAAGTGGAAAGTTTGGGAAGAGATGTATGGAAGCAGGACCATACTACTTTAACAAGGAACGATAAAGCTCATGGTTTTAGGGAGAGGACCTAGTGGGGACCAGGGAAGAGGCGGGGCCAGAGCTTGGACTCGAGCCCTGCAACCTAAATAGGTGAGTACAATAGGGGAGTACACAACACACACTACACACACTCATACACATAAATACACATACCCCCACACACTACCCAAACCCACAAACTTCACGAAAACACACACACAACCACAACCACACACACACACACACACACAACCACACACACACACACACACTACCCCACAACCCCCACCTATAGAACAGGGCCCATTCTAATCGAAATGTGCCCAGGACAAAATGGGAACTAAAAACGTGAACATATCTCTAAATAGTCCCGAGGATTTAGCGTTTTAGTGGGGTGTCCCAAATATTATTAGCGGTCACTAAAAGGAGGAATCAGTGAACTCCTACAAGAGGTAACACTTCAAGAGTGCGAATAATTGGGGGAGATCAAGATTTTTACAAATTTAAATTTTAATGAATGCTGACAGGGGGGGTAGCATCAGTATGAGGCTCTGGGGGTGTTGACACAAAATGGTAAACGGTGTGATCTGAAATATTAATAAATACAGATATTGGTTGGTTATAACAACAGTGTAGTGATCAGGTCATAAACGAGTGATTAAATAAATACTGAAAGTAGGAAAAAATTAGTCAATCTCCAGCTGTTGGTGTTGTGAATTTAGTTAATATCATCAGATTTGTTATGACCATAATACTGTACTAAAGAAAAAAGAGTGAATACCAAGTCTTAAAAGAATAAGAAAATAAAAACTCGAGTGCATGATAAAGTTCCTGAAGGAGTTACAAAAGTGAAGATGACAGCAGCCATTAGCAGGAACCTCCATTGTTGTGCAGACGACATCACTTGCCTATGTGTGGTTAATTTTGGTTATTGTCTAAAGTGTCAGTGTCTCGCCCTGCTGGTTGTATGCTATACCATCACTCTCTCCCTAACTTTCAGTGCCAGGAGATAGATAGTGGTAACCCTGATAATGTTCAGTAAATTATCTAAATATCTTCAGAAGAGTTGTGTAGCCTAGTGACCCCCCTCCCTGACAGCGACAAGCTAATAAACAAGTACGTACATACAAACACACGTGTTCACATGTAATTATTATTATAATAAAAATTAGAATATATTAATAAGGAATTGAGTAAGAAATAATCCTACAATCTTCAAAAAAAGTAACGTAGCCTAGTGTGCAAAGATCCGGGCCGGGAGAGTACCGGTGAACCAAGAACAACAAAGATCTGGGCCGGGAGAGTACCAGTGAACCAAGAACAAGAAATATCTGGGCCGGGAGAGTACCGGTGAACCAAGAACAACAAAGCTCTGGGCCGGACTCTCCCGGTGAACCAACAACAACAAAGATCTTGGCCGGAAGAGTACCAGTGAACCAAGAACAAGAAATATCTGGGCCGGGAGAGTACCGGTGAACCAAGAACAACAAATATCTGGGCCTGGAGAGTACCGGTGAACCAAGAACAACAAATATCTGGGCCGGGAGAGTACCGGTGAACCAAGAACAACAAATATCTGGGCCGGGAGAGTACCGGTGAACCAAGAACAACAAAGTTCCGGGTCGGGAGAGTACCGGTGAACCAAGAACAACAAAGATCCGGGTCGGGAGAGTACCGGTGAACCAAGAACAACAAAGATCCGGGTCGGGAGAGTACCGGTGAACCAAGAACAACAAATATCTGGGCCGGGAGAGTACCGGTGAACCAAGAACAACAAAGTTCCGGGTCGGGAGAGTACCGGTGAACCACGAACAACAAAGATCCGGGTCGGGAGAGTACCGGTGAACCAAGAACAACAAAGATCCGGGTCGGGAGAGTACTGGTGAACCAAGAACAACAAAGATCTGGGCCGGGAGAGTACCGGTGAACCAAGAACAACAAAGATCTGGGCCGGGAGAGTACCGGTGAACCAAGAACAACAAAGATCCGGGTCGGGAGAGTACCGGTGACCCAAGAACAATAACAATAGTGTGTTAACGTGACCCCCCCCCCCTCTCTTTCAAAGAACGACAAGCTAGTAAACACACAAACACAAGTGTACACCGTAAATATTATATGGTATATATTAGTGTATATTAATAAGGAATTGATTGTGAAAAAAATTTATAATCTTCAAAAGAGTAGAGTAGCCTAGTGTGCGCACGCACACGCGCGCACAAGTACACACACACACACACACACACACACACACACACACCCACACACACACACACCCACACACACACCCACACACACACACACACCCTAGAAAATGACGTAGTGGAGGCAGGAACCATACACAGTTTTAAGACGAGGTTTGATAAAGCTCATGGAGCGGGGAGAGAGAGGGTCTAGTAGCAACCGGTGAAGAGGCGGGGCCAGGAGCTAGGACTCGACCCCTGCAACCACAAATAGGTGAGTACAAATAGGTGAGTACACATACCCACACACACACCCACACACATACACACACATACACACACCCCGCACATACACACACACATACACACACACATACATAGCTTTAAGCAGAGGTATGATAAAGCTCACGGCTCAGGGAGAGTGACCTAGTAGCGATCAGTGAAGAGGCGGGGCCAGGAGCTCGGACTCGACCCCCGCAACCTCAACTAGGTGAGTACAACTAGGTGAGTACATACACACACACACATACATACAAATACACATACACACATACACATACACATTGGGGCCAGGAGCTCGGACTCGACCCCTGCAACCTCAACTAGGTGAGTACAAACACATACACACACATACACATACATATACACAAACATACACATACACACACACACACACACATACACATACACAGACACACACACAGACACACACACTCACACACACACACACACAGACCAGGCAGAACTACAAAGGGATCTGGATAGGCTGCAGACCTGGTCCAGCAACTGGCTCCTGGAGTTCAATCCCACCAAGTGCAAAGTCATGAAGATTAGGGAAGGGCAAAGAAGACCGCAGACGGAGTACAGTCTAGGGGGCCAGAGACTACAAACATCACTCAAGGAAAAAGATCTTGGGGTGAGTATAACACCAGGCACATCTCCTGAAGCGCACATCAACCAAATAACTTCTGCAGCATATGGGCGCCTAGCAAACCTCAGAACAGCATTCAGGGAAATCAACCTGACGACACTGGAGGACAGGAGAGATAGGGGGGACATGATAACGACTTACAAAATACTGAGAGGAATTGACAAGGTGGACAAAGACAGGATGTTCCAGAGACTGGACACAGCAACACGGGGACACAGTTGGAAGCTGAAGACACAGATGAATCAAAGGGATGTTAGGAAGTATTTCTTCAGCCACAGAGTAGTCAGGAAGTGGAATAATTTGGGAAGCGATGTAGTGGAGGCAGGATCCATACATAGCTTTAAGCAGAGGTACGATAAAGCTCATGGTTCAGGGAGAGTGACCTAGTAGCGACCAGTGAAGAGGCGGGGCCAGGAGCTTGGACTCGACCCCTGCAACCTCAACTAGGTGAGTACAACTAGGTAAGTACACACATAGACACACACACACACACACACACACACACACACACACACACACACACACACACACACACACACACACACACACACACACACACATACACACACACAAGTAGTGATGATTTCTACAGAGTGGCTTCTTCTACAGTATGGCTCCCACAGTATGGCTCCTCCTGAAAAGGCCTTCTATAGAGTGGCTTCTTCTACAGAGTGGCTCATTCTTGAGTGGCTCCCTTTTACACCTATATGCTAATGACCTTGACCTCGCCCTCGAGACCACCTCGCCATCGAGACCACCTCACCCTCAACCACCCCACCCACGCCCCCCACGCCCCCCCCCCGCCCCCCCCGCGCCCCCCGCGCCCTCTGCGCCCCCCGCCCTCGCACTGACCCACCCGCCCGCCGTGCCCTCGCGCCCGCCGTGCCCCTCGCGCCTTCTGCTGTGCCTTCTGCAGCGTCGTCCGGATCGCCCCCGCTCCCCGAATTTTTTTCCGATTTTTTTCAAATTTTTTTGAATTTCATTTTCTTATGATCTCCATCTCCTCGGATCAAATTTTTGAGGTTCCCCCTCCCACTTTCACCCCCATCCCAAATTTTTTTGAATTTCATTTTCTTATGATCTCCTCGGATCAAGTTTTTTTTTGGAATCCCCCCTCTGGGGGTAAGCATTCAAAATGGAATCCCACTTGCATCCCAAATTTTTTTTTCTCGATAATACAAAGACTCCATCTCCTTGGATCAAATTTTTGGGTACCCCTCCTTCCACCCCCCAAATATTCCTGCTCCATCTCCTCGGATCAAGTTTTTCTCGATATCAATAATACAAAGATTTCCCCCACCATCCACTTCTACCCTCTATGTCCAAGTATTTCTCCTCCATCTCCTCGGATCAAGTTTTTTGGATTCCTCCGTCTGGGGGTAAGCATTCAAAATGGACTCCCACTTTCACCCCAAAATGTTTCTCCTTCATCTCCTTGGATCAAGTTTTTCTCGATAATACAAAGACTCCAATTCCTCGGATCAAGTTTTTCTCGAAATCAAAGTCTCCATCTCCTTGGATCAAGTTTTTCTCCTCTATCTCCTCGGATCAAGGTTTTTTTTGGATTCCCCCCTCTGGGGGTAAGCGTTCAAAATGAACTCCTATGAGGCATGGTACTCTCTCTTACTACAGGTCTAAACAAGTGTGACGTCACCCCACCTGTGTTTACTCGGCGGTCAGTGACGTCACGTGATGACCTCACACATACAGGCTGAATCTTGTCGACTTCCCCCTATGTCAGTGACGTCACGTGATGATCCCACACACAGGCTGAATCTTGTCGACTTGCCCCTACACATTTTTCACTTCACCCAGGATAACCCAAATTTCTCATTTTTTTTCGTTAATACCCACAACAATCCACAATTTCTTCACAAAATACAACTCAAGTCTAGATATTTTTCTCGTTTTTACTAATTTCATCAGAAAAAGTCACATCAACAACCCACAACTTATAATCACTTTTCAGCAACTCTACTTCGACAGCAACACCCGCAACCCACAACACCCACAACAAACAACACCTCACAATTTTCACTCATAAGCCGCAATTTTTGTCGTTTTAACTATTTCATCAGAAAAAGCCAACGCAACACTTATAACCACTTTTCGATAAATTCACTAGTCACAATTTTACATATTACGAAGTTAATACGCACACACACACCTCACTTTACTTTGAACACCTTCAAAACACTCTCATAAATCATTGAATACTCACAAAAATACCTTTGAACATTTCCAAGACAACATTTTGAATACTCCCAAATAAGATTTGACAGCTCTAATTTATCTACATTTACATATTTCATTAAATTACAACTCGTCCCCCAAACTCCTCCCTCATTCTCCAGATTTTTACAACAGTATCACAAAAACTAACTCAAACACTTTACTTTGAACAACACCAAAAACACCATCAATTACCTTTGAATACTCCAAAAACATCATTCGAACACAGTCAAATCACCACAGAATACTCCCAGAACACCTTCATAAATACTCTGCACATCATTTGAACACCTTCAAAAACACCTTTGAATAGTCCTCACATCACCATTTGAGTAATACTAATACACCACCGAATTCAGTCAAAACACCACCAAAATCACCATAAACTAAGATCAACATCACAGACATAACATCCATTTTCACACAGATCCTCTCAAATCACTATAACCATGGACGATCCCACTCACATCCAACTAAGATATAACATAAGTAACAAAAAAAAATGAACACAATCCAAACACACACAACAACAACCCACAACTTATAACCACTTTTTCGGCATCACTAGTTCGACAACAACACCCACAACCCACAACACCCACACCCCACAATTTTTCTCGTTTTAACTAATTTCATATGAAAAAGTAACAACAACAACCCACTTATAACATCTTTTCGATAACTCTAGTTCGACAACAACACCCACAACCCACATCACCCACACCCCGCAATCTTTTTTCTCGTTTCAACTAATTTCATCAGAAAAAGTCACAACAACAACCCACTTATAACATCTTTTCGGTATCTCTAGTTCGACAACAACGCCCACAACCCACAACACCCACATCCCACAACACCCACAACCCACAATTTTTTCTCGTTTTTAACTAATTTCATCAGAAAGTCACAACAACAACCCACTTATAACATCTTTTTCATCAACTCTAGTTCGACAACAACACCCACAACCCACAACATCCACATCCCACAACACCCACAACCCACATCACCCACAACCCGCAGTTTTTCTCGGTTTAACTAATTTCATCAGAAAAAGTCACAACAACAACCCACAACTTATAGCCACTTTTTCAGCATCTCTAGTTCGACTACATTACCCACAACCCTCATCACTTACCAATTTATTCACAATTTATTCGATACAATTTTTTTCTCCTTCTTTTTACTGAATCTTAAATGTAATACACATTCCTCTTTACATTACTAAATTTCTAATAAAATCCTCTCCATACCCATCTCCTTGTATCCACATCAATTGATATTATACTCACAACAACTAATCTCACTACCCAACTACTGTGTCATGTTTCAACACCCTCCATTCTTTTCCAATATATCATAACTTTTCAATTCTATAATTTCTTTGTAAAATATTCACACATTACCTTTATTTTCAGTAAAATCCCCCCCCCCAAATTTCATTAAATTTCTAATAACAAACCCTCCCCATAACCCTCTCCATCTCACCCACATTTCTTCACATCCACTCACCCATCTCCCAACACACCTCTTCTGAACACACACAAAAATCACATTTCACATCCACAAATGCATCTCATCACCCATCTCAAATCCACTAAAATCACTGTATCCAAGATATTCACAAAACTCTATGACCACCTAACACACACACACACACACACACACACACACACACACACACACAAACACAGACACACACACACACACACACACACACCACCACACACACACACACACACACACACACACACACACACACACACACACACCTCACTTTACTGTGAACACCTTCAAAACACTCTCATACATCATCATTTGAGATCACCTTTTCTCAATATCTCTTAAGAAATATTCTCTCATCCACAACCTTTATCATCTCACTACAGAACAACCCCAAGATTACTTCGAACACTCTCATAAATCATTTGAATACTCACATAAACACCTTCGAACATTTCCAAACAACACTGAAGCACTTCCAAAATATCATTTTGAATTCTCCCAAATAAGATTTGACAGCTCTAATTTATCTACATTTACATATTTCATTAAATTACAACTCATAAACCATACTACTCCCTCAGTCTCCAGACTTTTACAGCATAATCACAAAAACTAATTCATACACTTATGACACGAGACATTTTACCAAAACTAACACAAACACACCCACACACACCACACTTTACTTTGTACAATTTACCAAAACTAACACAAACACACCTACACACACCACACTTTACTTTGTACAACACATTCACACAAACATTCACACAAAAAATCACAATCACCAACTCCATACAATATCTAATGCACTCCTCTCACTTCCACCAACACATACCAGCACAGATAGGGATGCCTTCCATGACATCACACTCCATCCTGCGTTTACTTGGCGATCAGCGACGTCACACCCCACTTTTACTTCATTTAACTTAACGAGAGGAAGTTACTTGTTTCAACCTGTTATATCTCCAATATCTAAGATCACCACAATCAAGACGTTTACCAAATTCTATAACCCCTCCACTAAGATCACACATTTTTGTACACATTCTCTTAAAACAACATCATAACGAAGATCACTAAAACTATCTATACTTTTACTAAGATCACCTATCATTTTATCTTCTCTAACTCACCCACCAATTTATATTCTCATTCACACTTACACATTTCATTAACCGAAATTACATCTCATCCACCAAACTCCTCCCTCATTCTCCAAAACTTTACAGCATTAGCACAAAAAAAAAAATTAACTCATACATTTATGACATGAGACATTACCAAACTAAACACCTGACTAACTTTGAACCAACTCTGATCATCACAAAACCCCAAACTGATCATCTTAAAAAAATACTCTGCACATCATTTGAAACACTTCAAAAACATAAAACAAACACATCCGAATACTCCCAAAACACTACTGATTGCTACCAAAGCACCACTGAATACTACCAAAACACCATCAAAATCACCAGAATCTAAGTTTAGCATCACCAACTAACATCCATTTTATAGAAATTCCCTCAAATCACTATAACCAAGAACTCCCTCCCCATGGGCGCAAGAAAATGAAAAAACTTGAACACAAACCTAATGTTTAAAAAATAAGTGTTTTCAGTGATCATAGTAGTTTTGAGATGCATGATCTTAGATTTTTGGTGATCTTGGAGATGAGTGTTGATAGATGATGGTAAACATGATATGGAATTGGTGCTCGTGATTTTTTCGAGAATAATTATAAAAATGAGTGTTTTCTGTGATATTAGTGGTGGGGTCATAAAATCTGGTAATCGTCTTGGTTATAGTGTTCTTAGATAATGTAAGGTACAACAGGTTGAAACAAGGTGGGTTGGGTGTGATGTTACTAACCACCAAGTAAACAAGATGGGGGTGTGACGTCACTGGAGGTGACCTCGCCGGTCCTGTGAGGTGTGACATCGTGTGTTGGTGGGGAGTGAGGTGAGTGCGCTTAGATATTGTCAAATGTGATTTTTTGTGTGAATGTTTATAAAAAAATGAGTGTTTTTTTGGGATATTAGTGGTTTTTTGAGGTAAGTGAACATGGGTGATTGTTGTTGGTGGGTTTTCTTAGATTTGTGTGTGTGCAAGATATGGTTTTCAGTTGATGGGGATCATGTACTAAGTGTTTGCGTATTTAGGTTTGTGTTCAAGTTTTTTCATTTTTTTGCACCCATGGGGAGGGAGTTCTTGGTTATAGTGATTTGAGGGAATTTCTATAAAATGGATGTTAGTTGGTGATGCTAAACTTAGATTCTGGTGATTTTGATGGGTTTTGGTGTATTCAGTGGTGCTTTGGGAGCAATCAGTAGTGTTTTGGGAGTATTCGGATGTGTTTGATGATGTTTTTTGAAGGTGTTTAAATGAGTCAGAGTATTTTTTTAAGATGATCAGTGGTGTTTTGGTGATGATCAGAGTTGGTTCAAAGTTAGTCAGTGTGTTAGTTATGGGTTTAAAGTCTCATTCATAAGTGTATGAGTTAGTTTTTTTTTTTTTTTTGTGCTAATGCTGTAAAGTATGGAGAATGAGGGAGGAGTTTGGTGGATGAGATGTAATTTCGGTAATGAAAAGTGTAAGTGTGAATGAGAATGTAAATTGGGGGGGTGAGTTAGAGAAATAAAATGATAGGTGATCTTAGTAAAAGTATAGATAGTTTTAGTGATCTTCGTTATGATGTTGTTTTAAGAGAATGTGTACAAAAATGTGTGATCTTAGTGGAGGGGTTATAGAATTTGGTAAACGTCTTGATTGTGGTGATCTTAGATATTGGAGATATAACAGGTTGAAACAAGTAACTTCCTCTCGTTAAGTTAAATGAAGTAAAAGTGGGGTGTGACGTCGCTGATCGTAAAGTAAACGCAGGATGGAGTGTGATGTCATGGAAGGCATCCCTATCTGTGCTGGTATGTGTCGGTGGTAGTGAGAGGAGTGTATTATATATTGTATGGAGTTGGTGATTGTGATTTTTTGTGTGAATGTTTGTGTGAATGTGTTGTACAAAGTAAAGTGTGGTGTGTGTGGGTGTGTTTGTGTTAGTTTTGGTAAAATGTCTGGTGTCATAAGTGTATGAGTTAGTTTTTGTGATAATGCTGTAAAGTCTTGAGACTGAGGGAGTAGTATGGTGGATGAGTTGTAATTTAATGAAATATGTAAATGTAGGTAAATTAGAGCTGTCAAATCTTATTTAGGAGTATTCAAAATTATATTTTGGAAGTGCTTCAGTGTTGTTTGGAAATGTTCAAAGGTGTTTATGTGAGTATTCAAATGATTTATGAGAGTGTTCGAAGTAATCTTGGGGTTGTTCTGTAGTGAGATGATAAAGTTGTGGATGAGAGAATATTTCTTAGAGATATGAGAAAAGGTGATCTCAAATGATGATGTATGAGAGTGTTTTGAAGGTGTTCACAGTAAAGTGAGGTGTGTGTGTGTGTGTGTGTGTGTGTGTGTGTGTACTCACCTAGTTACTCACCTAGTTGAGGTTGCAAGGGTCGAGTCCAAGCTCCTGGCCCCGCCTCTTCACTGGTCGCTACTAGGTCACTCTCCCTGAACCATGAGCTTTATCGTACCTCTGCTTAAAGCTATGTATGGATCCTGCCTCCACTACATCGCTTCCCAAACTATTCCACTTCCTGACTACTATGTGGCTGAAGAAATACTTCCTAACATCCCTGTGATTCATCTGTGTCTTCAGCTTCCAACTGTGTCCCCGTGTTGCTGGGTCCAGTCTCTGGAACATCCTGTCTTTGTCCACCTTGTCAATTTCCTCTCAGTATTTTGTTAAGTCGTTTCATGTCCCCCCTATCTCTCCTGTCCTCCAGTGTCGTCAGGTTGATTTCCCTTAACCTCTCCTCATAGGACATACCTCTTAACCCTGGGACTAGTCTTGTTGCAAACCTTTGCACTTTCTCTAGTTTCTTTACATGCTTGGCTAGGTGTGGGTTCCAAACTGGTGCCGCATACTCTAATATGGGCCTAACGTACCGGTGTACAGAGTCCTGAACGACTCCTTATTAAGATGTCGGAATGCTGTTCTGAGGTTTGCCAGGCGCCCATATGCTGCGGCAGTTATTTGGTTGATGTGCGCCTCAGGAGATGTGCCTGGTGTTATACTCACCCCCAAAACTTTTTCCTAACAAGATTAAGAAAATAAAAACTCCGAGTGGCATGATAAAGTTCCTGAAGGAGTACAAAAGGTGAAGATGACAGCAGCCATTAGCAAGGAAACTCCATTGTTGTGCAGACGTCATTCACTTGCTTATGTGTGTTAATTTTGGTTCATTGTCTTAAAGTTGGTCACGTGTTCTCGCCCTGCTGGTTTGTTGCTATACCATCTATCTCTCCCTAACTTTCTGTGCCAGGATGATAAGATAGTGGTAACCTGATAATGTTCAGTAAATTATCTAAATATCTTCAGAAGAATAGAGTTGTGTTTGCCTAGTGACCCCCTCCCTGACAGCGTCAAGCTAATAATCAAGTTCGTACATACAAACACGTGTTCACATGTAATTATTATTATACTAAAAATTAGAATATATTTAATAAGGAATTGAGTAAGAAATAATCCTACTATCTTCAAAAAAAAAGTAAACGTAGGCCTAGTGTGCAAAGATCCGTGCCGGGAGAGACCGGTGAACCAAGGAACAACAAAGATCTGGGCCGGAGAGTACCAGTGAACCAAGGAACAAGAAAATATCTGGGGCGGGAGAGTAAGAGTGATCCAAAACAACAAAGCTCTGGAGCGGACTCTCCGGTGAAACCAACAACAACAAAGATTCTTGGCCGGAAAGAGTACAGTGAACACAAGTACAAGAAATTCTGGCCGGGGAGTACGGTGAACCATAAACAAACATATATCTGGGCCTGGAGAGTACCGGTGAACCAAGAACATCAAATATCTGGGCCCGGGAGAGTACCGGTGATACCAATAGAACAACAAATATCGGGGCCGGGAGGAGAGTTTTACCGGTGAACCAAGATCAACCAAGTTTCCGGGTCGGGAGAGTACCGTAGTGAAACCAAGAACAACAATAGATCCGGGTCGGGAGAGTACCGGTGAACCAAAGAACAAACAAAGATCCGGGTCGGGGAGAGAGTACCGGTGAACCAAGAACAACAAATTATATGGGGCCGGGAGGAGCATTACCGGTGAACCAAGAACAACAAAGATTACGGGTCGGGAGAGTACGGTGAAACCAGAACAACAAAGATCCGGGTCGGGAGAGTATAAGCGTGATCCAAGAACAACAAGATCTGGGTCGGGAGAGTTCTTGGTGAACCAAGAACAACAAGATCTGGGCCGGTGGATGGTACGGTGAACAAAGTAACAAAACCATAAGATCTGGGCCACGGGGTGAGTTAGGAGTTCCGGTGAACCAAAGGAACAACAAAGATCCGGGTCGGGGAGAGAGTACCGGTGTGAACAGAACAATAAACAATAGTGTGTTATCGTGACACCCCCCCCTCTCTTTCAAAGAAATATCGACATGCTTAGTAAAACACACAAACACAAGTGTTACACCGTAAATATATAGGGTATTTATTAGTGTATATTATTAAGGAATTGATTGTGTTAAAATATTTATAATCTTCAAAAGAGTAGAGTATAGCCTAGTTGTGCGCACGCACACGCGTCGACAAGTACACACACACACACAACACACACCACACACACACACCCCACAACACACACACCCCCAAAACACACACACACCCCAACACACACACCACACTCCCACACATACCATAGAAAATGACGTAGTGAGGGCTGGAACCATACACAAGTTTTAAGACCGAGGTTTGATAAAGTACATGGAGCGGGGAGGAGAGAGAGGTCTAGTAGCAACCAGGTTGAAGAGGCGGGGCCAGGAGCTTGGACCGACCCCTGCAACCACAAATAGGTGAGTTTACAAATAGAGTGGTGTACACATACCACACACACCACCCATCACACATACACACACATCAACACACCCCCACATACACACACACATCTCACACACCATACATAGCTTTATGCAGAGGTATGATAAAGCTCACGGCTCAGGGAGAAGTGACCTAGATAGCGACAGTGAAGTGGCGGGGCAGGAGCTCGGAACTCGACCCCGCAACCTCAACTAGGGGATGTACAACTCTAGGTGAGTACATACCTCACACACCATACATTCAAATACACATACACCACATACAATACACATTGGGCAGGTGCTCGGACTCGACACCCATGCCAATCATCAACTAGGTGCGATTACAAAAACACATACACCCACCAACAATACATATAACAAAAACCATACACAACACACACACACACCATAAACCACATACAACCATACAACAGACACACAACAAGACCACAACACACTCCACACACAACACAACAGACCAGGCAGATCTACCAAAGGGATCTGGATAGGACTGCAGGACTGGTCAAGCAACTGGCTCCTGGAGTTCACCACACCAAGTGCAAAGTCAATGAAGATTGAGGGAAGGCAAAGAAGACGCGACGGAGTACAGGTTATGCGGGGCCAGAGGACTACAAACTTTCTCTCAAAGGAAAAAGATACTTGGGTGTGAGTATAACACCGGCAACATCTCCTGAAGCGCACATCAAACCAAATAACTTCTGCAGGCATTTGGGCGCCTAGCAAACCTAAGTACCAGCACTTACAGGGAAACTCAAACCTGACAGACACTGGAGGACAGGAGAGATAGGGGGGACATGATAACGACATACAAAATACTGAGAGAATTGAACTAATGTGGACAAAGAAGATGTTCAGAGACTGGTCACAAGCAACACGGTGGGACACAGTTGGAAGCTGAAGACACATTAATCAAAGGGATGTTAGGAAAAGTATTTTCTTCAGCCACAGAGTAGTAAGGATAGTGGTATAATTTGGGAAGCGATTGTAGTGGAGGCAGTGATCCATACATAGCTTTAAGCAGAGGTACGTTAAAGACTCATGGTTAAGGGGAGAGTGTCCTAGTAGCGACCAGTGAAGAGGCGGGGCCAGGAGCTTGGACTCGACCCCTGTCAACATCAACTAGGTGAGTACAAATAAGTAAGTAACCACATAGACACAAACACACACCAACAAACCACACCACTACACACACACACACACTCAAACACACACACACACACATACACATAACAAACACACAAGTAGTGATGATTTCTACAGAGGGGCTTTTATACAGTATGGCTTACCACAGTATGACTCCTACCTGAAAAGGCCTTCTATAGAGTGGCTTCTTCGACAGAGATGGCTCTTCTTGAGGGCTCCCCTTTTACCCTTATATGCTAATGGACCTTGACCTCGCCCTCGAGACACCTCAGCCATCGAGACCTACCTCACTCAACCACCCCCCCCACGCCACCCACGCCCCCCCCCCCCCGCCCCCCCAGGCGACCCCCGCCGCCCTCTGCTCCCCACGCTCATCGCACGGACAACCGCCGCCGTGCACCTCGCGCCCGACAGTTGCCACTCGCGACCTTCTGCTGTGCCTTCTGCAGCGTCGTCCGGGATCGCACGCTCCCGAATTTTTTTTCCGATTTTTTCAAATTTTTGTTTGAATTTTCCTTTTCTTATGATCTCACATTATCCTCGGATCAAATTTTTTTGAGGTTCCCTCCCTCCCACTTTCAACCCCCATCCCAAATTTTTTTTGAATTTCATTTCTTATGATCTCCATCTCCTCGGATCAAATTTTTGAGGTTCCCCTCCCACTTTCACCCCCCCATCCCAAATTTTTTTGAATTTCATTTTCTTTGATCTCCTCGGTAAGTTTTTTTTGGAATTCCCCTCTGGGGGGAAGCATTCACCATAAATGGAATCCCTCACGCTTGCATCCCAATTTTTTTTTCTCGATAATACAAAGACTCCATCTCCTTGGATCAAATTTTTGGGTACCCCTCCTTCCACAACCCATATTTTATTCCTGCTCCATCTCCTCGGATCAAGTTTTTCTCGATATCAATAATACAATGATTTACCCCACCATCCACTTTACCCTCTTATGTACAAAGTATTCTCCTCATTCCTGGATCAGTTTTTTGGATTCCCAGTCTGGGGGTTAAAGACATTCAAAATGGACTCCACTTTTACCCCAAATATGTTTCTCCTTCATCTCTTGGATCAAGTTTTTCTCGATAATACACAAGAATCCAATTTCCTCGGATCAAGTTTGTCTCGAAATCACATAGTCCCATCTCCTTGGTTCAAGTCTTTTCTCCTCTATCATTCTCAGGATCAAGGTTTTTTTTTGATTCCGCCCTCTGGGGGTAACGTTCAATTGAACTCCTATGTAGGCATGGTACTCTCTCTTACTACAGGTTCTATACAAGTGTGACGTCACACAACCTGCTGTTTACTCGGCGGTCAGTGACGTCACGCTGATGCAACCTAACAAATACAGGCATGATCTTGTCGACTTCCCACCTATGTCAGTGACGTCACGTGATTGATCACTCACACAGGTGAATCTTGTCGACTTGCCCCTAACATTTTTCACTTCACCCAGGATAAACCAAAATTTCTCAATTTTTTTTTCGTTAATACCCACAACATATCCACATTTTCTTCTCAATATAACAACTTCAATTAGATATTTTTCCTAGTTTTTCCTTAATTTCATCAGAAAAAAGTCACATCAAAACAACCCACAATCTTATAATCACTTTCAGCAAACTCTTACCTTCGACAGCAACACCCGCAACCCACAACACCCACAAACAAAAACACCTCACAAATTTTAATCCATCAAGCAGCATATTTTGTCGTTTTAAACATTTTTCATCAGAAAAGCCAACTGCAACACTTATAACTCTTTTCGATATAAATTCACTAGTCACAATTTTACATATTACGAAGTTAATACGGCACACACACACACCATCACTTTAACTTTGAACACCTTCAAAAACACTCTCATAAATCATTGGATTACTCTCTAAAAATACCTTTGAACATTTCCAATACAACATTTTGAATACTCCAAATAAGATTTGACAGCTATAATTTATTCTACATTTACATATTCATTAAATTACAACTCGTTACCCCCAAACTTCTCCCTCATTCTCCAGATTTTTACAACAGTATCACAAAAAACTACCTCAAAAACACTTTACTTTGAACAACACAAAAACCCACCATCAATTACCTTTTGAATACTCAAAAAACAAATTCAACACTTTCAAATCACCACTTGAATACTCCCAGAACACTTTCAGAAATACTCTTGCAAATCAATTGGAAACACCTTTCAAAAAAACCCTTTGAATAGTCTCAATCACCATTTTGGAGTAATACTAATACACCCACGAATTCAGTCAATACACCACCAAAATCACCATAAACTAAGATCAACATCCACAGACTAACATCATTTCACACAGTTCCTCTCAAAATCACTATAAACATGGGACGATCCCACTAACATCCAATAAGATATAACATAAGTACAAATAATAAAATGAACAAATTACAAACACACACAACATCAATCCACTACTCTATAACCAATTTTTCGGGCATTCACTAGTTCGACAACAAACACCACATCCCAAACACCCTCCACCCCACAATTTTTCTCGTTTTAACTAATTTCATTTTTTTGAATAATGTAACAACAACAACCCACTTATTACATCTTTTCGATAACTCTAGTTCGACAACAACACCACAACCCACATCACCCACACCCGCAATCTTTTTTCTCGTTTCAACTAATTTTCATCAGGAAATATAGTCACAACAACAACCCACTAATAAACATCTTGTCGGTATCTCTAGTTCGACAATACAAACGCCCACAAACCCACAACTCCCAATTCCACACAAACCCACAACCACAATTTTTTTTCTCGTTTTTACTAATTTCATCAGGGAATAGTCACAAATAACAACCCACTTATAACATCTTTTTCATCAAACTCTAGTTCGACAACAACACCCACAACCACCACATCATCCAAATCCCACAACACCCACAACCCACTTCACCCACAACCCGCTAGTTTTCTCGGTATTTACTAATTTCATCAGAAAAAGTCACAACAACAAACCCACATATTATGGCACTTTTCAGCATCTTAGTTCGACTAATTACCCACAAACCCCATCACTTACAATTTATTCCAATTTATTCGATACAATTTTTTTCTACTTCTTTTTTCTGAATCTTAAATGTAATACACATTCTCTTTACATTACTAATTTTACTATAAAATCCTCTCCATAACCCTATCTCCTTGTATCCAAATCAATTGATATTATTCTCACAACAAACTAATCTCACTTCCCAACTACTGGGGTCCTTGTTTCAAAACCACCATTCTTTTCCCAATATATATAACTTTTCAATTCGATAATTTCTTTGTAATATATTCAAAATTACCTTTATTTTCAGTAAAATCACCCCCCCATGCGAATTTCATTTAATAATTTCTAATACAATCCTCTCACCCATACCCATCTCCATATCACCCACCATTTCTCTCATCCACTCACACTCCATCATCCCAAACACAATCTTCTGAAACACACACAAAAATCACATTTCAAATCCACAAAAATGCATCTCTATTCCACCAATCTCAAAATCCATAAATCTCTGTATCCATGATATTCACAAAACTCTATGACCTCTATCACACACACAACACACACACACCACACACACACACACACCACACAAACACGGACAACACACACACACTCACACACACACACACACAACACACAACATCCACCACCACACACACACACTACACCACCACACACTCACACACACACACACACACACACACACTCACTTTTACTAGTGATCACATTCAAAACACCTCTCATAACATCATAATTTGAGATCACCTTTTCTCAATATCTATTAAAGAAATTTCCTCTCATCCACAACCTTTATCATCTCACTACAGATACAACCCAAGATTACTTCGAACACTCTCATAAATTCATTTGAATACTAATTTAACCACCTTGAACATTTCCAAACAAAACTTGAAGCACTTCCAAAAATATCATTTTGAATTCTCCCAAATAAAGATTTGACTAGCTCTAATTTATCTACATTTACATATTTCAGTAAATTACAAACTTCATAAACCATACTACTCATCAGTCTCCAGGACTTTTACAGCATATTCACAAAATTAAAACTAATTCATACACTTTGACTCGAGGACAATTTTTTACCTCAAAAACTAACACAAACACACCCACACACACCACACACTTTTACTTTGTACAATTTACCATAAAACTAACACAAACACACCTACCACACACCACACATTTACTTTGTACATCCACATTAACACCTAACATTCAACACAAAAATCACAATCACCAACTCCATACAATATCATAATGCACTCCTCTCAATTACACATCACATACCAGCACAGATAGGGAATTGCCCTCCATGACATCACACTCATCCTGCGTTTTCTTGGCGATAGCGACGTCACAACCCACTTTTACTTCATTTAAACTTAACGAGAGGGAAGTTACTTGTTTCAACCCCATGTTTTATCTCCATTATCTTAGATCACCACAATCAAGACGTTTACCAAATTCTATATCCCCTCCACAAGACACACTTTTTGTACACATTCTCTTTTAAAACAACATCTTTAACGAAGATCCTAAAAACTATCTATACTTTGTACTAAAGATCACCTTATCATTTTATTTCTCTTTAACTCACCCACCAATTTTAAATTATTTAATTCACACTTACACCATTTCATTACCGAAATTTACATCTCATCACCAACTCCTCCCTCATCTCAGACTTTACAGCATTAGACAAATAAAAAAAATTAACATAATTCATTATGACATGAGACATTCACCATAACTTACACATGACTAACTTTTGAACCAACTCTGAATCATCACCAAAAACACCATGATCATCTTCAAAAAAATACACCTCTGCACATTCATTTTGAACACCTTCAAAAAACATCATCAAACACATCCGAATACTCCCAATAACACTACGATTGCTACCAAAGCACCACTGAATACTTAGCAAAAAAACACATCAAAAATCATCCTGAATCTAAGTTTAAGCATTACACCATTAACATCCATTTTATAGAAATTCCCTACAAATCACTATAACCAAAGAACTCCCTCCCCAGCGCGCAAGAATATGAAAAAAACATTGAAAACAAACCTAATGTTTAAAAAATAATGTGATTTCAGTGATCATAGTAAGTTTTTGAGATGCTTATCTTAGAAATTTTTGGTGATTCTTGGAGTTGAGTGTTGTTGAAGTTGATGGTAACATGATATGAATTGGTGCTCGTGATATTTTTACGAGAATAATATAAAAATGAAGTGTTTTTCTGTGATATTAGTGGATTGGGGTCATAATATCTGGTAATCGTCTTGGTTATAGTGTTCTTAGATTATGTTAAGGTACAACAGGTTGAAACAAGGTTTGGTTGGGTGTGATGTTACTAACACCAGTAAACTCAGATGGGAGAGTGTGACGTCTCTGGAGGGTGACATCGCGGTCCTGTGAGGTGAATCGTGTGGTTGGTGGTAGTGAGGGATGAGTGCGCTAGATATTGTCCAAATGTGATTTTTTGTGTGTATGTTTATAAAAAATGAGTGTTTTCTGGGATTTAGTGGTTTTTGAGGTAGTGAACATGGGTGATCTGTGTTGGTGGTTGTGTATTTGATTTGCTGTGTGTGCAAGGATATGTTTTCAGTTGATGGTGATCATGTACTTAGTGTTTGCGTATAGGTTTGTGTCTAGTTTTTTCATTTTTTTTGCACCATGGGGATAGGGAGTTCTTGGTTATAGTGATTTGGGGAATTTCTATAAAATGGATGTTAGTGGTGATTGCTAAACTTAGATTCTGGTGATTTTGATGTGTTTTGGTGTATTCAGGTGGTGCTTTGGTAGCAATAAGTATGGTTTTGGGAGATTTCGGATGTGTTGTTGATTGTTTTTTGAAGTGTTTCAAATGATGTGCAGAGTATTTTTTGAAGATGTTCAGTGGTGTTTTGGTTATGATGATCAGATTGGTCAAAGTTAGTCAGTGTGTTAGTTATGTAATGTCTCATGTCATAAGTGTATGAGTTAGTTTTTTTTTTTTGTGGCTTTGCTGTAAAGTATGGAGAATGAAGGGAGGAAGTTGGTGGATGAGATGTAATTTCGGTTAATGAATGTGGAAGTGTGAATGAAGAATGTAAATTGGTGGGTAGGTGAGTTAGAGAAAGATAGAATGATAGGTGATCTTTAGTAAAAGTATAGTTAGTTGTGTGATCTCGTTATGTGTTTTGTTTTAAGTGAATGTGTACAAAAATGTGCTGATCTTATGTGGCGGGGTTATAGAATTTGGTAAACGTCTTTGATTGTGGTGATCTAGATATTGGAGAATTTAAACAGGTTGAAACAAGTAAACTTCCTTCGTTAGTTTAAATGAAGTAAAATGTGGGGGTGTGACTCGCTGATCGTAAAGTAAACCAGGGATGGACGTTGATGTCATGGAAGGGCATCCCTTTCTGTTGTTGGTTGTGTCGGTGGTAGTGTGAGGAGTGTATAGTATTGTATGGTGTTGGTGTGATTGTGATTTTTTGTGTGTATGTTGTGTTGAATGTGTTTACAAAGTAAAGGTGGTGTGTGTGGGTTTTGTGGTTTGTGTTAGTTTTGGTATATTGTCTGGATGTTCATAAGTGTATGAGTTTAGTTTTTGTGATTAATGCTGTTAAAGTCTTGAGGCTGAGGGGAGTTGTAATGGTGGATGAGTTGTTGTAAATTTAATGAAATATGATAAATGTAGGTAATTTAGAGCATGTTCAAATTCTTTATTTAGGAGTATTCAAAATTATATTTTGGAAGTGCTTCAGTGTTGTTTGGGGAAATGTTCTAAAGGTTGTTTATGTGATATTCAACATGATTTATGAAGAGTGTCGAAGTTATCTTGGGGTTGTTCTGTAGTGAGTTGTTAAAGGTTGTGGATGAGAGAATATTTCTTAAGAGATATTGAGAAAAGGTGATCTCAATTGATGATGTTTGTGGTGTTTTGAAGGTTTGTTCACAGTAAAGTGAGGTGTGTTGTGTGTGTGTGTGTGTGTGTTGGTGTGTGTGTACTACCTAGTTACTCACCTAGTTGAGGTTGCAAGGGTCGTGTCCAAGCTCCTGGCCCGCCTCCTTCACTGGTCGCACTAGGTCACTTCCCTGAACCATGAGCTTTATCGTACCTATGCTTAAAGCTATGTATGGATCACTGCCTCCACTACAGCGCTTCCCTAACTATTCCACTTCTGAATACTATGTGGCTGAAAGAAATAACTTCCTAAATCCCTGTGATTCATCTGTGTCTTCAGCTTCACAACTGCTGTGTTCCCCGTGTTGCTGGGTCCAGACTCTGGAACATCCTGTCTTTGTCACACTTGTTCAATTCCTCTCTGTATTTTGTATGTCGTTATCAGGTCCCCCCTATCTCTCTGTCCTCCAAGTGTTCGTCAGGTGATTTCACCTTAATACCTCTCCTCATAGGGCATTCCTCTTAACCCGGACTAGTCTTGTTGCAAACCTTTGCACATTCTCTAGTTTCTTTAAATGCTTGGCTAGGTGTGGGTTAAAACTGGTGCCGCATACTCTAATAATGGGACCTAAAGTTAACACGGTTGTACAGAGTCCTGAACGATCCTTTTTAAGATGTCGGATGCTGTTTCTGAGGTTTTGATCAGGCGCCCATATGCTGGGCAGTTATTTGGTTGATGTGCGCCCTCAGGAGATGTGCCTGGTCGTTTTACTCACCCCAAGATCTTTTTCCTGAGTGATGTTTGTAGTCTCAAGGCCCCTCTTAGAATGTACTCCGTCTGCGGTCTTCTTTGCCCTTCCCCATTCCTCATGATCTTTGCCACTTGGTGGGATTGAACTCCAGGTAGACATGTTGTGGACCAGGTTGGCTAGCCCTGTCCAGATCCCTTTGTAGTTCTGCCTGGTCTTTCGATCGAATGAACTCTTTAATCACTTCACGTACATCTGCAAACAGGACACCTCGGAGTTTATTCCTTCCGTCATGTCGTTCCAAATACCAGTAACAGCACTGGTCTGGACTGACCCCTGTGGGACCCCGCTGGTCAACTGGTTCCCACTCTGATAACCTCGACACGTTCCATTACTCGCTGCTGTCTTGCTGACAAGTAATCCTGATCATTGCATGTGCATTCCTGTTTATCCCTGCTTGGTCCTCCAGTTTTTGCACTAATTCTTGTGATGGTACTGTGTCAAAAGAATTCAGCAGTCCAACAGAAAATGCAATCCACCCACCCATCTCTTCTTGTCTTACTGCATGTCCCACCATGTCATAGATCCACAGTAGGTTTGTGGACACAGGATTTCACATCTCTGAAACCATGTTGGCTGTCTGGTGATGAGATCATTCCTTTCTAGATGTTCCATCATTCTTCTCCTGAAATCTTTTTTCCATGTTTTTGGCCATTGCTATACATGTCAGTGACACTGGTCTGTAGTTTAGTGCTTCATGTCTGTCTCCTTTTTTAAAGGTTTGGCGACCAAATTTGCTTGTCTTCCATGCCTCAGGCAATCTCCCTGTTTCGATGGATGTATTGAAATATTTTTGTTAGGGGTACACATAGCGCCTCTGATCCTCTCTCTGGACCAATGGAGAGATGTTATCTGGCCCCATTGCTTTGAGGTATCTAGCTCACTCAGAAGCCTCTTCTCTTCTTTCCTCGGTTGTGAGTACTGTGTCCAGCACATGGTGTGTTTGTACCCCCACCTCTCCGTCTTTTGGAAGCTGACTTCTGTCTCTCTGTGAACACTTCTTTGAATCTCTTGTTGAGTTCTTCACCATACTTCTCGGTCATTTCTGGTTGTCATCTCCTCCTTCTTTCATTAGCCTGATTACCTGGTCCTTAAGGGTTGGTTTTCTTCCTGATGTGGCTGTTATATCAGCTTCGGGTCAGATTTGGACTTTTGCTGCTATGTGTTTTTCATATTGACGTTGGGCCTCCTTCTTATCTGTGCATATTTCGTTTCTGGCTCTACGTCTGCTCTCTTTATTATCTGGGTCTTTGCCTTCTATATTTCTTCCATTCCCTAGCACACTTGGGGTTTTTGCCTCCTTGTATCTTATGGGTGAACACATGGGCTCATCTGGCTTTTTCATTATTCCTGTTACCCTTGGGTACAAACCACTCATCAGCCTCCTTGCACTTGTTGGCACATATTACATTCATCTCATTAACTGGCTTCACTGCCAAGTTCTCTGTCCCAATGAACCTCATTCAAGGAAGTTCCTCATTCCTGTGTAGTCCCCTTTCCTGTAGTTTGCGTTTCATTTGTCCTTGCCTTCCTGCTTCCCCCTCCACCTTGTAGCTTACTGTGTTATTCGAAGCTCAAAAACCACATGGTCGTTGTGGCCACAAGGGGTCTTTCATATGTGATGTACCTCAATATCTGCACTACTCAAGGTGTATACTAAGTCAGCCTTGCTGGCTCATCCTATCCTCTCTCTCTTGTAGTTGTCCCGTACGTGTTGGTACATGAAATTTTCCAGTTACCAACTCCAATCTTCTTAGCCCTCCATGTATCTTGGCCCCAATTGTGGTCTCATTTTACCATTCGATCTCCTTGTGAGTTTAAGCCACACATGATCGGAGCTTTGCCTGCATGCATGAGCTCTTCTCCGCCACTGGCCAGCCAGTGTATCAACCCATAGCTCTATGCTCCTCGTAATACTATTGCCTGGGCCTCCTGCTGTTCCCCCCTGTGGGGGGTTATACATCACTGCAATATCACCTTGGGGACACCAGTGTGAAGCGTTCCCGCTATTGTTAATCACTTTCTTCTCCGCTGTCTCCTCTCCCAGCTCATCAAAAATTACATCGGTGGTTGATCTGCATTGCCACTCCTCACCCAATGTTCCTTCTGTCTTCTTTCTAGGATTGGTTATCCGCTGGAATTATGGCACATCTGTTATTCTACCTGTAAGCTTAGTTTCTGTGAGCTATGATGTCTTGTGACTGCCTCTTTGGACTTTTGTGCCAATCCTCCACTTGTTTGTTATTCCATCAGCGTTTGTGTAACATTACCTTCAGTTTCCTTTCTAACAACTTTGTTTGGGAGGCCTGTGGGGTGGGAGACCTTGGTTAGCGTTACTTTGGATTCTATAGTTGGGGGGTTGGGTGGAAAGCTGTGGGTATGGATTGATTGTGTGTTGGGGATGGTATGATAGGTTGTGGGGTTTCTGAGGATAGTTGTGTGTGTGCTTGCCCTTGCTGCTCTGATTCTGCCTCTGATGACCTCTGCTGAGTTCATTCCTTGTTCCTTTCCTAGCTCCTTTGCTTTTTTGTCCTCTCCCTCAGGTGCTTTCTCTCTGTTTGTGTTCTGTCTCTCATGTATAAGGAACACCCCCTCTTGTACTCTTCGAACTTTTCAACCGCATGGTTTCTCTTGGAGGATCATGTTCTGCACTGTTTCCTGTCTGTTGAATCAGCTTGATCGGTCGGTTTTCCCCTTCAAGTACCCCCCTATTCTCTGCAAAATTTACAATTCATCCCATGTCTTATCCCCCTATTTTCTGTGACTGATTTTCTCTAATTCCTTCTTTCTTCCTGCCGTCTTTCAGTGGTGTGTTCCTTCCACTCTCTCACTGAAGCCCATGGATAGTCATGATTTTGCACTTTCCTCCTCCCAATTGCCTCTTCCTCTGTGGGACCTATGGTTCCTGTCTGTTGTGGTCATTTTCTCCCTTGATTTTTCCAGTGGCTGCTGGTAGAAATGTTGTGCCTCAGGCATTCGACCTTTCTCCCTCTCCATCTGCACCCATATGCTCTTCCCATCCACTCACTGGCCCTCCTTGCAGGCTGATGATATGACCTTTGATAATTCATATCTCCTTACTTCCTGTTCAGACCTCTCATCAATCGTATGGTGTGTCTTCTCTGCGTCACTACCCCTGAGACTTGATTCAGCTGTTTACCTCAAAGATTCTAGGACCTTTACCCTGGATATTGCAGTTTCGACTTCGTGACATCCCAATCTTCGTCTCCTTCCTCCAACCTCTTTTCCCATTTCACATGAGAGCTCATTTCTCATTTTTTCAGATAAGCTCTCCTAATTTTCTCTCCCATTCTGCTCTATCTTTTCCACTGTTCCACCATCCATCCTCCCTACAGTCCATTGTCATATGATCCCTGATTCCTGCGAGTCCCAACCATTTTGTTTTTTTTTTATGAAAGAGAGAAAGAGAAAAAGATAAAAGGGGGAGAGAGTGAGAGATGAGGGAGAGAGAGAAGGGGTGCCTAGAAGGAGGGGAAAAGAAGGGGAAAAAGGGGGGAGTAAGTGAGAAGAGGGAAAAGGTTTAGAGAGAGGGGGGAGTGAAAAAAGGGAAAGGAGAGAAGAGGAAATGAGAGAGTAAGTGAGGAAGTGAGAGAGGGGAGAGAGAGAGAAAGAGTTGAAAGGATGAGAGAGGAAAGAGAGAGAGGATGTGAGAGAGGATGAGAGTGAGGTTGAGGAGAGAGGATGTGAAAAAAGGGGGGGAGAGAGAGTGAGCGAGAGAGGAGAGATGGAGAGAGAGAGAAGAGAGTGAGGAGAGGGAGACGAGAAGAGAGAGAGAAGAGAGAGAGAGAGAAAGTAGTGAGAGAGTGGAAGAGAGAGTAATGTTGAGAGGAGTGTAGAAGGGAGGAGATGGGGGGGAACGGATGGGGTATAGGGTCACTTCACTGGAAGGTGTAAAATCATGTATTTATGGGTGTGTGTGTGTATATATTTGTGTGTGTGTGTGTGTCTGTATGTGTGTGTGTGTGTTGGGGATGTGGTGTTTATGTGTTGTGTGTTTGTGTGTGTGTGTGTGTGTGTGTGTGTGTGTGTGTGTGTAGTGTGTGTGTGGTGTTGTGTGTGTGGTGTGCTACAGCTATTCAAGTGCCTAACAAAAAAGTTACATATTTATGACCAAGTGTGCGTGCATTTGTTTATGTAATACCAGTCTATTTCCACGTATGTACTACATATGTATTGTATTATGTACCCGATCTCTTGGTTCCCACTTGTACTCTTGAGTTTAAAATTGACGTTCAAAAAAATTAATTCACTAGGCTTAGCCTATATGCGTACCTCTAAAATTCTATAAATGACAGTAATGCTGCTTATTTTATTTCTGATAGCTCGAGGAGAGTGACCACCCCAATTCAGACTAGAGATGGTATATTGACACCCATTGCAACTCAAATACTAGGTGATATATATTACTTGCGGATGGCAGTGGGAGAACGTTGCTGGTCTGTCCTGTGTCCCAGTTGTTGAAGGTGTTTGATGCTTTCGGTAATATTTCCAATAAATTCCTGTATGCACTCATTTTTCTATAGCTCTTCTAAATTTTTTCACTCACATCATGTATTTACTGGACAACTATTCTATACAAGCTTATTATCTCCCTGGTCTTGAGTCGCCACTTTATTCTTACAAAAATAACCACTGCGTCTATTTTGGCAACATCTATTTTGGCCTGGACTAACATTCTTTCACCACCTTCAACTGCCCTTCTAAACAGTCTAGCCAATATTTCTTTTTTTCCTTTTCTGTGATCACTTTTATTCCTTTTTTCGGGGCTTAAGGTATTATATGCACTCTTATGCGTGCACCACGCCTATATCCCCTCAACACTGTATTACCTTATGGCCAGTAGAAATTATCTACAAAACACGAGCTCAAAACCGCGTGACTCCTCCAGAGGTGTGTGTTGTGTGTGTGTTGTGTGTGTGTTATGTGTGTGTGTGTGTGTGTGTGTGTGTGTGTGTGTGTGATGTGTGTGTTAGGGGGTCATAGAGTTTGTGAATATCTTGGATACAGGGGTTTTTAGTGGATTTGAGATGGGTGATGAGATGACTGTTGTGGATTGTGAATGTGATTTTTGTGTGTGTGTTCAGAAGTGGTGTGTTGGGAGATGGGTGATGATGATGTGAAGAAATGAGGGTGAGTTGGATGGAGAGGGGTATGGGGAGGGTAGTATTAGTATAATTTAATGAATTTATGGGTGGGTTGTTACTGAAAAATATAGGTTTAATGTGTGGAATATTTTAAAAAGAAATTTTAGCAATTGAAAAGTTATGATATATTGGAAAAAAGAACTGGAGGGTGTTTGAAACATGTCGCAGTAGTTGGGGTAGTGAGATTAGTTGTTGTGAGTATAATATCAATTTATGTGGACTTTACAAGGTGATGGGTATGGAGAGGATTTTATTAGAAATTTAGTAATGTAAAGAGGAAATGTGTATTCTTTTAAGATTCAGTAAAAAGAAGGACGAAAAAAATTTGTATCGAATAAATTGTGATAAATTGGTAAAGTTGATGAGGGTTGTTGGGTAAGTAGTCGATACTAGAGATGCTGAAAAAGTGGCTATAAAGTTTGTGGGTTGTTGTTGTGACTTTTTCTGATGAATTAGTTTTTAAAACAGAGAAAAAAATTTGGGTTGTGGGTGTGTGGGTTGTGGGAGTGGATAACAAGATTAAGAAAATAAAAACTCCGAGTGGCATGATAAAGTTCCTGAAGGAGTACAAAAGGTGAAGATGACAGCAGCCATTAGCAAGGAAACTCCATTGTTGTGCAGACGTCATTCACTTGCTTATGTGTGTTAATTTTGGTTCATTGTCTTAAAGTTGGTCACGTGTTCTCGCCCTGCTGGTTTGTTGCTATACCATCTATCTCTCCCTAACTTTCTGTGCCAGGATGATAAGATAGTGGTAACCTGATAATGTTCAGTAAATTATCTAAATATCTTCAGAAGAATAGAGTTGTGTTTGCCTAGTGACCCCCTCCCTGACAGCGTCAAGCTAATAATCAAGTTCGTACATACAAACACGTGTTCACATGTAATTATTATTATACTAAAAATTAGAATATATTTAATAAGGAATTGAGTAAGAAATAATCCTACTATCTTCAAAAAAAAAGTAAACGTAGGCCTAGTGTGCAAAGATCCGTGCCGGGAGAGACCGGTGAACCAAGGAACAACAAAGATCTGGGCCGGAGAGTACCAGTGAACCAAGGAACAAGAAAATATCTGGGGCGGGAGAGTAAGAGTGATCCAAAACAACAAAGCTCTGGAGCGGACTCTCCGGTGAAACCAACAACAACAAAGATTCTTGGCCGGAAAGAGTACAGTGAACACAAGTACAAGAAATTCTGGCCGGGGAGTACGGTGAACCATAAACAAACATATATCTGGGCCTGGAGAGTACCGGTGAACCAAGAACATCAAATATCTGGGCCCGGGAGAGTACCGGTGATACCAATAGAACAACAAATATCGGGGCCGGGAGGAGAGTTTTACCGGTGAACCAAGATCAACCAAGTTTCCGGGTCGGGAGAGTACCGTAGTGAAACCAAGAACAACAATAGATCCGGGTCGGGAGAGTACCGGTGAACCAAAGAACAAACAAAGATCCGGGTCGGGGAGAGAGTACCGGTGAACCAAGAACAACAAATTATATGGGGCCGGGAGGAGCATTACCGGTGAACCAAGAACAACAAAGATTACGGGTCGGGAGAGTACGGTGAAACCAGAACAACAAAGATCCGGGTCGGGAGAGTATAAGCGTGATCCAAGAACAACAAGATCTGGGTCGGGAGAGTTCTTGGTGAACCAAGAACAACAAGATCTGGGCCGGTGGATGGTACGGTGAACAAAGTAACAAAACCATAAGATCTGGGCCACGGGGTGAGTTAGGAGTTCCGGTGAACCAAAGGAACAACAAAGATCCGGGTCGGGGAGAGAGTACCGGTGTGAACAGAACAATAAACAATAGTGTGTTATCGTGACACCCCCCCCTCTCTTTCAAAGAAATATCGACATGCTTAGTAAAACACACAAACACAAGTGTTACACCGTAAATATATAGGGTATTTATTAGTGTATATTATTAAGGAATTGATTGTGTTAAAATATTTATAATCTTCAAAAGAGTAGAGTATAGCCTAGTTGTGCGCACGCACACGCGTCGACAAGTACACACACACACACAACACACACCACACACACACACCCCACAACACACACACCCCCAAAACACACACACACCCCAACACACACACCACACTCCCACACATACCATAGAAAATGACGTAGTGAGGGCTGGAACCATACACAAGTTTTAAGACCGAGGTTTGATAAAGTACATGGAGCGGGGAGGAGAGAGAGGTCTAGTAGCAACCAGGTTGAAGAGGCGGGGCCAGGAGCTTGGACCGACCCCTGCAACCACAAATAGGTGAGTTTACAAATAGAGTGGTGTACACATACCACACACACCACCCATCACACATACACACACATCAACACACCCCCACATACACACACACATCTCACACACCATACATAGCTTTATGCAGAGGTATGATAAAGCTCACGGCTCAGGGAGAAGTGACCTAGATAGCGACAGTGAAGTGGCGGGGCAGGAGCTCGGAACTCGACCCCGCAACCTCAACTAGGGGATGTACAACTCTAGGTGAGTACATACCTCACACACCATACATTCAAATACACATACACCACATACAATACACATTGGGCAGGTGCTCGGACTCGACACCCATGCCAATCATCAACTAGGTGCGATTACAAAAACACATACACCCACCAACAATACATATAACAAAAACCATACACAACACACACACACACCATAAACCACATACAACCATACAACAGACACACAACAAGACCACAACACACTCCACACACAACACAACAGACCAGGCAGATCTACCAAAGGGATCTGGATAGGACTGCAGGACTGGTCAAGCAACTGGCTCCTGGAGTTCACCACACCAAGTGCAAAGTCAATGAAGATTGAGGGAAGGCAAAGAAGACGCGACGGAGTACAGGTTATGCGGGGCCAGAGGACTACAAACTTTCTCTCAAAGGAAAAAGATACTTGGGTGTGAGTATAACACCGGCAACATCTCCTGAAGCGCACATCAAACCAAATAACTTCTGCAGGCATTTGGGCGCCTAGCAAACCTAAGTACCAGCACTTACAGGGAAACTCAAACCTGACAGACACTGGAGGACAGGAGAGATAGGGGGGACATGATAACGACATACAAAATACTGAGAGAATTGAACTAATGTGGACAAAGAAGATGTTCAGAGACTGGTCACAAGCAACACGGTGGGACACAGTTGGAAGCTGAAGACACATTAATCAAAGGGATGTTAGGAAAAGTATTTTCTTCAGCCACAGAGTAGTAAGGATAGTGGTATAATTTGGGAAGCGATTGTAGTGGAGGCAGTGATCCATACATAGCTTTAAGCAGAGGTACGTTAAAGACTCATGGTTAAGGGGAGAGTGTCCTAGTAGCGACCAGTGAAGAGGCGGGGCCAGGAGCTTGGACTCGACCCCTGTCAACATCAACTAGGTGAGTACAAATAAGTAAGTAACCACATAGACACAAACACACACCAACAAACCACACCACTACACACACACACACACTCAAACACACACACACACACATACACATAACAAACACACAAGTAGTGATGATTTCTACAGAGGGGCTTTTATACAGTATGGCTTACCACAGTATGACTCCTACCTGAAAAGGCCTTCTATAGAGTGGCTTCTTCGACAGAGATGGCTCTTCTTGAGGGCTCCCCTTTTACCCTTATATGCTAATGGACCTTGACCTCGCCCTCGAGACACCTCAGCCATCGAGACCTACCTCACTCAACCACCCCCCCCACGCCACCCACGCCCCCCCCCCCCCGCCCCCCCAGGCGACCCCCGCCGCCCTCTGCTCCCCACGCTCATCGCACGGACAACCGCCGCCGTGCACCTCGCGCCCGACAGTTGCCACTCGCGACCTTCTGCTGTGCCTTCTGCAGCGTCGTCCGGGATCGCACGCTCCCGAATTTTTTTTCCGATTTTTTCAAATTTTTGTTTGAATTTTCCTTTTCTTATGATCTCACATTATCCTCGGATCAAATTTTTTTGAGGTTCCCTCCCTCCCACTTTCAACCCCCATCCCAAATTTTTTTTGAATTTCATTTCTTATGATCTCCATCTCCTCGGATCAAATTTTTGAGGTTCCCCTCCCACTTTCACCCCCCCATCCCAAATTTTTTTGAATTTCATTTTCTTTGATCTCCTCGGTAAGTTTTTTTTGGAATTCCCCTCTGGGGGGAAGCATTCACCATAAATGGAATCCCTCACGCTTGCATCCCAATTTTTTTTTCTCGATAATACAAAGACTCCATCTCCTTGGATCAAATTTTTGGGTACCCCTCCTTCCACAACCCATATTTTATTCCTGCTCCATCTCCTCGGATCAAGTTTTTCTCGATATCAATAATACAATGATTTACCCCACCATCCACTTTACCCTCTTATGTACAAAGTATTCTCCTCATTCCTGGATCAGTTTTTTGGATTCCCAGTCTGGGGGTTAAAGACATTCAAAATGGACTCCACTTTTACCCCAAATATGTTTCTCCTTCATCTCTTGGATCAAGTTTTTCTCGATAATACACAAGAATCCAATTTCCTCGGATCAAGTTTGTCTCGAAATCACATAGTCCCATCTCCTTGGTTCAAGTCTTTTCTCCTCTATCATTCTCAGGATCAAGGTTTTTTTTTGATTCCGCCCTCTGGGGGTAACGTTCAATTGAACTCCTATGTAGGCATGGTACTCTCTCTTACTACAGGTTCTATACAAGTGTGACGTCACACAACCTGCTGTTTACTCGGCGGTCAGTGACGTCACGCTGATGCAACCTAACAAATACAGGCATGATCTTGTCGACTTCCCACCTATGTCAGTGACGTCACGTGATTGATCACTCACACAGGTGAATCTTGTCGACTTGCCCCTAACATTTTTCACTTCACCCAGGATAAACCAAAATTTCTCAATTTTTTTTTCGTTAATACCCACAACATATCCACATTTTCTTCTCAATATAACAACTTCAATTAGATATTTTTCCTAGTTTTTCCTTAATTTCATCAGAAAAAAGTCACATCAAAACAACCCACAATCTTATAATCACTTTCAGCAAACTCTTACCTTCGACAGCAACACCCGCAACCCACAACACCCACAAACAAAAACACCTCACAAATTTTAATCCATCAAGCAGCATATTTTGTCGTTTTAAACATTTTTCATCAGAAAAGCCAACTGCAACACTTATAACTCTTTTCGATATAAATTCACTAGTCACAATTTTACATATTACGAAGTTAATACGGCACACACACACACCATCACTTTAACTTTGAACACCTTCAAAAACACTCTCATAAATCATTGGATTACTCTCTAAAAATACCTTTGAACATTTCCAATACAACATTTTGAATACTCCAAATAAGATTTGACAGCTATAATTTATTCTACATTTACATATTCATTAAATTACAACTCGTTACCCCCAAACTTCTCCCTCATTCTCCAGATTTTTACAACAGTATCACAAAAAACTACCTCAAAAACACTTTACTTTGAACAACACAAAAACCCACCATCAATTACCTTTTGAATACTCAAAAAACAAATTCAACACTTTCAAATCACCACTTGAATACTCCCAGAACACTTTCAGAAATACTCTTGCAAATCAATTGGAAACACCTTTCAAAAAAACCCTTTGAATAGTCTCAATCACCATTTTGGAGTAATACTAATACACCCACGAATTCAGTCAATACACCACCAAAATCACCATAAACTAAGATCAACATCCACAGACTAACATCATTTCACACAGTTCCTCTCAAAATCACTATAAACATGGGACGATCCCACTAACATCCAATAAGATATAACATAAGTACAAATAATAAAATGAACAAATTACAAACACACACAACATCAATCCACTACTCTATAACCAATTTTTCGGGCATTCACTAGTTCGACAACAAACACCACATCCCAAACACCCTCCACCCCACAATTTTTCTCGTTTTAACTAATTTCATTTTTTTGAATAATGTAACAACAACAACCCACTTATTACATCTTTTCGATAACTCTAGTTCGACAACAACACCACAACCCACATCACCCACACCCGCAATCTTTTTTCTCGTTTCAACTAATTTTCATCAGGAAATATAGTCACAACAACAACCCACTAATAAACATCTTGTCGGTATCTCTAGTTCGACAATACAAACGCCCACAAACCCACAACTCCCAATTCCACACAAACCCACAACCACAATTTTTTTTCTCGTTTTTACTAATTTCATCAGGGAATAGTCACAAATAACAACCCACTTATAACATCTTTTTCATCAAACTCTAGTTCGACAACAACACCCACAACCACCACATCATCCAAATCCCACAACACCCACAACCCACTTCACCCACAACCCGCTAGTTTTCTCGGTATTTACTAATTTCATCAGAAAAAGTCACAACAACAAACCCACATATTATGGCACTTTTCAGCATCTTAGTTCGACTAATTACCCACAAACCCCATCACTTACAATTTATTCCAATTTATTCGATACAATTTTTTTCTACTTCTTTTTTCTGAATCTTAAATGTAATACACATTCTCTTTACATTACTAATTTTACTATAAAATCCTCTCCATAACCCTATCTCCTTGTATCCAAATCAATTGATATTATTCTCACAACAAACTAATCTCACTTCCCAACTACTGGGGTCCTTGTTTCAAAACCACCATTCTTTTCCCAATATATATAACTTTTCAATTCGATAATTTCTTTGTAATATATTCAAAATTACCTTTATTTTCAGTAAAATCACCCCCCCATGCGAATTTCATTTAATAATTTCTAATACAATCCTCTCACCCATACCCATCTCCATATCACCCACCATTTCTCTCATCCACTCACACTCCATCATCCCAAACACAATCTTCTGAAACACACACAAAAATCACATTTCAAATCCACAAAAATGCATCTCTATTCCACCAATCTCAAAATCCATAAATCTCTGTATCCATGATATTCACAAAACTCTATGACCTCTATCACACACACAACACACACACACCACACACACACACACACCACACAAACACGGACAACACACACACACTCACACACACACACACACAACACACAACATCCACCACCACACACACACACTACACCACCACACACTCACACACACACACACACACACACACACTCACTTTTACTAGTGATCACATTCAAAACACCTCTCATAACATCATAATTTGAGATCACCTTTTCTCAATATCTATTAAAGAAATTTCCTCTCATCCACAACCTTTATCATCTCACTACAGATACAACCCAAGATTACTTCGAACACTCTCATAAATTCATTTGAATACTAATTTAACCACCTTGAACATTTCCAAACAAAACTTGAAGCACTTCCAAAAATATCATTTTGAATTCTCCCAAATAAAGATTTGACTAGCTCTAATTTATCTACATTTACATATTTCAGTAAATTACAAACTTCATAAACCATACTACTCATCAGTCTCCAGGACTTTTACAGCATATTCACAAAATTAAAACTAATTCATACACTTTGACTCGAGGACAATTTTTTACCTCAAAAACTAACACAAACACACCCACACACACCACACACTTTTACTTTGTACAATTTACCATAAAACTAACACAAACACACCTACCACACACCACACATTTACTTTGTACATCCACATTAACACCTAACATTCAACACAAAAATCACAATCACCAACTCCATACAATATCATAATGCACTCCTCTCAATTACACATCACATACCAGCACAGATAGGGAATTGCCCTCCATGACATCACACTCATCCTGCGTTTTCTTGGCGATAGCGACGTCACAACCCACTTTTACTTCATTTAAACTTAACGAGAGGGAAGTTACTTGTTTCAACCCCATGTTTTATCTCCATTATCTTAGATCACCACAATCAAGACGTTTACCAAATTCTATATCCCCTCCACAAGACACACTTTTTGTACACATTCTCTTTTAAAACAACATCTTTAACGAAGATCCTAAAAACTATCTATACTTTGTACTAAAGATCACCTTATCATTTTATTTCTCTTTAACTCACCCACCAATTTTAAATTATTTAATTCACACTTACACCATTTCATTACCGAAATTTACATCTCATCACCAACTCCTCCCTCATCTCAGACTTTACAGCATTAGACAAATAAAAAAAATTAACATAATTCATTATGACATGAGACATTCACCATAACTTACACATGACTAACTTTTGAACCAACTCTGAATCATCACCAAAAACACCATGATCATCTTCAAAAAAATACACCTCTGCACATTCATTTTGAACACCTTCAAAAAACATCATCAAACACATCCGAATACTCCCAATAACACTACGATTGCTACCAAAGCACCACTGAATACTTAGCAAAAAAACACATCAAAAATCATCCTGAATCTAAGTTTAAGCATTACACCATTAACATCCATTTTATAGAAATTCCCTACAAATCACTATAACCAAAGAACTCCCTCCCCAGCGCGCAAGAATATGAAAAAAACATTGAAAACAAACCTAATGTTTAAAAAATAATGTGATTTCAGTGATCATAGTAAGTTTTTGAGATGCTTATCTTAGAAATTTTTGGTGATTCTTGGAGTTGAGTGTTGTTGAAGTTGATGGTAACATGATATGAATTGGTGCTCGTGATATTTTTACGAGAATAATATAAAAATGAAGTGTTTTTCTGTGATATTAGTGGATTGGGGTCATAATATCTGGTAATCGTCTTGGTTATAGTGTTCTTAGATTATGTTAAGGTACAACAGGTTGAAACAAGGTTTGGTTGGGTGTGATGTTACTAACACCAGTAAACTCAGATGGGAGAGTGTGACGTCTCTGGAGGGTGACATCGCGGTCCTGTGAGGTGAATCGTGTGGTTGGTGGTAGTGAGGGATGAGTGCGCTAGATATTGTCCAAATGTGATTTTTTGTGTGTATGTTTATAAAAAATGAGTGTTTTCTGGGATTTAGTGGTTTTTGAGGTAGTGAACATGGGTGATCTGTGTTGGTGGTTGTGTATTTGATTTGCTGTGTGTGCAAGGATATGTTTTCAGTTGATGGTGATCATGTACTTAGTGTTTGCGTATAGGTTTGTGTCTAGTTTTTTCATTTTTTTTGCACCATGGGGATAGGGAGTTCTTGGTTATAGTGATTTGGGGAATTTCTATAAAATGGATGTTAGTGGTGATTGCTAAACTTAGATTCTGGTGATTTTGATGTGTTTTGGTGTATTCAGGTGGTGCTTTGGTAGCAATAAGTATGGTTTTGGGAGATTTCGGATGTGTTGTTGATTGTTTTTTGAAGTGTTTCAAATGATGTGCAGAGTATTTTTTGAAGATGTTCAGTGGTGTTTTGGTTATGATGATCAGATTGGTCAAAGTTAGTCAGTGTGTTAGTTATGTAATGTCTCATGTCATAAGTGTATGAGTTAGTTTTTTTTTTTTGTGGCTTTGCTGTAAAGTATGGAGAATGAAGGGAGGAAGTTGGTGGATGAGATGTAATTTCGGTTAATGAATGTGGAAGTGTGAATGAAGAATGTAAATTGGTGGGTAGGTGAGTTAGAGAAAGATAGAATGATAGGTGATCTTTAGTAAAAGTATAGTTAGTTGTGTGATCTCGTTATGTGTTTTGTTTTAAGTGAATGTGTACAAAAATGTGCTGATCTTATGTGGCGGGGTTATAGAATTTGGTAAACGTCTTTGATTGTGGTGATCTAGATATTGGAGAATTTAAACAGGTTGAAACAAGTAAACTTCCTTCGTTAGTTTAAATGAAGTAAAATGTGGGGGTGTGACTCGCTGATCGTAAAGTAAACCAGGGATGGACGTTGATGTCATGGAAGGGCATCCCTTTCTGTTGTTGGTTGTGTCGGTGGTAGTGTGAGGAGTGTATAGTATTGTATGGTGTTGGTGTGATTGTGATTTTTTGTGTGTATGTTGTGTTGAATGTGTTTACAAAGTAAAGGTGGTGTGTGTGGGTTTTGTGGTTTGTGTTAGTTTTGGTATATTGTCTGGATGTTCATAAGTGTATGAGTTTAGTTTTTGTGATTAATGCTGTTAAAGTCTTGAGGCTGAGGGGAGTTGTAATGGTGGATGAGTTGTTGTAAATTTAATGAAATATGATAAATGTAGGTAATTTAGAGCATGTTCAAATTCTTTATTTAGGAGTATTCAAAATTATATTTTGGAAGTGCTTCAGTGTTGTTTGGGGAAATGTTCTAAAGGTTGTTTATGTGATATTCAACATGATTTATGAAGAGTGTCGAAGTTATCTTGGGGTTGTTCTGTAGTGAGTTGTTAAAGGTTGTGGATGAGAGAATATTTCTTAAGAGATATTGAGAAAAGGTGATCTCAATTGATGATGTTTGTGGTGTTTTGAAGGTTTGTTCACAGTAAAGTGAGGTGTGTTGTGTGTGTGTGTGTGTGTGTTGGTGTGTGTGTACTACCTAGTTACTCACCTAGTTGAGGTTGCAAGGGTCGTGTCCAAGCTCCTGGCCCGCCTCCTTCACTGGTCGCACTAGGTCACTTCCCTGAACCATGAGCTTTATCGTACCTATGCTTAAAGCTATGTATGGATCACTGCCTCCACTACAGCGCTTCCCTAACTATTCCACTTCTGAATACTATGTGGCTGAAAGAAATAACTTCCTAAATCCCTGTGATTCATCTGTGTCTTCAGCTTGGGGAAAATGTGATTTTGTGTGTGTTCGGAAGTGGGTGTTGGGAGAGGGGAGAGGAGTGAAGAAATGGGGGTGAGAGGGGGGGTATGGGGAGGGTTGTATTAGAAATTTAATAAAATTTATGGGGGGGATGTTACTGAAAATATAGGTAATGGTGAATATTTTAAAAAGAAATTATAGAATTGAAAAGTTATGATATTTTGGAAAAGAATGGAGGGTGTTGAAACATGTCGCAGTAGTTGGGTAGTGAGATTGGGTTGTTGTGAGTATAATATCAATTTTATGTGGATACAAGGAGATGGGTAGGGAGAGGATTTTATTAGAAATTTAGTAATGTAAAGAGGAATGTGTATTACATTTAAGATTCAGTAAAAAGAAGGAGAAAAAAATTGTATCGAATAAATTGTGAATAAATTGGAAAGTGATGAGGGTTGTGGGTAAGTAGTCGAACTAGAGATGCTGAAAAAGTGGCTATAAGTTGGGGGTTGTTGTTGTGACTTTTTCCGATGAAATTAGTTAAAAACGAGAAAAAATTTGGTTGTGGGTGATGTGGGTTGTGGATGTGGATGTTGTGGGTTGTGGGTGTTTGTTGTCGAACTAGAGTTGCTAAAAAAAGATGTTATAAATGGTTGTTGTTGTGCTTTCTGATAAAATTAGTTTAAAAACGAGAAAAATTGGGGGTTGTGGGTGTTGGGGATGGGGGGTGTTGTGGTTGTGGGTGTTGTTGTCGAACTAGAGATACCGAAAAGATGTTATAAGTGGGTTGTTGTTGTGACTTTTTCTGATGAAATTAGTTAAAACGAAAAAAATTGTGGGATGTTGGTGTTGTGGGTTGTGGGTGTTTTTTGTCGAACTAGATTTTGCTGAAAAGATTTTAAAAAGTGGGTTGTTGTTGTGACTTTCTGATGAAATTTAGTTAAAAACGAGAAAAAATTGTGGGTTGTGGGTTTTGTGGGATGTGGGTGTTGGGGGATGTGGGTGTTTTTGGTTGGGGACGTTGTTGTCGAAACTAGAGATCCCGAAAAAGTTATAAGTGGGTTGTTGTTGTACTTTTCTGATGAAATTAGTTAAAACGAGAAAAAAAATTGCGGGGTGTGGGTGATGTGGGTTGTGGGTGTTGTTGTCGAACAGAGATATCGAAAAGATGTTGTAAGTGGGTTGTTGTGTGACTTTTTCTGATGAAATTATTAAAACGAGAAAAAATTTGGGGTGTGGGCGATGTGGGTTGTGGGTGTTGTGGGTTGTGGGTGATGTTGTCGAACTAGAGATATCGAGAGATGTTATTAGTGGGTTGTTGTTGTGACTTTTCTGATGAATTATTTTAAAACAAGAAAAAATTGGGGGTTGGGTGGGTTTTGTGGGTTGTGGGTGTTGTTGTCGAACTAGTGATGCCGAAAAAGTGGTTATAAGTTGTGGGTTGTTGTTGTGTGTGTTTGGATTGTGTTCATGTTTTTTTTTGCACTCATGTTAATCTTAGTTGGATGTGAGTGGGACGTCATGGTTTTATAGTGTTTTAGGGATCTGTGTGAAAATGGATGTTAGTCTGTGATGTTGATCTTAGTTTATGGTGATTTGGTGGTGTTTTGACTGAATTCGGTGGTGTATTAGTATTACTCAAATGTAAATGAGACTATTCAAAGGTGTTTTTGAAGGTTTTTCAAATGATGTGCAAGAGTATTTATGAAGGTTGTTCTGGGAGTATTCAGTGGTGATTTGGCTGTGTTCGAATGATGTTTTTGGAGTATTCAAAGGAAATTTGAGGGGTTTTTGGTGTTGTCAAAGTAAAGTGTTTGAGTTGTTTTTGTGATACGTTGTAAAAATCTGGAGAATGGGGGAGGAGTTTGGGGGACGAGTTGTAATTTAATGAAATATGTAAATGTAGATAAATTAGAGCTGTCAAATCTTATTTGGGAGTATTCAAAATGTTGTCTTGGAAATGTTCAAAGGTATTTTGTGAGTATTCAATGATTTATGAGAGTTTTTTTGAAGGTTTTCAAAGTAAAGTAGGTGTGTGTGTGCGTATTAACTTCGTAATATGTAAAATTGTGACTAGTGAATTTATCGAAAAGTGGTTTAATGTTGTGGTGGCTTTTTCTGATGAAATAGTTAAACGAGAAAAATTGCGGGGTTTTGAGTGAAAATTGTGGTGTTGTGGGTTTGGGTGTTGCTGTCGAACTAGAGTTGCTGAAAGTGATTTTAAGTTTTGGGTTGTTGATGTGACTTTTTCTGAATGAAATTAGTAAAACGAGAAAATATCTAGACTTGAGTTGTATTTTGTAAGAAATTGTGGATTGTTGTGGGGAATTAACGAAAAAAAAATGGAGAAATTTGGGTTATCCTGGGTGAAGTGAAAAATGTGTAGGGGCAAGTCGACAAGAAATTTAGCCTGTGTGTGTGGGATCATCACGTGACGTCACTGACAAGGGGGAAGTCGACAAGATTCAGCCGTATGTGTGAGGTCATCACTTTACGTCACTGACCGCCGAGTAAACACAGGTGGGGTGACGTCACACTTGTTTAGACCTGTAGTAAGAGAGAGTACCATGCCCCATAGGAGTTCATTTTGAATGCTTACCCCCAGAGGGGGGAATCCAAAAAAAACCTTATTCCGAGGAGATGGAGGAGAAAAACTTGATCCAAGGAGATGGAGACTTTGATTTTGAGAAAAATTTGATCCGAGGAATTGGAGTCTTTGTATTATCGAGAAAAACTTGATCCAAGGAGATGAAGGAGAAACATTTTGGGGTGAAAGTGGGAGTCCATTTTGAATGCTTACCCCCAGACGGAGGAATCCAAAAAACTTGATCCGAGGAGATGGAGGAGAAATACTTGGACATAGAGGGTAGAAGTGGATGGTGGGGGAAATCTTTGTATTATTGATATCGAGAAAAAACTTGATCCGAGGAGATGGAGCAGGAATATTTGGGGGGTGGAAGGAGGGGTACCCAAAAATTTGATCCAAGGAGATGGAGTCTTTGTATTATCGAGAAAAAAAAAATTGGGGATGCAAGTGGGAGTCCATTTTGAATGCTTACCCCCAGAGGGGGGAATCCAAAAAAAAACTTGATCCGAGGAGATCATAAGAAAATGAAATTCAAAAAAATTTGGGATGGGGGTGAAAGTGGGAGGGGGGAACCTCAAAAATTTGATCCGAGGAGATGGAGATCATAAGAAAATGAAATTCAAAAAAATTTGAAAAAAATCGGAAAAAAATTCGGGGAGCGGGGGCGATCCGGACGACGCTGCAGAAGGCGCAGCAGAAGGCGCGGGCGGGCGCGAGGGGCGCGGCGGGCACGAGGGCACAGCGGGTGGGTGGGTCGGTGCGAGGGCGGGGGGCGCGGGGGCGCGGGGGGGGGCGGGGCTGCGCGGGGGGGGGGGCGGGGGGGGGGGGGGGGGCGCGGGGGGGGGCGCGGGGGGCGCGGGGGGCGTGGGGGGGGGGGGGGGGCGCGGGGGGCGCGGGGGGCGCGGGGGGGGGCGGGGGGGGGGGGGCGCGGGGGGGCGCGGGGGGGCCGCGGGGGGCGCGGGGGGGGCGGGGGGGGGTTGGGTGGGGCAGGGGGGGGTCTTGGGGGGAGGGGGGTCTCGATGGCGGGGTGGTCTCAGGGCGAGGAAGGCTTAGCATATAGGGAAAAAGGGGCCCCCTCGGGAATAGCCACCGTAGGAAGCCACTCTGTGAAGGCCTTTTCGGGAGGAGCCAGTTTGGGGGACCTTTTACTGTAGAAGAACCACTCTGTAGAAATCACACTACTCACACACACATACACACACACCACAAACAACCTAACAAAACACTTTACTTTTAAATCCCCCCATCCCACACATTTTTTACAATAAGTAAAGCTAGAACATCCCAACAGGATAAAAAAAATGGGCTCTCAAAAGGGAGGCGTAAAGACAAGGGAACCGTAGGGCGGGTCGGAAAAGGAGGAATGGTAGAAAGGCTCAAGAAAAAGGGAACAACAATGGGGAAAGGGTTAAAAGACTTTGCAATAACGTTAAGCAAAAATGCAAGAGGAAGAAGGGGGAACACGAGCTGTAGTAACGGGGCAAAGAACAGGATTGGGGGAAGAAATGGGATTGCAAACGGATCTAAAGAGGGCCGAAAGGAGCAAGATGACTAAAAAGGGGATCACCGGCAGCGAGGGACTGTGGATGGGAGGGGATCTAAGCAGTCTTTTGCAGCATAATATCGGGAAATCATGTGTCTGGAGAGATTAGGGAAAACAGAAAAGGGGAATGCTTAATCAGATCCAGAGATACAGAGGGAAAAAAAAAGGGGAAAAGGGGAAGGGAGGGCAATAATTTTTTCATTGGTTCAGGGGGCTGAAGGGCAAACCTATATGAAAAAAAGCATTGGGAGAAAACAGAGATTAAGAACATCATTGCAATAACAGAGAGAGGGACATGTCTCAGGTAGAAATTTTTCACAGACGGGGGGGGATTCGGGGGAAAAAAAACGACCAATCAGTTTGAAAACAAGACGTGGGGTACGGACAGGAACTACAAAGAAACCACTTTTAAAAAGGACTCTCCAAAATATAAAAAAGTTCCTAAATCGGCAGAACACAAAGGAAAGGAAAAACGAAGTGAGAGCAAGACGAACCAGGGGAAAGGGAAAAGAGAACGGACAGGCAAGAAAGCATGAAAACTCCCCCTTTGCACCACAATTAACCAAACACAGTAAACAGAAACAAACCCATTTCCAAAACCCCACCCCCAAAACCCACAATTCCACAATCACGCACCTCTCTAAAACTGTGCCCGCCTCCAACCCTCCCACCCCCCCCTCACCTTACCTTCCACTCCCAAAATACAGTAAGGAAAGGAAGTTAAGGTATGGACCCCAATGCAGATGGAATAAAAAAATAAGAGGAAGATGGCAAGAATGCATCACTGATGCATCACCTGACATCATAGCAAAAACAGAGACAAAATTTACGGGGTGTAACGATGCAATTTTTCCACGGGGAAACCGATTTATGAAAAAGACAGAGAGAACAGAGGAGGGGGAGGAGTAGCATTGCCAAAAAAAACCAGGGGATTTTTTGGGATGGGGGAAAATAAAGAAGGAAAACAGACGACTTCTTTGAGGAACACTTCAGATTTGGGGTAAAAAGGGTGAGATAGAGTGGATGTATAACCCACCATTTAACACGGAGAACAAAAAAGAGATGAGTGCACAATGGGGCAAGGTGGAACCTATGAAGTGGCCAGGGGGGCCATAGGGTGGGAAAAAATTGCTTATAAGGGGGGATTTCATCATAAAGAGTTTGGACTGGAAAACCCTAGACCACAGGGGGGACCAGAAACAGGGGGGCTAAGATGTGGAGACGTTTTGGAGAACTTTCATGCAAAACATGTTGGGGATACAACCAGAGAGAGAGGAGGGATTTTGCAGCAAGGTGGATCTCATTTTCACCTTGAATAGTTCAGACATAAGGGATATCACCCAAAAAACCCCCTTGCGCTATAAACATGATGTCCTGGGTTTTGAATATTTTTGCGAGTTAACAGTAGAAAATGCACAGCCGAAAACAAAGGGGAAAAACCCCAAATTTTCAAAAAAGGGGCTACATAGGAATAAAGTTTCCTGCAGAAGTGCGATTGAGAACTAGATGGAAAAGACAGAAAATGAATGAGGGAAAATAGTAACCACAATGCGGGAGGCGGGGAAAGGTTCAAACCAAAAGGGAAACAAAAAAAAAGGAAGACCAAGGGGGCCCAGGGTTTAAAATTAAGGGGGGGTTAAAGAGGCCAAAGCCAAGTGTGCGAGAGCAGGGTAAGGTATAGAAGGCAAAAACTCAAAAAAACAAGGAATGAGCAAAAACCAGAAACGAAATGCAAGTAAAAGGAAGGGGCCCAGAGGCAAAAAAAACGACATAGAAACAAAAGCCAAATCTAACCAAAGTTTTTTTAAACAGTCACTTAAAAAAAAAAAAAACATCAAGGACCAGGTAATCAGGGTGAGGAAAAAAGGAGAGGGCTCACGAAGAGTGACCAAGAAGTATGTGATGAACAAACAAAAGATTTAAGGGGAAATATCACAATAGAGTCAAAAATGCTTCCCGCAAACGTGGAGGAGGGTGCACCAGCAGGGGCCCGGGCAGAATACACATAACCAGGGAGGTGAAGAAATGCTAGACGAACTCGTCCTCAAAGGGGGTGGGCCCCGATACTACCCATGGATACTGAGAGAGGGAGCAAGGAACTGTGTGTGCCCTTTGCAGCAATCTTCAGTAAATCTATCAAAAAAAGGGCAGTTGCCTGGGCGTGGAAAGGACATGTAGTTCCCCTTTTTAAAAAAGGGGGGCAGACAGGGAGCATTTTAAATACAACCATGTCATGACTTGATAGTTGTAAGTCATGGAAAAGTTATCGAAAAAGTATGGAACACAATGAAAAGATTGGGCTCATACTGACAGCGATGGGCCCAGAGATGGGAAACCTTTTTCACAAAATTTTCTTGATTCTACATAAGGGAACAGGGGAAAACAGAGGAGAGGGGTGGGTAGATTGCCCCTTTTTTGGTAGCAAGAAGGGTTTTGACACATAAAACATAAAGACTGGTTTCAAAAAATTGAGGGCAGGCAGGAAAAAAGGGGGAAATACTGAATGGATCAGGGAAAACCCAACAGGGAAAGGGAAAAAAAAATGTTTGGTACGTGCTGAAAGGCGGAGTGGGCGAATGTGTGGGGTGGGGTTCACAAGGTTCAGTCTGGGTTGGGGGCTTTTCTTGTATCCGAATGACAAGGTGGAAGGGAAAAGTCGAATGTCACTGTTTGCTGATGATGTGAAACTGATGAAAGAATACAGTGGGGGGGATGATAAGAACAAGGGGGTCGGACAAACTACAAGTATGGGCCGAAAATGGGTCCTGGGGTTTTAAACCCCATAAGTTAAGGTCAAAAAATTGGGGAAGGGCACATAAACCGCAAAGGGGTACAGGTTAGGAAACCAACAGCTGCAAAACGTCAGTAAAGAAAATGATCTTGGGGTAAGCTTTTTAACGAACATGTCCCCTGATGTACACATCAATCAAATAACTGCTGCAGCATATGGGAGATTGGCAAACCTGAGATTGGCGTTTAGACATCTGAGTAAGGAGTCATTCACGACATTGTACACAGTGTACGTAAGGCCTATACTGGAATATGCAGCGCCAGTGTGGAAGCCTCACTTAGTCAAGCACGTCAAGAAATTGGAGAAAGTGCAAAAATTTGCAACACGATTAGTCCCGGAACTGAGGGGTATGTCTTATGAGGAGAGGTTAAGGGAACTCAACCTGATGACACTAGAGGATAGGAGGGATAGAGGGGACATGATAACAACGTATAAGATACTAAGAGGCATTGACAACGTGGACAAGGATCGAATGTTTCAGAGATGGGATGCAGAAACACGGGGACACAATTGGAAACTGAAAACTCAGATGAGTCATAGGGATGTTAGGAAGTATTTCTTTAGTCTTAGAGTTGTCAGGAACTGGAATAATCTGGAGAGTGAAGTAGTGGAAGCAAGTTCCATAAATAGCTTTAAGAAGAGGTATGACAAATATCATGGAGCAGGGAGAGAGTGAATTAGTATCGACCAGTGAAGAGGCGGGGCCAGGAGCTATGACTGGACCCCTGCAACCACATATAGGTGAGTACACAAATACACACACACACACACACACATACACACACACACACATACACACACACACACACACTCAACTAGGTGAGTACATATATATATATATATATATATATATATATATATATATATATATATATATATATATATATATATATTATATATACAAACACTGATCTCTGGCTGAAGGAGACTCGAACCTACGAACCTTGGAACAAGGTACGCAGTGCTTTACCAATCTACCCGCACTGGACCAATACCTTGGAGTCCAGCTTGTGCTAGACTTTGATCCAAGTCAGCCAGCTTTCAGGGAAAAGGCTTACAGCTTTTCATCTCATCCCCTGCATGTATCAGCTTTACTAGAGATATTAACAATGCAAGGAATTCGCAAGAGCAGGCGAAATATACACAAACACTGATCTCTGGCTGAAGGGCGCCTAGCAAACCTCAGAACAGCAGGACCCTGTACACCGTGTACGTTAGGCCCATATTGGAGTATGCGGCACCAGTTTGGAACCCACACCTAGCCAAGCACGTAAAGAAACTAGAAAAAGTGCAAAGTTTTGCAACAAGACTAGTCCCAGAGCTAAGGGGTGTGTCTTACGAGGAGAGGTTAAGGGAAATCGACCTGACGACACTGGAGGACAGGAGAGATAGGGGGGACACGATAACGACTTACAAAATACTGAGAGGAATTGACAATGTGGACAAAGACAGAATGTTCCAGAGATGGGACACAGCAACAAGGGGACACAGTTGGAAGTTGAAGACACAGATGAATCACAGGGTTGTTAGGAAGTATTTCTTTAACCACAGAGTAGTCAGGAAGTGCAATAGTTTGGGAAGCGATGTAGAGGAGGCAGGATCCATACATAGTTTTAAGCAGAGGTATGATAAAGCTCACGGTTCAGGGAGAGTGACCTAGTAGAGACCAGTGAAGAGGCGGGGCCAGGAGCTAGGACTCGACCTCTGCAACCTCAACTAGGTGAGTACAACTCGGTGAGTACACACTTGGACCTGCCTCGCATGGGCCAGTAGGCCTGCTGCAGTGTTCCTTCTTTCTTATGTTCTTATGTATGTTAACGAAATCACAGCTGAAATAGAGTCGATGATGATATATATATATATATATATATATATATATATATATATATATATATATATATATATATATATATATATATATATATATATATATATATATATATATATATATATATATATATATATTATGAGTGTGTGTGTGTCTGTGTGTGTACCCACCTATTTGTACTCACCCTGTAGGCGTCCAGTTATTGCTCTTGACCCCGCCTCTTGACCCCGCCTCTTGACCCCGCCTCTTGACCCCGCCTCTTGACCCCGCCTCTTGACCCCGCCTCTTCGTTGGTTGCTACTAGGTCTGCTCCATTAACTTTATTTTGCCCCTTCTAAAACCTCTGTGTGGAGCCTGCCTCTACATCACTCACTTGACTGTTCCACTTCCTGACTACTCTATGCCTGAAAGAACTTCCAAACATCCCTGTGTCTCATTTTCAACTTCCAACTGTGACCTCTTGTTGCTGTGTCCCATCTCTGAAATATTCTGTGCCTATCCACCTTGTCAGTTCCTCTCAGTATTTTATGTCATTATTATATCCCACCCTATCCTCCCTGTCCCAATATTGTCAGGTTGTCTGAGTCTTCAGCTTCCAGTTGTGACCCCTTGTTTCTGTGTCCCCTCTCTGGAACATCCTATCTCTGTCCACCTTGTGTATTCCCCGCAGTATCTTGTATGTCGTTATCATGTCTACCCTAACCCTTCTGTCCTCCAGTGTCGTCAGTCCGATTTCCCTCAACCTTTCCTCGTACGACATTCCCCTGAGCTCTGCGACTAGCCTTGTTGCAAACCTTTGCACTTTCTCTAACTTCTTGACGTGCTTGACCAGGTGAGGGTTCCAGAATGGTGCTGCATACCCCAGTATGGGCCTAACATACACAGTGTACAGTGTCTTGAACGATTCCTTATTAAGGTATCGGAACGCTATTCTCAGGTTTGCCAGGCGCCCGTATGCTGCAGCAGCTATTTGGTTGATGTGTGCCTCCGGTGATGTGCTCGGTGTTATGGTCACCCCAAGATCTTTCTCCCTGAGTGAGGTCTGTAGTCTTTGTCTACCTAGCATATACTCTGTCTGCGGTCTTCTTTGCCCCTCCCCAATCTTCATGGCTTTGCATTTGGCAGGGTTGAATTCGAGAAGCCAGTTTCTGGACCACAGGTCCAGGTCTCTTTGCAGTCCTGCCTCATCCTCATCCGATTTAATTCTTCTCATCAGCTTCACATCATCTGCAAATAGGGACACTTCAGAGTCTATTCCTTCCATTATGTCGTTCACATATATCAAAAATAGCACTGGTCCTAGAACTGACCCCTGTGGGACCCCGCTCGTCACAGGCGCCCACTGTGATACCTCTTCACGTACCATGACTCGTTGTTGCCTCCCTGTCAGGTATTCCCTGATCCATTGCAGTGCCCTCCCTGTTATATGCGCCTGATCCTCCAGCTTCTGCACTAATCTCTTGTGGGGAACTGTGTCAAAGGCCTTCCTGCAGTTTAAGAAAATGCAATCAACCCACCCCTCTCTCTCGTGTCTTACTTCTGTTACCTTGTCATAAAACTCCAGAAGGTTTGTGACACAGGATTTGCCTTCCATGAACCCATGCTGGTTTTCATTTATAATCTTGTTCCGTTCCAGGTGTTCCACCACTCTCCTCCTGATAATCTTTTCCATGACTTTGCACACAATACATGTCAAAGACACAGGTCTGTAGTTTAGTGCCTCATTTCTGTTTCCTTTCTTAAATATGGGGACTACATTTGCTGTCTTCCATTTCTCAGGTAGTTGCCAAGTTTCAAGGGATGTGTTGAAGATTGTGGTTAGGGGCATGCACAGCATCTCTGCTCCTTCTCTAAGGACCCACGGGGAGATGTTGTCCGGTCCCATCGCCTTTGAGGTATCAAGGTCACTTAGCAGCTTCTGCACCTCCTCCTCGGTTGTTCGTATGCCATCCAACACTTGTTGGTATATTCCCTCTTGATGTTCCCTTCTGTGCTGTCTTCCCACAGCCCTTCCTGTCTCTACTGTAAAAACTTCCTTAAAGCTCATGTTTAGCTCCTCACATACCTCCTGATCATTTCTTGTGAGTTCTCCACCTTCTGTCCTCAGTCTGATCACCTGGTCTTTGATTGTTGTCTTCCTCCTGATGTGGCTATACAACAGTTTCGGGTCAGTCTTGATTTTCGATGCTATGTTATTTTCATACTGTCGCTGGGCCTCCCTCCTTACCTGTGCATTCTCGTTCCTGGCTCTGCGACTGATTTCCCTATTTTCATGTGTTCTCTGCCTTCTGTACTTTTTCCATTCTCTATTGCACTTTGTTTTTGCCTCCTTACACCGCCGGGTAAACCAGGGACTCGTTCTGGTCTTCCCATTGTTTCTGTTGCCCTTGGGAATAAACCTTTCCACTGCCTCCTTGCATTTTGTTGTTACAAATTCCATCATTTCATTTACTGGCCCTGCCAGTTCTCTGTCCCACGGAACCTCCTGCAGGAAGTTCCTCAAACCTATGTAGCCCCCTCTTTTATAGCCTGGCTTTTTCCATTCAACTCCTGTTACCCTCTCCAGTTTTTACTCTGCTATGTATTCAAAGCACAGAACCACATGGTCACTAGCTCCTAGGTGACTCTCAAATGTCATGTCCTCACTGTCTGAACTGCCCAGGGTGAACACAAGGTCCAGTCTTGCTGGCTGATCCTCCCCTCTCACTCTGGTACAGTCCTAAACATGTTGGTGCATGAGGTTTTCCAGTACCACATCCATCATCTTGGCTCTCCATGTTCCAGGACCCCCGTGTGGCTCCAGGTTTTCCCAGTCAATCTCCCTGTGGTTGAAATCGCCCATAACCAGCAACTTTGCTCTGCTCGAGTGAGCTCTTCTTGCCACCTCAGCAAGTGTGTCCACCATTGCTCTGTAGCTCTCTTCATATTTCTCTCTTGGCCTCCTGCAGTTCTGTGGTGGATTATACATCACTGCAATGACTACCTTGTGCTCCCAAGACTGAAGTGTACCTACTATGTAGTCCCTTTCTCCAGTCTCGTCAATGCCTCTCATTTTCTCGAATTTCCATGGGTTTTTTATGAGCATTGCAACCCCTCCTCCCCCTCTGCCCCTTCTGTCTTTCCTCATGATCTGATATCCTGGTGGGAAGATTGCATCTGTTATTGTCTCAGTAAGTTTCGTTTCTGTAACTGCTATGATGTCTTGGGACTTCTCATTGATTCTTTCATGCCACTCCTCATATTTATTCGTTAATCCATCTTCATTCGTGTACCAAACCTTCAATTTCTGTTCTAAAACTGTGGTCCTGGGGGAATATTGGGGTTGGGAGAGCAGGAACCCTGGTGGGGGCCTATGGGGGGTTGCAGTGGGGGTGGGAGCAGAGTTCCCATTTGAGGTTGCTGTAGGGGTAGGATTCATGGTTTGGGGGGTGGGGACAGAGGGATCAGTGTGTGATTGTAGGTTTAGATTGTTCAGTTGCCTTGGGGCTGTCGTGGTTGGAGTCCTTCTGCAGGTATTTCTGGGGGGGGGGGTTGCCCTTCCACCTGTACCTAGGTTATTCTGCTTTTCTTTGTCATTTCCTCCCATTCCTCCTTTCATTTTTGTTCTCTCTCTTTCAGCATCATCCTTTCCTCCTGTGTTCTGTCTCGATCAAGGTACACACTCTGGATCTCCAGTTTGTCTCTCAGCCGTGCTTTCTCCTGCAAAATCATGGTTCGAGTTGATTCTGCCTTTAAAATTACTTTGAGAGGCGTTTCCTTCTTGTGAACCACCCAATTCTCCAAAAATTTGCCACCTGGGTCATGTCGCCCTCGCCTGTCACCTTCATGATACCTTCAATTGCTTTCTTCTCTTCCTGTTTTCTTTCACCATAGGTTTCCCCCTCGGTTTCCTGGAGCCCATAGACAAAAACTGATCTCTCCCTTTCTTCCTCCCACTGTGCCTCCCATTGCATCCTCTGAGGTGTTTTAGTTCCTTCCCTTGGAGCTTTTCTTCCTTCAATCTCTTCCCTAGCTGCAGCCCCTATGCTCCTTGGTTTGTCTTTCCTGCTCACCTGTTCCTGCCCCAAAAGTGTCTGGTAGAGTCCCTGCATATATCCTAGTTCCTTCAATGTCTCTCAGTAGTACCAGTACCAGTGACCAGTTACCAGTGTCAGTAGTGACTCACTACCAACCGTCTGTGTGAATCACTTGTTATTCACTGCTACCACTGACCCTAGCATGATCTGAATGCCGCTCGCCCTACGAGGCACTCAGCAAGCCAGTTAGGGCAGACGGCAGGTCAGGCTGGGCACTTCCCATATATTCCGTTTTAATTATACTCCATTATTGCCTATGTGAGTATCCTTCACCCAGTCCACGTTACCGAACCCAATGGAACAAATTGGTGGCACCGTTGTGGGCGCGGATTTACGGGTATTTACGCAGATATCAGAAGACTAAGCCGGGTCAGTAAGCGCCGCGGTACCCCAGGCCAGCCTGCTGTCTTTAACCTCCCCCACCTCCAACCGGTGTCGCCAGCCTGCAAAGCCAGTTACGACAGTCTCTCAAGCTTCTTGGTTTATTTTGTGTGCTAATTGCTTCAATCTCCAAGAGGTTGACCCAGATTTTGCAATTAAGCCAGCCAGTAAGCCAGTCTGTGGGAGAGAGTGCCAGTCAGCCTGCCTGAGTCTATCATCCAGCCTGTCTCCTGTCATCCACCTGCTCCTTCATGCTGCGTGCATCGTTACACATTTTCCAGTCAGCCATTCTCGTGGGTTAAGCTGACAAGACAACCCAGCTTCCTAACCCAGCTGAGAGAGAGAAGTAAGCCACGCTAGTTCCTCTGAAGCATTGTCTCCAATATCGCTTTGTGCTACCAGTTGGATGCTGATAAGAGTGATCTTCACCATCCCTGTGGCATATTGTGGCTTAATTAAAGCCACTTGGAGTAGTGAATGGCAGTGCGCACCTTTAGTAAGTATTATTTTGTAGTGTACAAGTTTATTCTTTATTTACGTGCAGTATTTTATTCCTTACCCCAGTCATTTACTCCGAGTGAAGTAATTCATTTTTTTCCTTGTGTTCTTTCAGCAATTTGTTCTCCAGTAATTGTCATTACTATAATTCATGCAGTGCTATTCACACCAGTATATTAAATTATCCAATTATTTCTAGTGTACCACTTTTTTCTATGCCCAAAAATGTCTCATTCCCTAGACTTTTCTCGCAGACTCTTGTCCCATTAATTTTTATGCAAGCAATTCTTATCGTATCAGTCACACCAAGATTTTGTTGCAACAACAATTAACCGATAAGTGAATAATCCTTGTTGTGTGTGCCTGCCACTTGTAAGTGTTGTGTGTGCCTGCCACTTGTAAGTGTTGTGTGTGCCTGCCACTTGTAAGTGTTGTGTGGGCCTGCCACTTGTAAGTGTTGTGTGCGCCTGCCACTTGTAAGTGTTGTGTGTGCCTGCCACTTGTAAGTGTTGTGTGTGCCTGCCACTTGTAAGTGTTGTGTGTGCCTGCCACTTGTAAGTGTTGTGTGTTCCTGTCACTTGTAAGTGTTGTGTGTGCCTGCCACTTGTAAGTGTTGTGTGTGCCTGCCACTTGTAAGTGTTGTGTGTGCCTGCCACTTGTAAGTGTTGTGTGTGCCTGCCACTTGTAAGTGTTGTGTGTGCCTGCCACTTGTAAGTGTTGTGTGTGCCTGCCACTTGTAAGTGTTGTGTGTTCCTGTCACTTGTAAGTGTTGTGTGTGCCTGCCACTTGTAAGTGTTGTGTGTGCCTGCCACTTGTAAGTGTTGTGTGTGCCTGCCACTTGCAAGTGTTTTGTGTGCCTGCCACTTGTAAGTGTTGTGCGTGCCTTCCACTTGTAAGTGTTGTGTGTTCCTGTCACGTGTAATTGTTGTGCGTGCCTGCCACTTCTAAGTGTTGTGTGTGCCTGCCACTTGTAAGTGTTGTGTGTGCCTGCCACTCGTAAGTGTTGTGTGTGCCTGCCACTTGCAAGTGTTTTGTGTGACTGCCACTAGTAAGTATTTTGTGTGCCTGCCACTTGTAAGTGTTGTGTGTGTGCCTGCCACTTGCAAGTGTTTTGTGTGCCTGCCATTTGTAAGTGTTGTGTGTGCCTTGTAAGTGTTGTGTGTTTCTGTCACTTGTAAGTGATGTATGTGCCTGCCACTTGCAAGTGTTTTGTAAGTGTTGTGTGTGCCTGTCACTTGTAAGTGTTGTGTGTGCCTGCCACTTGTAAGTGGTGTGTGTGTTTGCCACTTGCAAGTGTTGTGTGTTCCTGTCACTTGTAAGTGTTGAGTGTGCCTGCCACTTGTTAGTGTTGTGTGTGCCTGCCACTTGTAATTGTTGTGTGTGCCTGCCACTCGTAAGTGTTGTGTGTGCCTGCCACTTGCAAGTATTTTGTCTGACTGCCTCTAGTAAGTGTTGTGAATGCCTGCCACTTGTAAGTGTTGTGTGTGCCTGCCACTTGTAAGTGTTTTGTGTGCCTTACACTTGTAAGTGTTGTGTGTGTGCCTGCCACTTGCAAGTGTTTTGTGTGCCTGCCACTTGCAAGTGTTGTGTGTGCCTTTCACTTGTAAGTGTTGTGTGTACCTGCCACTTGGAAGTGTTTTGTAAGTGCTGTGTGTGCCTGCCACTTGTAAGTGTTGTGCGTGCCTGCCACTTGGAAGTGTTGCATGTGCCTGCCACTTGTAAGTGTTGTGTGTGCCTGCCACTTGCAAGTGTTGTATATGCCTGTCACTTTTAAGTATTGTGGGTGCCTGCCACTTGTAAGTGTTGTGTGTGCCGCCACTTGTAAGTGCTGTGTGTGCCTGCCAATTGTAAGAGTTATTGTGCATGCCACATCTAAGTGTTGTGTGTACCTACCACTTGTAAGTGCTGTGTGTGCCTGCCACTTGTAAGTGTTGTGTGTGCCGCCACTTGTAAGTGCTTTGTGTGCCTGCCACTTTTAAGAGTTGTATGTGCCTGCCACTTGTAAGTGTTGTTGTGCCTGCCACTTGTAAGTGTTGTGTGTGCCTGCCACTTGCAAGTGTTGTATGTGCATGCCACTTACAAGTGTTGTGAGTGACTGCCACTTGTAAGTGTTGTGTGTGCTTGCCACTTTTAAGAGTTGTATGTGCCTGCCACTTGTAAGTGTTGTGTGTGCCTGCCACTTGTAAGTGTTGTGTGTGCTTGCCACTTGCAAGTGCTGTATTTGCCTTTCACTTTTAAGTGCTGTGTGTACCTGTAACTTGTGAGAGTTGTGTGTGCCTGCCACTTGTAAGTGTTGTGTGTGCCTGCCACTTGTAAGTGTTGTGTGTGCTTGCCACTTGTAAGTGTTGTATGTACCTGCCACTTGCAAGTGTTGTGTGTGCCGCCACTTGTAAGAGTTGCTGTGCATGCCACTTGTAAGTGTTTTGTGTGCCTACCACTTGTAAGTTTTGAGTGTGCCTGCCACTTGTAAGTGTTGTATGTGCCGCCACTTGTAAGTTTTGTGTGTGCCTGCCAGTTGTAAGTGTTGTATGTGCCTGCCACTTACAAGTGTTGTGTGTGCCTGCCACTTGTAAGTGTTGTATGTGCCTGCCACTTACAAGTGTTGTGTGTGCTTGCCACTTGCCAGTGTTGTATTTGACTTTTACTTTTAAGTGTTGAGGGTACCTGCCACTTGTAAGTATTCTCTGTGCCGTCATTTGTAAGTGCTGTGTGTACCTGCCACTTGTAAGTATTCTCTGTTCCGTCATTTGTAAGTGCTATGTGTACCTGCCACTTGTAAGAGTTGTGTGTGCCTCCCACTTGTAAGTGTTGTGTGTGCCTGCCACTTGTAAGTGTTGTGTGCGCCTGCCACTTATAAGTGTTGTGTGCGCCTACTTCTTGTAAGTGTTGTGTATGCCTGTCACTTGTAAGTGTTGTGTGTGCCAAGACTTGTAAGTATTGTGTGTGCCTGCCACTTGTAAGTGTTGTGAGTGCCGCCACTTGTAAGTCCTCTGTGTGCCGCCACTTGTAAGTATTGTGTGTGCCGCCAATTGTAAGTGTTGTGTGTGCTCCCACTTGTGAGTGTTTTGTGTGCCGCCACTTGCAAGCGTTGTGTGTGCCTGCCACTTGTAAGTGTTGTGTGTGCCTGCCACTTGTAAGTGTTGTGTTTACCCGGCCACTTGTAAGTGTTGTGTGTGCCGTGCCACTTGCTAGTGTTCTGTGTGCCCCGCAACTTGTAAGTGTTCTGTGTGCCCTGCCCTGTCCCTCAACCTTGAGTCGATGAGTTCAGTCCATCAATCTTGAATAGATTGATGGACTGAACACATCGACTCAAGGTTGAGGGACTGATTACCTCATTCTCCTCCTGTTCTTCAAGTTTCTCCTACGTATGGACTGATGAAGCCACTGTGTGGCGAAACGTTTCCTCAATAAAGATACCCAAGAGTTGCACATGTGTCTAATTTATCAAGTGTTTTGCGTGCCTCGCCACTTGTAAGTGTTGTGTGTGCCTTCCACTTGTAAGTGTTTTGTTCGCTCCGCCACTTATAATTGTTGTGTGTGCCGCCACTTGCAAGTGTTCTGTGTGCCCCGCAACTTGTAAGTGTTGTGTATGCCCTGCCACTTTCAAGTGTTGTGTGTACCCCGTTACTTGTAACTGTCGTTTTTGCCCCGCCACTTGTAAGTCTTGTGTGTGCCGCCACTTGTAAGTGTTTTGTGTGTCGCCACTTGTAAGTGTTGTGTGTGCCTGGCACTTGCAATTGTTTTGTGTGCCTGCCACTTGTAAGTGTTGTGTGTGCTTGCTACTTGTAAGTGTTCTGTGTGTCTTCCACTTGTCAGTGTTGTGTGTGCCCCGCCACTTGTAAGTGTTTTGTGTGCCCTGCCAATTGTAAGTGTTGTGTGTGCCTGCCACTTGTAAGTGTTGTGTGTGCCTGCCACTTGTAAGTGTTGTGTGTGCATTTTACTTGTAAGTGTTGTGTGTGCCTGTCAATTGTCAGTGTTGTGTGTGCCCTGCCACTTGTAAGTGTTGTGTGTGCCTGTCACTTGTAAGTGTTCTGTGTGCCTGCCATTTGTGAGTGTTGTGTGTGCCCCGATACTTGTTCGTGTTGTGTGTGCCTGCCACTTGTAAGTGTTGTGTGCGCCCCGCCGCTTGTAAGTGTTGTGTTTTCCCTGCCACTTGTAAGTGTTATGTGTAACAGCTACTTGTAAGTATTGTGTGTGCCCCGTCACTTGTAAGTGTTGTGTGTGCCCCGCCACTTGTAAGTGTTGTATGTGCCTGCCACTTGTAGGTGCTGTGTGTGTGTCTGCCACTTGTATGTGTTGTGTGTGCCCCGCCACTTCTAAGTGTTGTATGTGCCGCCACTTTTAAGTGTTGTGTATGGCCAGTCACTTGTAAGTGTTGTGTGTGCCCCGCCACTTGTAAGTGTTGTGTGTGCCCCGCCACTTTTATGTGTTGTGTGTCCCACCACTTGTAAGTGTTATATGTGCCTGCCACTTTTATGTGCTGTGTGTGTCTGCAACTTGTAAGTGTTTTGTGTGCCGCCACTTATAAGTGTTTTACGTGCCTGTTTCATGTAAGTGTTGTGTTAGCCGCCACTTGTAAGTGTTGTCTGTGCCTGCCACTTGTAGGTATTGTGTGTGCTTTCCACTTGTAAGTGTTGTGTGTGCCTGCCACTTACAAGTGTTGTGTGCGCCTACCACTTGAAAGCGTTGTGTGTGCCTAACACTTGTAAGTGTTGTGTGTACCGCCACTTGAAAGTGTAGTGTGTGCCTGCCACTTTTAAGAGTTGTGTGTGCCGCCACTTGTAAGTGTTGTGTGTGCCTACCACTGGTAAGTGTTGTGTGTGATGCCACTTGTAAGTCTTTTGTGTGTCGCAACTTTTAAGTGTTGTTAGTGCCTGCTAGTTGTAAGTGTTGTGTGTGCCTCCACTTGTACGTGTTCTGTGTGTCTGCAACTTGTAAGTGTTGTGTGTGCCTGCCACTTGTAAGTGTTGCGTGTGCATGCCACTTGAAAGTGTTGTGCATGCTACTTCTAAGTGTTGTGTGTGCCTGCCACTTGTAAGTGTTTTGTTCGCCCCTCCACTTGATAGTGTTGTGTGTGCCTGCCACTTGTATGTGTTGTGTGTGCCTACCATTGTAAGTGTTGTGTGTGCCTGCATCTTTTAAGTGTAGTGTGGGGCCCCGCATCTTTTAAGTGTTGTGGGTGCCTGCCAATTCTAAGTGTTGTGTGCGTGCCTCTTGTAAGTGTTGTGTGTGCCCCGGCACTTGTAAGTGTTGTGTGTGCCTGCCTCTAGTAAGTGTTGTGTGTTCCTGCCACTTGTAAGTGTTGTTTTGTTTGCTCTGTCACTTGTAAGTGTTGTGTGTCCCCCGCAACTTGTAAGAATTGTGTGTGCCACGCCACTTGTAAGTGTTGTGTGTGCCTGCCACTTGTAAGAGTTGTGTGTTTCCTGCCACTTGTAAGTGTTGTGCGTGCAGCCACTTGTAAGTGTTGTCCGTGCGGACACTTGTAAGTGTTGTGTGTGCCCCGCCACTAATAAGTGTTGTGTGTACCCCGCTACTTGTAAATTCTGCGTGCGCCGCCAATTGTAAGTTTTGTGTGTGCCGCCAAATGTAAGTGTTGTGTGTGCCGCCAGTTTTAAGTGTTGTGTATGCCTGCCACTGTAAGTGTTGTGGGTGCCGCCACTTGTATGTGTTGAATATGCCTGCCACTTGTAGGTGCTGTGTGTGTGTCTGCCACTTATAAGTGTTGTGTTTGCCCCGCCACTTGTAAGTGTTCTGTGTGCCTGCCGCTTGTAAATGTTGCGTGCGCCGCCACTTGTAAGTGTTTTTGTGTTCCGCCACTTGTAAGTGTTGTGTGTCTGCCACTTGTAAGTGTTGAGTGTGTTTTCCACTTGAAAGTTTTGTGCGCGCCTGACACTTGTAAGTATTGTGTGTGCCTGCCACTTGTAAGTGTTGTGTGTGCCACGCCACTTGTAAGTGCTGTGCGTTCCCGCCACTTGTAAGTGTTGTGTGTGCCAACACTTGTAAGTGTTGTATGTGCCGCCTCTTGTAAGTGTTGCGTGTGTCTGCCACTTGTAAGTGTTGTATGTGCCTGCCACTTGTAGGTGCTGTGTGTGTGTCTGCCACTTGTAAGTGTTGTGTGTGCCCCGCCACTTCTAAGTGTTGTATGTGCCGCCACTTTTAAGTGTTGTGTATGCCCAGTCACTTGTAAGTGTTGTTTGTGCCCAGCCACTTGTAAGTGTTGTGTGTGCCCCGCCACTTTTAAGTGTTGTGTGTCCCACCACTTGTAAGTGTTGTGTGTGCCCCGCCACTTGTAAGTGTTATATGTGCCTGCCACTTTTATGTGCTGTGTGTGTGTCTGCAACTTGTAAGTGTTTTGTGTGCCGCCACTTATAAGTGTTGTGTGTGCCTGCCACTTGTAAGTGTTTTACGTGCCTGTTTCATGTAAGTGTTGTGTTTGCTGCCACTTGTAAGTGTTGTCTGTGCCTGTCACTTGTAGGTATTGTGTGTGCTTTCCACTTGTAAGTGTTGTGTGTGCCTGCCACTTACAAGTGTTGTGTGCGCCTACCACTTGAAAGCGTTGTGTGTGCCTAACACTTGTAAGTGTTGTGTGTACCGCCACTTGAAAGTGTAGTGTGTGCCTGCCACTTTTAAGAGTTGTGTGTGCCGCCACTTGTATGTGTTGTGTGTGCCTACCACTGGTAAGTGTTGTGTGTGATGCCACTTGTAAGTCTTTTGTGTGTCGCAACTTTTAAGTGTTGTTAGTGCCTGCTAGTTGTAAGTGTTGTGTGTGCCTCCACTTGTAAGTGTTCTGTGTGACTGCAACTTGTAAGTGTTGTGTGTGCCTGCCACTTGTAAGTGTTGCGTGTGCATGCCACTTGAAAGTGTTGTGCCTGCTACTTCTAAGTGTTGTGTGTGCCTGCCACTTGAAAGTGTTTTGTTCGCCCCTCCACTTGATAGTGTTGTGTGTGCCTGCCACTTGTATGTGTTGTGTGTGCCTACCATTGTAAGTGTTGTGTGTGCCTGCATCTTTTAAGTGTAGTGTGGGGCCCCGCCACTTTTAAGTGTTGTGGGTGCCTGCCAATTCTAAGTGGTGTGTGCGTGCCTCTTGTAAGTGTTGTGTGTGCCCCGTCACTTGTAAGTGTTGTGTGTGCCCCGTCACTTGTAAGTGTTGTGTGTGCCTGCCTCTAGTAAGTGATGTGTGTTCCTGCCACTTGTAAGTGTTGTTTTGTTTGCTCTGCCACTTGTAAGTGTTGTGTGTCCCCCGCAACTTGTAAGAATTGTGTGTGCCACGCCACTTGTAAGTGTTGTGTGTGCCTGCCACTTGTAAGAGTTGTGTGTTTCCTGCCACTTGTAAGTGTTGTGCGTGCAGCCACTTGTAAGTGTTGTCCGTGGGGCCACTTGTAAGTGTTGTGTGTGCCCCGCCACTAATAAGTGTTGTGTGTACCCCGCTACTTGTAAATTCTGCGTGCGCCGCCAATTGTAAGTTTTGTGTGTGCCGCCACTTGTAAGTGTTGTGTGTGCCGCCAGTTTTAAGTGTTGTGTATGCCTGCCACTGTAAGTGTTGTGGGTGCCGCCACTTGTATGTGTTGAATATGCCTGCCACTTGTAGGTGCTGTGTGTGTGTCTCCCACTTGTAAGTGTTGTGTGCGCCCCGCCACTTGTAAGTGTTTTGTGTGCCCCGCCACTTGTAATTGTTTTGTGTGCCCCGCCACTTGAAAGTGTTGTGTGTGCCGTGCCACTTATAAGTGTTGTGTGTGCCCCGTTACTTGTAGGTGTTGTGTGTGCCGCGCCACTTGTAGGTGCTGTGTGTGCCGCGCCACTTGTATGTGTTGTGTGTGCCCCGCCACTTGTAAGTGTTGTGTTTACTCGGCCACTTATAGGTGTTGTGTGTGCCGTGCCACTTGCTAGTGTTCTGTGTGCCCCGCAACTTGTAAGTGTTCTGTGTGCCCTGCCACTTATAAGTGCTGTGTGTGCCCCGTTACTTGTAAGTGTTGTGTGTGACCCGCCACTTGTAAGTGTTTTGTGTGCCCCGCCACTTTTAGGTGTTGTGTGTGCCTCCCACTTGTAAGTGTTTTGTTCACTCCGCCACTTGCAATTGCTGAGTGTGCCGCCACTTGCAAGTGTTCTGTGTGCCCCGCCACTTGTAAGTGTTGTGTGTGCCGCCACATGTAAGTGTTGCGTGTACCGCCACTTATAAGTGTTGTTTGTGTCTGCCACTTGTAAGTGTTTTGTGTGCCTCGCCACTTGTAAGTGTTGTGTGTGCCTGCCACTTATAAGTGTTTTGTTCGCTCCGACACTTGTAATTGTTGTGTGTGCCGCCACTTGCAAGTGTTCTGTGTGCCCCGCAACTTGTAAGTGTTGTGTGTGCCCTGCCACTTTTAAGTGTTGTGTGTGCCCCGTTTCTTCTAACCGTCGTTTGTGCCCTGCCACTTGTAAGTGTTGTGTGTGCCTGCCACTTGTAAGTATTGTGTGTGCATGCCACTTGTAAATGTTGTGTGTGCCCCGCCACTTGTAAGTGTTGTGTGTGCCGCCACTTTTAAGTGATGTGTATGCCCAGTCACTTGTATGTGTTGTGTGCGCCGCCACTTGTAAGTGATGTGTTTGCCTCCACTTATAAGTGTTGTGTGTGCCCCGCCACTTGTAAGTGTTGTGTGTGCCCCGCCACTTTTAAGTGCTGTGTGTCCCCCCACTTGTAAGAGTTGTGTGTGCCCCGCCACTTGTAAGTGTTATAAGTGCCTACCACTTGTAGGTGCTGTGTGAGTGTCTGCCACTTGTAAGTGTTTTGTGTGCCGCCACTTATAAGTGTTGTGTGTGCCTGCCACTTGTAAGTGTTTTACGTGCCTGTTACATGTAAGTGTTGTGTTTGCCGCCACTTGTAGGTATTGTGTGTGCCTTCCACTTGTAAGTGTTGTGTGTGCCTGCCACTTATAAGTGTTGTGTGCGCCTACCACTTGAAAGCGTTGTGTGTGCCTATCACTTCTAGTGTTGTGTGTGCCTGAACTTCTAAGTGTTGTGTGTGCCTGCCACTTCTAGGTGTTGTGTGTGCCTGCCACTTCTAGTGTTGTTGTGTGACCTGTTTGTGCCTGCCACTTCTAGGTGTTGTGTGTGCCTGACACTTCTAGGTGTTGTGTGTGCCTGACACTTCTAAGTGTTGTGTGTGCCTGCACTTCTAAGTGTTGTGTGTGCCTGCACTTCTAGGTGTTGTGTGTGCCTGCACTTCTAGGTGTTGTGTGTGCCTGCACTTCTAGGTGTTGTGTGTGCTGCCACTTCTAGTGTTGTGTGTGCCTGACACTTCTAGGTGTTGTGTGTGCCTGACACTTCTAGTGTTTGTGTGTTTCCTGCACTTCTAGTGTTGTGTGTGCCTGCCACTTCTAGGTGTTGTGTGTGCTGCCCAGTGCGTTCTATTAGTGTTGTGTGTGCCTGCCACTTCTAGTGTTGTGTGTGCTGCCACTTTAGGTGTTGTGTGTGCCTGCACTTCTAGTGTTGTGTGTGCCTGACACTTCTAGGTGTTGTGTGTGCCTGCCACTTCTAAGTGTTGTGTGTGCCTGCCACTTCTAGGTGTTGTGTGTGCCTGCCACTTCTAAGTGTTGTGTGTGCCTGCCACTTCTAGGTGTTGTGTGTGCCTGACACTTCTAGGTGTTGTGTGTGCCTGCCACTTCTAAGTGTTGTGTGTGCCTGCCACTTCTAGGTGTTGTGTGTGCCTGACACTTCTAGGTGTTGTGTGTGCCTGACACTTCTAGGTGTTGTGTGTGCCTGCCACTTCTAGTGTTGTGTGTGCCTGCCACTTTAGTGTTGTGTGTGCCTGCCATTCTTGTTGTGTGGTGCTGCCACTTCTAATGTTGTGTGTGCTGCCACTTTAGTGTTGTTGTGCTGCCACTTCTAGTGTTGTGTGTGCCTGCCACTTCTAGTGTTGTGTGTGCCTGCACTTTAGTGTTGTGTGTCCTGCCACTTTAGTGTTGTTGTGCCTGCCACTTCAGGTGTTGTGTGTGCCTGCCACTTGTAGTGTTGTGTGTGCATGCCACTTTAAGTGTTGTGTGTGCCGCCACTTCTAGGTTGTTGTGCTGCACTTGTAAGTGTTGTTGTGCCTGCCACTTGTAGGTGTGTGTGTGTTGCCACTTTAATGTTGTGTGTGCCGCACTTTAAGTATTGTGTGTGCCGCCACTTTAGTGTGTGTGCCCACCGCCACTTTAAGTGTTGTGTGTGCCTGCCTTTAAATGTTGTGTGGCCGCCACTTCTAAGTGTTGTGTGTCCGCCACTTGTAAGTGTTGTGTGTCCTGCCACTTGTAGTGTTTGTGTTCTGCCACTTAAGTTTTGTGTGCTGACACTTTAGTATTTTGTGTGCCTGCACTTCTAGGTTTGTGTGTGCTGCACTTCTAAGTGTTGTGTGTGCCTGCCACTTCTAGGTGTTGTGTGTGCCTGCCACTTCTAGGTGTTGTGTGTGCCTCCTTCTAGGTTTTGTGCCTGCCACTTCTAGTGTTGTGTGTGCCTGCACTTCTAGGTTTGTGTGTGCCTGACACTTCTAGGTGTTGTGTGTGCTGACCACTTCTAGGTGTTGTTGTGCCTGCCACTTCTAGGTTGTGTGTGCCTGCACTTTAGGTGTTGTGTGTGCCTGCCACTTCTAAGTGTTGTGTGTGCCTGCACTTCTAAGTGTTGTGTGTGCCTGCCACTTCTAGTGTTGTGTGTGCTGCCACTTCTAGTGTTGTGGTGCCGCACTCTAAGTGTTGTGTGTGCTGCCACTTCTAGGGTGTGTGTCGCATTATGTGTGTGTCCTGCCACTTCTAGGTGTTGTGTGTGCCTGCCACTTCTAAGTGTTGTGTGTGCCTGCCACTTCTAGGTGTTGTGTGTGCCTGCCACTTCTAGTGTGTGTGTGCCTGCCACTTCTAGGTGTTGTGTGTGCCTGCCACTTCTAGGTGTTTGTGTGCCTGCCACTTCTAGTGTTGTGTGTGCCTGCCAACTTCTAGGTGTTGTGTGTGCCTGACACTTCTAGGTGTTGTGTGTGCTGCACTTCTAGGTGTTGTGTGTGCCTGCACTTCTAAGTTGTGTGTGTGCCTGCACTTCTAAGTGTTGTGTGTGCCTCCACTTGTAAGTTGATCACACTTCTAGTGTTTGTGTGTCTGCCACTTTAAGTGTTGTATGTGACCTGCCACTTGCAAGGTGTGTGTGCCGCATTTAGTGTGTGTGCCTGCACTTTATTGTGTGTTCCTGCCACTTTAGTGTTTCGTGTGCCTGCCACTTCAGGTTTGTGTGTGCCTGCCACTGTAGTGTTGTGTGTGCATGCATTGTCAGTGTTGTGTGTGCCGCCACTTCTAGAGTTGTTGTGCTGCCACTTTAGGTGTTGTTGTGCCTGCCACTTTAGGTGCTTGTGGTGTCTGCACTTCTAGTGTTGTGTGTGCCGCACTTTAAGTTTGTGTGTTGCCGCACTTCTAGTGTTGTGTTTTGCCCCGCCACTTTAAGTGTCTGTGTGTGCCTGCATTCTAAGTGTTTTTTTGTGCCACCTTAGTGTTGTGTGTCTGCACTTGAAGTGTTGTTGTTTCCACTTGAGTTTTGTGTCGCCTGACACTTGTAAGTATTGTTGTGCCTGCACTTCTAGTTGTTGTTTTGTTGTTGTCTGCCACTTTAGGTGTTGTGTGTCCTGCACTTTAGGTGTTGTGTGTGCTGCCACTTTAGGTGTTGTGTGTCATGCCCCTTGAGTGTTGTGTGCCTGCACTTCTAGGTGTTGTGTGTGCCTGCCACTTCTAGAGTGTTTGTGTTGCCCGCCACTTTAGTGTTGTGTGTGCCTGCCACTTTAAGTGTTGTGTGTGCCTGACCATTCTAGTGTTGTTGTGCCTGCACTTTAGTGTTTGTGTGTGCCCGCACTTTAAGTGTTGTGTGTGCCTGCCATTCTAAGTGTTTGTGTGTGCCTGCCACTTTAGGTGTTGTGTGTCCTGCCACTTGTAGGTTGTTTTGTTTGCTCTGCCACTTGTAAGTGTTGTGTGTTCCCCCGCAACATGGTTAGAATTGTGTGTGCCACGCCACTTGTTATGTGTTGTGTGTGTTTGCCACTTGTAAGAGTTGTGTGTTTCCTGCCACTTGTAAGTGTTGTGCGTGCAGCCACTTGTAAGTGTTGTCCATGCCGCCACTTATTAGTGTTGTGTGTACCCCGCCACTAATAAGTGTTGTGTGTACCCTGCTACTTGTAAATTCTGCGTGCGCCGCCAATTGTAAGTTTTGTGTGTGCCGCCACTTGTAAGTGTTGTGTGTGCCGCCAGTTTTAAGTGTTGTGTATGCCTTCCACTGTAAGTGTTGAATATGCCTGCCACTTGCAGGTGCTGTGTTGTGTCCTGCCACTTCAAGTGTTGTGTTTTCCCTGCCACTTGTAAGTGTTATGTGTTACTGCTACTTGTTAGTGTTGTGTGTGCCCCGCCACTTGTAAGTGTTGTATGTGCCTGCCACTTGTAGGTGCTGTGTGAGTGTCTGCTACTTGTAAGTGTTGTGTGTGCCCCGCCACTTGTAAGTATTGTGTGTGCCGCCACTTATAAGTGTTGTGTTTGCCCCGCCACTTGTAAGTGTTCTGTGTGCCTGCCGCTTGTAAATGTTGCGTGCGCCACCACTTGTAAGGGTTTTTGTGTTCCGCCACTTGTAAGTGTTGTGTGTCTGCCACTTGCAAGTGTTGAGTGTGTTTTCCACTTGAAAGTTTTGTGCTCGCCTGACACTTGTAAGTATTGTGTGTGCCTGCCACTTCTAGGTGTTGTGTGTGCCTGCCACTTCTAGGTGTTGTGTGTGCCTGCCACTTCTAGGTGTTGTGTGTGCCTGCCACTTCTAGGTGTTGTGTGTGCCTGCCACTTCTAGGTGTTGGTGGCTGGGTGTTTTGTGTGCCTGCCACTTCTAGGTTGTTGGTTCGTGTGTGGCCTGCACTTCTAGGTGTTGTGTGTGCCTGCCACTTCTAGGTGTTGTGTGTGCCTGCCACTTCTAGGTGTTGTGTGTGCCTGCCACTTCTAGGTGTTGTGTGTGCCTGCCACTTCTAGGTGTTGTGTGTGCCTGCCACTTCTAGGTGTTGGTTGTTGTGCCTGCCACTTCTAGGTGTTGTGTGTGCCTGACACTTCTAGGTGTTGTGTGTGCCTGACACTTCTAGGTGTTGTGTGTGCCTGACACTTCTAGGTGTTGTGTGTGCCTGCCACTTCTAGGTGTTGTGTGTGCCTGCACACTTCTAGGTGTTGTGTGTGCCTGCCACTTCTAGGTGTTGTGTGTGCCTGCCACTTCTCTAGGTGTTGTGTGTGCCTGCCACTTCTAGGTGTTGTGTGTGCCTGCCACTTCTAGGTGTTGTGTGTGCCTGCCACTTCTAGGTGTTGTGTGTGCCTGACACTTCTAGGTGTTGTGTGTGCCTGACACTTCTAGGTGTTGTGTGTGCCTGACACTTCTAGGTGTTGTGTGTGCCTGCCACTTCTAGGTGTTGTGTGTGCCTGCCACTTCTAGGTGTTGTGTGTGCCTGCCACTTCTAGGTGTTGTGTGTGCCTGCCACTTCTAGGTGTTGTGTGTGCCTGCACACTTCTAGGTGTTGTGTGTGCCTGACACTTCTAGGTGTTGTGTGTGCCTGACACTTCTAGGTGTTGTGTGTGCCTGCCACTTCTAAGTGTTGTGTGTGCCTGACACTTCTAGGTGTTGTGTGTGCCTGACACTTCTAGGTGTTGTGTGTGCCTGCCACTTCTAGGTGTTGTGTGTGCCTGACACTTCTAGGTGTTGTGTGTGCCTGACACTTCTAAGTGTTGTGTGTGCCTGACACTTCTAGGTGTTGTGTGTGCCTGACACTTCTAGGTGTTGTGTGTGCCTGCCACTTCTAGGTGTTGTGTGTGCCTGACACTTCTAGGTGTTGTGTGTGCCTGACACTTCTAGGTGTTGTTGTGCCTGACACTTCTAAAGGGGTTGTGTGTGCCTGACACTTCTAAGTGTTGTGTGTGCCTGCCACTTCTAGGTGTTGTGTGTGCCTGCCACTTCTAGGTGTTGTGTGTGCCTGACACTTCTAGGTGTTGTGTGTGCCTGCCACTTCTAAGTGTTGTGTGTGCCTGCCACTTCTAGGTGTTGTGTGTGCCTGACACTTCTAGGTGTTGTGTGTGCCTGACACTTCTAGGTGTTGTGTGTGCCTGCCACTTCTAGGTGTTGTGTGTGCCTGACACTTCTAGGTGTTGTGTGTGCCTGACACTTCTAAGTGTTGTGTGTGCCTGACACTTCTAGGTGTTGTGTGTGCCTGCCACTTCTAGTGTTTGTGTGTGCCTGCCACTTCTAGGTGTTGTGTGTGCCTGACACTTCTAGGTGTTGTGTGTGCCTGACACTTCTAGGTGTTGTGTGTGCCTGCCACTTCTAAGTGTTGTGTGTGCCTGACACTTCTAGGTGTTGTGTGTGCCTGCCACTTCTAGGTGTTGTGTGTGCCTGACACTTCTAGGTGTTGTGTGTGCCTGCCACTTCTAAGTGTTGTGTGTGCCTGCCACTTCTATGGTGTTGTGTGTGCCTGCCACTTCTAAGTGTTGTGTGTGCCTGCCACTTCTAAGTGTTGTGTGTGCCTGCCACTTCTAGGTGTTGTGTGTGCCTGCCACTTCTAAGTGTTGTGTGTGCCTGCCACTTCTAAGTGTTGTGTGTGCCTGCCACTTCTAAGTGTTGTGTGTGCCTGACACTTCTAAGTGTTGTGTGTGCCTGCCACTTCTAAGTGTTGTGTGTGCCTGCCACTTGTAAGTGTTGTGTGTGCCTGCCACTTGTAAGTGTTGTGTGTGTCCGCCGCCACTTGTAAGTGTTGTTTGTGCCGCCACTTCTAAGTGTTGTGTGTGCCGCCACTTGTAAGTGTTGTGTGTGCCTGCCACTTGTAAGTGTTGTGTGTGCCTGACACTTGAAAGTGTTGCGTGTGCCTGCCACTTGTAAGTGTTGTGTGTGCCTGCACTTGTAAGTGTTGTGTGTGCCTGAAACTTGTAAATGGTGTGGGTGCCTGCCACTTGTAAGTGTTGTGTGTGCCTGCCACTTGTAAGTGTTGTGTGTGTGTGCCTGTCACTTGTAAGTGTTGTGTGTGCCAGCCACTTGTAAGTGTTTTGTGTGCCTGCCACTTGTAGGTATTGTGTGTGCCTTCCTCTTGTAAGTGTTTTGTGTGCCTGCCACTTATAATTGTTGTGTGCGCCTACCACTTGAAAGTGTTGTGTGTGCTTGCCACTTTTAAGTGTTGTGTGTGCCGGCCACACGTAAGTGTTGTGTGTGCCTGACACTTATAAGTGTTGTGTGCGCCTACCACTTGAAAGTGTTGTGTGTGCCTGCCACTTGTAAGAGTTGTGTGTGCCGCCTCTTGTATGTGTTGTGTGTGCCTCCACTTTTAAGTGTTGTGTGTGCCTGCCACTGATAAGTGTTGTGCGTGATGCCACTTGTAAGTCTTTTGTGTGTCGCCTCTTATAAGTGTTGTTAGTGCCTGCTAGTTGTAAGTGTTGTGTGTGCCTCCACTTTTAAGTGTTCTGTGTGTCTGCAACTTGTAAGTGTTGTGTGTGTGCCTGTCACTTGTAAGTGTTGTGTGTGCCAGCCTCTTGTAAGTGTTGTGTGTGCCTGCCACTTGCAAATGTTGTGTGTGCCTGCCACTTGTAAGTGTTGTGTGTGCCTGCCACTTGTAAGTGTTGAGTGTGCCTTCCACTTGTAAGTGTTATATGTGCCTGCCGCTTCTAAGTGTTGTGTGTGCCTGCCACTTGTAAGTGTTGTGAGTGCCACGCCACTTGTAAGTGTTGTGTGTTCCCGCCACTTGTAAGTGTTGTGGGTGCCTACAACTTGTAGGTGTTGTGTGTGCCTGCCACTTGTAAGTGTTGTGTGTGCCCCGCCACTTTTAAGTGTTGTGTGTATCCCGCCACTTGTAAGTGTTGTGTGTGCCTGCCACTTGTAAGTGTTGTGTGTGCCCCGCCACTTGAAGTGTTGTGTGTGCCTGCCAATTGTAAGTGTTTTGTGTGCCTGCCATATGAAAGTGTTGAGTGTGCCCTGCCACTTGTAAGTATGGTGTGTGGTACTCCCCACGTGTAAGTGTAGTGTGTGCCTGCCACTTGTAAGTGTTGTGTGTGCCTGCCACTTGTAAGTGTTGTGTGTGCCTGCCACTTGTAAGTGTTGTATGTGCCAGCCACTTGCAATTGTTGTGTGTGCCTGCCACTTGTAAGTGTTGTATGTGCCTGCCACTTGCAATAGTTGTGTGTGCCTGCCACTTGTAAGTGTTGTGTGTGCTTGCCACTTGTAAGTCTTGTGTGTTCCTGCCACTTGTAAGTGTTGTTTGTGCCTGCCACTTGCAAGTGTTGTGTATGCCTGCCACTTGTAAGTGTTTTGTGTGCATGCCACTTGTAAGTGTTGTGTGTGCCGGCACTTCTAAGAGTTGTTGTGCATGCCACTTGTAAGTGTCGTGTGTGCCTACCACTTGTAAGTTTTAAGTGTGCCTACCTCTTGTAATTGTTGTGTGTGCCTACCACTTGTAAGTTTTGTGTGTGCCTGCCACTTATAAGTGTTGTGTGTGCCTGCCACTTGCAAATGTTGCATGTGCCTTTCACTTTTAAGTATTGTGGGTGCCTGCCACTTGTAAGTGTTGTGTGTGCCGCTCTATGACTGCTCTCCTTATTCTCCTGGATCCTTTTCCTTCTATATTTCTTCCATTCCCTAGCACACTTGGTTTTTGCCTCCCTGCACCTTTGTGTGAACCATGAGCTCATCCTGGCTTTTTCATTAATCCTGTTACCCTTGAGTACAAACTTCTTCTTAGCCTCCTTGCACATTGTTGCTACATATTCCATCATCTCATTAACTGGCTTCCCTGCCAGTTCTCTGTCCCTCTGAACCCCGTTCAGGAAGTTCCTCATTCCCGTGTAGTCCCCTTTCTTTTAGTTTGGCTTCATTCGTCCTAGCCTTCCTGCTTCCCCCTCCACTTGTAGCTCTACTGTGTATTAGAAGCTTAAAACCAATTGATCGCTGGCCCTAAGTGGTCTTTCATACGTGATGTCCTCAATATTTGCAATACTCAAGGTGAATACTAGGTCCAGTCTTGCTGGTTCATCCTCTCCTCTCTCTTGCAGTGTCCCTTACGTGTTGGTACATGATGTTTTCCAGTACCACCTCCATCATCTTAGCCCTCCATGTGTCTTGGCCCCCATGTGGCTCCAGGTTCTCCCAATCGATCTCCTTGTGGTTAAAGTCACCCATGATCAGAAGCTTTGCCCTGCATGCATGAGCTCTTCTGGCCACTGCAGCCAGTGTGTCAATCATCGCTCTATTGCTCTCGTCATACTCTTGTCTTGGTCTCCTGCTGTTCTGTGGCAGGTTAAGTATCTCTGCAATTACCACCTTGGGACCTCCAGAGTGAAGTGAAGGACCCTTATCTTGGTTACTGCAGTTTCGACTTGTGCCTCCCAATTCGTCTTGTCCTTCTCCAAGCTCTTTTCTAATTTCACAGAAAGCTCTGTCTCCATTTTTTCAGAAAACTCTCCTAATTTTCTCTCCCACTCTTGTTCCATCCTTTTCCACTACTCCTCGATCCACTCCTCCCTACCAGAACCATTCTCATCTGATCCCTGGTTCCCTCGAGTCCCCACCATTTTTTTTTCTTCTTCCCTCTTCTTCCTTTTTTTCCCCTTTTTTTGAAAAGAAAGTCTGTGTGTGTATGTGTGTGCGTTTGTGGGTGTATTCTTGTGTTGGGGGGTGGGGGAGTTGGGAGGAGGTGGTAGATGGTTAGAGGGAGGGTGAGAGATGGTTAGGGGGAGGGAAAAGATGGTTAGGGGGAGGGGGAGAGATGGATAGGGGGATTGGGAAAGATGGAGGATAGATGGATAGGGGGAGGGGAGAAGATAGTTATGGGAGGGGGAGAGGTGGTTATGGGAAGGGGGAGAGATTGTTAGGGGGAGGGGGGGGAGGGGTAGTTGGTATGTGGTTGAACAGTAACCGTTACACGCACTCTGTCATGTAGGCTCACAGGTCCCTGTCTATGTGTACTGTTATTGTGGCCTAAAACTCTACCCCACAGACTCAAATTTGTAGTCCCAGCTCTGTTTCCTAGTAATGCTACCTTCTACACTTATTGTATTTTCTGGATTTAAGTACCAATTACTGCAGGTGTGTGTGTGTGTGTGTGTGTACTCACCTAGTTGTACTCACCTAGTTGAGGTTGCGGGGGTCGAGTCCGAGCTCCTGGCCCCGCCTCTTCACTGATCGCTACTAGGTCACTCTCCCTGAACCGTGAGCTTTATCATACCTCTGCTTAAAGCTATGTATGGATCCTGCCTCCACTACATCGCTTCCCAAACTATTCCACTTACTGACTACTCTGTGGCTGAAGAAATACTTCCTAACATCCCTGTGATTCATCTGCTGTGTCTTCAGCTTCCAACTGTGTCCCCTTGTTACTGTGTCCAATCTCTGGAACATCCTGTCTTTGTCCACCTTGTCAGTTCCTCTCAGTATTTTGTATGTCGTTATAATGTCCCCCCTATCTCTCCTGTCCTCCAGTGTCGTCAGGTTGATTTCCCTTAACCTCTTCTCGTAGGACATGCCTCTTAGCTCTGGGACTAGTCTTGTTAAGAACATAAGAACATAAGAACGAAGGAACACTGCAGAAGGCCTACTGGCCCATGCGAGGCAGGTCCAAGTCTCCTACCGGCTTAAGCCAATGCACCCAACCTAGTCAGGTCAGGTCACATTGACTTAAGGGAGGAACACGGCAACCGACCTGGTAGCACAAGCTATTAGGTCCAACTCACACCCACCCACATCCACTCATGTATTTATCCAACCTATTTTTAAAGCTACACAACGTTCTGGCCTCTATAACTGTACTCGGGAGTTTGTTCCACTCATCCACAACTCTATTACCAAACCAGTACTTTCCTATATCCTTCCTAAATCAGAATTTTTCCAACTTAAAACCATTGCTGCGAGTCCTGTCTAGGCTAGATATTTTCAGCACACTATTTACATCCCCTTTATTTATTCCTGTCTTCCATTTATACACCTCAATCATATCCCCCCTAATTCTACGTCTTTCTAGAGAGTGCAGATTCAGGGCCTTAGTCTATCCTCATAGGGAAGGTTTCTGATACATGGGATCAACTTTGTCATCCTCCTTTGTACATTTTCCAGAGAATTTATATCCATCCTGTAATACGGTGACCAAAACTGTGCAGCATAATCTAAATGAGGCCTAACCAAGGATGTATAGAGTTGAAGAACAACCTGAGGACTCCTATTATTTATGCTTCTTGATATGAAGCCAAGGATTCTATTAGCTTTATTGCGAACACTTATGCACTGTTGCCTTGGTTTCAGATTACTGCTAACCAGAACTCCTAAATCTTTTTCCCAATCCGTAATATTAAGATCTACATTATTTAGTTTATATGTAACATGGTTATTGTCCTGTCCAACATTTAGAACTTTGCATTTGTCTATATTAAACTGCATCTGCCACTTCTCCGACCACTGCATCAGTCTATTCAAATCTTCCTGGAGTGCTCGAATGTCCTCGTCAGAATGAATTCGACGGCCTATTTTGGTGTCATCGGCAAACTTGCCGATGTCGCTCTTTATGCCCTCATCTATGTCGTTTATGTAGATTGTGAACAGCAGGGGACCCAACACTGACCCCTGTGGAACACCGCTCGTAACGCTTCCCCACTCTGATTTCTCCCCATTTATGCAAACTCTCTGCTGCCTATTTGTCAACCATGCCAAAATCCAGGAAAAAATTTCTCCTCCTATTCCATGTGCTTTAATTTTCCTCAATAGTCTCTGATGTGGGACCCTGTCAAAAGCCTTACTGAAGTCCATATACACAATATCATATTCATTACCATGATCTACCTTCTCAAATACCTTAGTGAAAAAAGTTAATAAATTCGTAAGGCAGGAACGCCCCTTTGTAAAACCATGCTGAGATTCGTTGATTAATTTATGCTTTTCAAGGTGGCTACGAACTGCCTCGGCAATTATTGATTCCATAAATTTTCCCACTATGGAGGTTAGGCTTATTGGTCTATAGTTCGAAGCTAAGGACCTGTCACCTGTTTTGAAAATAGGTATCACATTTGCCATTTTCCACTTATCTGGCACCATGCCCGTTTGTAGTGATATGTTGAAAAGATTAGCCAAAGGTGTGCTAAGCTCCTCTTTACATTCCTTTAGAACCCTTGCATACAGTTCATCAGGGCCTGGGGATTTGTTAGGTTTTAATTTATCTATTTGCCTAAGGACCATGTCACTTGTGACCCTAATCGTGCACAGTTTATTCTCGTCCTGTTCTACATAATTTATCATTACTGGAATATCGCTGGTATCCTCCTGCGTAAAAACTGAGAGGAAGTATGTGTTACAAATTCTACACATTTCCTTATCACTGTCAGTGAGCTGACCCGAGGAACTTTTGAGTGGGCCTATCTTGTCCCTGATCTTACTTCTGTATACCTGAAAGAATCCTTTTGGGTTAGTCTTCGATTCTCTTGCAACTTTAACCTCATAATCTCTTTTTGCTTTTCTAATTCCCTTTTTTATTTCTCTCTTTAACTGAATATATCGATTTCTTAATTGCCCCTCTCCTCTTTTGATTTGCCTATAAATGCCTCTCTTTTGACCAATCAGATATTTTAATCTATTGTTCATCCATTTAGGATCATTTTTGTTTGATCTGATTTCCCTATTTGGAACACAATTTGACTGAGCAGCTAGAACTATGCCCTGGAAAGCATCATATCGGCAACCATCACCACTTTCTCTAGTTTCTTTACGTCCTTGGCTAGGTGTGGGTTCCAAACTGGTGCCGCATACTCCAATATGGGCCTAACGTACACTGTGTACTGGGTCTTGAACGATTCCTTATTAACATGTCGGAAAGCTGTTCTGAGGTTTGCTAGGCGCCCATATGGTGCAGCAGTTATTTGATTGATGTGCGCTTCAGGAGATGTGCCTGGTGTTATACTCACCCCAAGATCTTTTTCCTTGAGTGAGGTTTGTAGTCTCTGGCCCCCTAGACTGTACTCCGTCTGCGGTCTTCTTTGCCCTTCCCCAATCTTCATGACTTTGCACTTGGTGGGATTGAACTCCAGGAGCCAATTGCTGGACCAGGTCTGCAGCCTGTCCAGATCCCTTTGTAGTTCTGCCTGGTCTTCGATCGAGTGAATTCTTCTCATCAACTTCACGTCATCTGCAAACAGGGACACCTCAGAGTCTATTCCTTCCGTCATGTCGTTCACAAATACCAGAAACAGCACTGGTCCTAGGACTGACCCCTGTGGGACCCCGCTGGTCACAGGTGCCCACTCTGACACCTCGCCACGTACCATGACTCGCTGTTGTCATCCTGACAAGTATTCCCTGATCCATTTTAGTGCCTTCCCTGTTATCCCTGCTTGGTCCTCCAGTTTTTGCACCAATCTCTTGTGTGGAACTGTGTCAAACGCCTTCTTGCAGTCCAAGAAAATGCAATCCACCCACCCCTCTCTCTCTTGTCTTACTGCTGTCACCATGTCATAGAACTCCAGTAGGTTTGTGACACAGGATTTCCCGTCCCTGAAACCATGTTGGCTGCTGTTGATGAGATCGTTCCTTTCTAGGTGTTCCACCACTCTTCTCCTGATAATCTTCTCCATGATTTTGCATACTATACATGTCAGTGACACTGGTCTGTAGTTTAATGCTTCATGTCTGTCTCCTTTTTTATAGATCGGGACTACATTTGCTTTCTTCCATGCCTCAGGTAATCTCCCAGTTTCGATAGATGTATTGAATATTGTTGTTAGGGGTACACATAGCGCCTCTGCTCCCTCTCTCAATACCCATGGGGAGATGTTATCTGGCCCCATTGCCTTTGAGGTATCTAGCGCACTCAGAAGCCTCTTCACTTCTTCCTCGGTTGTGTGCACTGTGTCCAGCACATGGTGGTGTGCCCCACCTCTCCGTCTTTCTGGAGCCCCTTCTGTCTCCTCTGTGAACAGGAGCCTTTAAACCAAGTGAGAGAGAAATTGTGGTGGGGGGACCTGAATGCTAAGAAGGGGGAAACTTTTAGAGGGGGTTTGTGGTAGGAAATTTTGGGGTGCCAGGTGTAAATGATAATGGGACCCTTTTTGATTGAAATTTGTTGAAAGGGGTTTGTTTAGGTAATACATTTTTAAAAAAAAGAGGATAATAAGTATAAAAGATATGTGTAGGGCAAAATGCAGTAGTTTGTTGCTTTATGTATTGGTAGATAAAAAAATGTTGGTAGACTTCAAAGTACATGTTTATAGAGGGGCCACAGATATATCAGACATTTTCTAGTTGTAGTACCTGAGAGTAAAAGGAGATGGGATACAAGGAGAATGAAGCATCAGGGAAAGAGAGGGTGAAGGTTTAAAAAACCTTAAAAGGGGCAGTTGGGTGATATGAACAGCAATTGGAGGATAGATGGGTAATGAGAGCTAGGCAATGGGGGGTCGAAGGGTATGGGGTAGGTTTAAAAATTAGTGTTAGGTGTTCAGCAAAAGTTTGTGGTTCAGGAAAGTGGGTGCGGGGGGGAAGAGGAGCGTTTGGGGGAATGATGATGTAAGGAGTAGTAAGGGAGAAAAAGTTAGTATGAGAAGTTTTTACAAGTAAAAGTGAGCAAGGAGGGGAAGAGTTTATGGGAAAAGAGAGAGGTTAAAGAGAGTGGGGGAAGAAATTTTTAAAAAAAGAGCAAAGGAGAGTGGGTGAGATGTTATCAAAAAAATTTTGTTGAAAATAAGAAAAGATTTGGGTGAGATTAACAATTTAAAGGGAAGCCTAGGAAACAAATGGATTTGTAGTTAAAAATGGGAAAGGGGGAGAGTTATTAAATGGAGAGTTGAGGTTTTGGGAAGATGGGGGAATATTTTGAGGAATTGTTAAATGTTGTGAAGATAGGGAAGCTGTGATTTCGGTTAGGACAAGGAGGAATAACATCTTGTAGGAGTGGGGAAGAGCCAGTTGTGAGTGGGGGGGAATTTCGTGAGGAAAGTGGGTTTAAAATAAAGGGGGAAAGGCAGCCGGGTTGAGGGAAAAACATAAAAATGTTAAAAGCGGTGGGGGATTATTTTGGAGTGGTTGGTGCAATTTTTTAATAAATATATGGAAGAGGGTAAGGTCAGGGATTGGCAGGAGCATGCATAGTTTTTTTGTATAAGGCAAAGGGGAAAAAAAGAGTGAAAAAAATTATAGGGGAATAAGTCTGCTGGTATACCTGGTAAAGTGTATGGGGGTTTATTTTTGAAAGAATTAAGGTAAGCGGAGAATAGGATAGCAGATGAAAAAGGAGGCTTTGGAAAAGGGTTTGGGGGGTTTGGTGGGACCAGGTGTTTACTGAAACATTAAGTGAACAGTTTTTGAAAAGGTAAAGAGGTTTTGGGGCATTTAGGGATTTGGAAAAAAAGGGGGTATGAAGGGGGAAGGGGGGCAATGTGGCAGATGTTGTAAGTGTAGGGTGTAAGGGGAAAGGTACTGAAAGCAGTGAAGGTTTTTACGAGGATAGTGGGCTCAAGTTAGAGTATGTAGAAAAGGGGGAAAAATTTTTTCCCCAGTAAAAGTGGGCCTTAGCAAGGTGTGTGATGTCACCTGGTTTTTTAAATAATTTTGAGGGGTTGTAAGGAAGTAAATGCGAGGGTCTTGGCAAGGGCGTGGGTTTAAAAGATAAAGAATCACACCAAGGGGGGAGTTGTCCAGCTGCTCTTTGCTATGACACTGTGTCTTGGGAGATTCTGAGAGAAGTTGCAGAGATTGGTGGATGATTTGGTGGGTGTGCAAAAGAAAAAAATTAAAGGGAATAAGGAAAGAGTAAGGTTTGGGATACAAAAGATTAGGTGATAAAAGATTGAATTAGATTGGAGGGAGAGAGTATGGAGGGGTGAATGTATTCAGATATTTGGGGGGAGTGTCAGCGGATGGGTCTATGAAAGATGAGGTGAATCAAAAAAAATTTGATGGGGGAAAAAAGAGTGAGGGGTGCACTTAGGGTCTGTGGAGACAAAAGAACTTTGTCCTTGGAGGCAAAGAGGGGAATGTATGAGGTATATTTTTCCCAACGCTCTTTATGGGTTGGAAGATGGGGATGAATGTTGCGCGGGGAGAAGGTGGAGGAGTGGAGATGCATCTCTGAGAGCAAGTGTGGTGTGAATATAATGCAGGAATTTCGTTTTTTGGAAATTTTTGGAGGAGGTGGGGTTACCAAAACTGTTGTCCGAGGGTGAGGAAGGGTTGTTGAGGTGGTTCGGACATGTAGAGGAATGGAGCAAACGAATGACTTAAAGGTGTATCAGTCTTTGTGGAAGGAGGCGGGGTAGGGGTCGGCCTAGGAAAGGTTGGAGAGGGGGGGTTTAAGGAGGTTTTGTGTGCGAGGGGCGGGGGATTTCCCAGCAGGCATGCGTGGGTGTTTGATGGAGGTAAATGGAACAAAAGGGTTTTTTAATATTTGACGTGCTTTTGGAGTGTGAGAAAAAGAACATTTATAAAGGGGATTCAGGGAAACCAGCGGGCCCAGACTTGAGCCCGGGGTGGGAAGTACAGTGCCTGCATTAAAGAGGGGTGTTAAGTTGCATTTTAAAAACTTAGTTTTTAAAGCACCTTTGGCAAGCAGTGATGGAGTGAATGATGGTGAAAATTTTTCTTTTTCGGCCCCCCTCCCTTTGGTGGAATCGGCCAGTGTGATAAAAAAAAATTTTTTTTTTAAAAAATATTTGTTAAGGGTTTTTTTAAAGTAATCAGCAATAAAATAAATTGTGATTTTTTTCAATTTGTTTTACGGGAAATTATAATGAGGATCCGACGAAAGTTCAACGATCAAATGCGAGTGAAAGAGCAGTTTTACCCAATTTTTGAGTGGTGGCCAGTCTCCCCGTCCCATCGCTCGGGGGAACTGGCTTCAGCTTGACCACTGTCAAACAGGTGGAACACCGCTTTCTAGGAGGAGGCGGGTTTCTCGCCGTCCCAAAACAAGTGTTTTAAATCAGTACGATAAATGAATTGTTGGCCAAGACAACACTCCACGCCCTTTCAAGAGTTTCCCTTTAAATTTCATTCATTCCTACCCATCCAATTACGTACAAAAATCCCTATCAATTCCCCCGAAGGAAACACTAACTCAGTCCCAGTCCCTTCCTTTACTTCCATTCCGGGAGTCCCGTTAAAATTATTCGGAAACTCTTTTTTTTCTTAATGAATCATTCCCAACGAAACATGCGGGTGACGGATACAGAATTTGTTGATCGAAACTGGAAGAACTGTGTTGGCGCGTACATTTTACAGCGTTCCTTGTTGTGAAGGTACAATCTTATTTGGGACAACCGAAAAAATTGAAGCAAACAAAGATGCAATAAAAATTATTACTGTTGTGTGACAAAATATTTAAGGATACCCAAAAAACAAAAAAATAAAATTAATAAAATCAGACGAACCCCAACTCCCACCAACTGAAACGGCAAACAAATAAATGTTTTTTTTCCCCACCATAGGAAAGAATCTAGCAAACAAAATTTCCCAAGTGAAACGCGTCCAAGAAAACCCCTCACAGGCCCCACCTACCCCATACATTTCCCCTAGCCCCAAAACCCAACCTAATGAAGTCTGCTCTTTATCAACCCCCCGTAAAAAAAAGGCAGGGAAAAACAACTTGCCAACTTTATTACGAAAAAACTTCACAAGTACTGTCCCCAATTATTGAAACCCAAAATTATTGTACCCCCAAACCCATTTTAATTCCTTGTTAAACTAGTATCTGCCCAAAAAAACATATGAATATGAATTGACATCTTTTCCTAAACAAAAAATTTTTGGTGTTAATTTTTAAGTGCTTTGGTCAGTGGGTTTAAAATCATCTCGTTGTTTCTCGAAAAAAAATTTTCGGTCTTGACTGTGACTAAACTTGTAATATAAAAAAAAAACAAGTTATAAAAAAAAAGAAAATAGTGATCTGGTTACAATGTTTTCCCGATGTTTACTTCAAATTTGACAAAAAGGGAAAATTTTTTTCGCCCTGCATTGTTGTTTTTTTTTTAGGTTAACAAAAAATTAACAATAAAAACAACTCTCACTAGAACGTGTAAAAACCCCTTTTTTAAAACACCGACATTCGATTTCAGTAAACGAAAAAAAAAAAAAAAAAAAGTCTTCATTAGTAAACATGATTTAGCACGATCTGTAGGTAAGTTTTTTTCAACTGTTTTCGATGGTAGTTGTATTGTTTAGCCCTGACCTGTGACTGGAGATAACATACTTCCAGGTCATGTGACCTAGAGTAAATATTTCCCAGGTCACTGTACCTGGAGATAAAAATTTCCCAGGTACTGTGACCTGGAAAAACTTACTTCCAGGTTTGGTGGATTGTATATGAAGGATGGTTAGTTAGTTTTTTATTAACAAAAACCTAATGAAAAGTTCCCTGGGTTGAACGTAAGCAGGAAAATGTTATGTACGATATATGTGAAACAGAAGTTAGGTAAACAGAGATGTCGCTGGGATGCCACAACGTCCACAATAAAGAAGATTATTAGTTATTTCCTGCACGTTCTCTAAATCATTGTAAAATAGCAGGTTTCTTAGAAGGAAAGGTTACATATTAATTTATAAACAATCACAAAACTAGCGTCCCGAATCTGCACACAGAAATCACTCCCTACGGAAGTAAAAGACTGGGCAGGCGATGCAAAAAGCCTCCAATTAAAAGTAGCGGCGCCATTGGTACACTAAGAGAAAACACCATAAGTGTCCGGGGCCCAAGACTGTTCAACAGCCTCCCACCAAGCATAAGGGGAAATTCCCAAATAGGCCCCCTTTGGCGTTTTAAAGGGGGAGTGGCAGTCCTGAAGTCGGTGCCGGATCAGGGGGGCTGTGGTTCGTACGTTGGACTATGCGACTGCAGTAGCAGCCGGGTTGACAGTCCTGATCCACCGGGAGCCCTGGTCGTGGCGGGGCCGCGGAGGGCGTGGACCCCCGGAATGCCCTCCAGGTAGACTCCAGGTAGACATTTTCCTCGACCATTAATAAAAACATAATGACGACAAGGTTACTATCATAAAAGAGAAAAAACTTTAAAGAGATGAATGTAAAAACCCGACTGAAAAATTCTGTCTCCGGGAAGTGTCTTATTGTGAGAAACGCAAACTGATAAAGCAAAAGATACTTGAAGACGATTTTAATCGTCCATCCCCAAAAGTTTTGAGGGGGTCAGTCCCTCGTTGGAGAAGAGCATTTTTCCCATAGTATGAAAAAATTTCTTTAAGGGTGATGGACTGATTACATCGTCTTAAAGTTCTTCTGCTTCTTAAAAACTATCAATGAAAAAAACCCGATGAAAAATTTGTCCCCGGGAAGGTGATCTATATTTTTTGAGAAACTGGAAACTCACCACAGGAAATATTAACAGCCCCTCCAGCTTTAGAAATTTATCAAAGGAAATTTTTAAACTTTTAGCACAGAATATGTAAATGATCTCTCACGGGAAATTTTTAAAATCATTAAAAAAATTTATTACAAGAAATTACTGAAAAAAAATCGTTTGAAAAATTACGAGAAACAAATATTTTTTAGGGTTTTTTTTTGTCTACTTTTGTTAATCTTTTGAATTAAGTAGATTTTTTTTTTACCAAGATCAATTTGATATAAATAGTTCAGTAAACAAATTTTGAAATATCGTTGGAATGCATGGAGAGAAATTTAAATTAACAATTTCATAGTTAACCCAAAAAAAAGCAATAAAAAAATTTCTGAAATTTGAGGTTGTCAGAATATATCATGAAAAGTAGCTCCACATCAGATGTTTAATGTACGTAGATGTTTAAAATACAACATAGATGTTTAATATACAACATAGATGTTTTTTATACAACATAGATGTTTAATTTTACAACTCAGATGTTTAAGTACGCTCAGATGTTAATATACAAACATCAGTTTTAAAAATCAACATAGATGTTTAATGTCGCATCGATGTTTAAATAAAAACATCAGATGTTTAAATCAACATCAGATGTTTTAAAGAAAGCATCAGATGTTTAATATTTCAACATCGATGTTTAAAATACAACAAGATGTTTAATGTACAACATCAGATGTTTAATGTACAACATCAGATGTTTAATGTACAGCATCAGATGTTTAATATACAACATCAGATGTTTAATGTACAACATCAGATGTTTAATGTACAGCATCAGATGTTTAATATACAACATCAGATGTTTAATATACAACATCAGATGTTTAAAATAAAAAAATCAAGTTTAATATACAACTCAGATGTTTAAAATACAAATCGTGTTTAAAGTAAACATGGATGTTTAATGTTTTCAACTCAGATGTTTAATGACAGATCGATGTTTTTTAAAATAAAAACATCAGTGTTTAATATAAACTCAGAGTTTAATGTACAAAAATCAGTTTTTAATGTACAAAAATCAGATGTTTAATGTACAGATCAGATTTTAATATACAACATGAGTTTAATGTCAAAATTGAGTTTAATGTACAGCTCAGATGTTTAAAACAAACTAGATGTTTTTTTACAACATAGATGTTTAAAAACTGATGTTTAATGTACAACCCCCAGTTTTTTAAAGTACAACACAGATGTTTAATGTAAAATCGTGTTTAATGTACAACATCAGATGTTTAATGTACAACATCAGATGTTTAATGTACAACATCAGATGTTTAATGTACAACATCAGATGTTTAATGTACAACATCAGATGTTTAATGTACAACATCAGATGTTTTAAAATAAAATCAGAGTTTAAAATACAACATAGATTTTAATATAAAAAATCAGAGTTTAATGTACAACATCAGGTTTTAATTTCAAAAATGATGTTTAATGTCAAAATCAGTGTTTTAAAGTAAAACTCAAAAGTTTAAGTACGCATCAGGTTTTTATACAACTCAGAGTTTAATGTTTCAAAAAATCAGATGTTTAAAGTACAACATAGATGTTTTTTATACAACACAGTGTTTAATTACAAAAAAGGCACTAGTACAACTCTGTGTTGTATGAATCACATTGTCTTCGAGTTAAATAAAAATAATTGTGTAGACAACAAATGTGCAAAATGGGTGACGGATTTTAAGTTTATGGACACTTGTTGCAAGTTAATAAGTGAATGTAGAAGTGTTGCAAAGTTATGGCAGTAAATGCATGCATGTATGTTACAAGTTATGTACGTGCACTGTACGTGCACTGTACGTGCACTGTACGTGCGATGTTCAAGATATTTAAGTGTGTTAAGTAAGTTGTAATATTTTTGTGAATTACCCACAATAGTAAAAAAAAAGGACCAAATGCAACTACTGCGAATTTTTTTTGTGGGAAACGTTTCGCTCTCCAGGAGTTTGTCAACCGTTACAAACAAACATGGCACAAAAGGGTACATATAGGTCAGAGTGAGGTGCAAAATGTGGGTTTTGTGTAGTAGTAGTGATTAAAGTAGTAGTAGTGTAGTAATACAATATGGTAGAACAAGTAATTGCACATTAGTAAAAAGGGTATAAAAGTGTACTTGGGTAAAATAAAAATAGGTTAGACAAATATTTTATTGGAGGCTGGAAAGAGAAGGGCTGCTTTAGGTTATCTTGTAATGTGCTTGTGTTGTATTAACAGGAGAGATATGTGATGGGGAGGATTTACTGTTTTCAGGAGGATTCTTGCTAAGACTTCAGAGATGGTGAAGCTGCCTTTGTTTTGTTTAATTGTATTATAAACAGCTATTAGTGATGATTCGAGGCACTTGCGTCTGCAGAAATTAGTTTCTTTGATCACTGATTGGGCATCCCTGAATTTCATGAGATGATTGGTGGAATTTCGGTGTTGTTAGCTCTTAATCTGAAATTAATGATGAGAATAACCCAAGAAGTTCAAGAAATCTATAACTGGACTTAAACAACAGGATAGTCACACAGGTGGTTAGTGGAAGCCACCCCAGTCCAAAGAAAGATTGTGAAATATGGAGATGGAAAAATAAGACAGGAAAGGGAATTCAGGTTCAGGGAACAGATGTAAAACTCTAACTACAGGATCACGACCTAGCAATAAGAGCAGAATAAACTCTGTTCTAATCAACGTTTTAAAATCTAAGATTAGTTTTAATAAGTCCCAAGTAATCTTTCATTACCTTACATTCACCATTTATCAGCACAGTTATACAGTAAACAGCACCAACCTGAACACTAGAAATGATTAAGCATGATAACCATCATCACCGGCCACCTCCGCGTGAAAAAAAAAAAAAGAATACCATAAAAAATTATAAATTGAATAACTAAAAAAGGCACAATACTGTGGCTGGAACGATACACAAAAACCCTACGCTTCTAACTTATACTCTCTATACTACTATAAATATTTTACTAATACTTCTTAATTAATGCTACTACTATCTACTATATACTACTACTGTTCACTATTCCACTATCCACCCCCCCTACTACCCCCACTACCACCACTACCTCTTCCTGTCTATATATAGTCGTCCCCGCTCCACTTCTGGTTAGTGGACTTTTTAAATGGACCCGTCGGACCGAAAAAGTCGTTAAGCTCCTCTTTCTATGTGCGGGTTTTTGGTATCATAAATTGGTTTTAACATGCCAAAAAAGATTAGCAAAACTTAGAGCAATTGCAACAAACCTCGTACTAACATACAGAACATAAAACTGTGGCTATACAAAGAAAATCATACCAGGAGGAAAAAATTTTTAAATTTTGGTCAAAAATAAATTTAATAAAGTGTAATAAGTGGAAGTGTTTTCCCGTAAGTGTATATGAAAAGTGTTCACCGTAAGGTACCGTGAAGTGTTCAAATAAAAAGGGATATGTCAAGGTTCAAAGTAAGTGTTCATGTAAAGTGTTCTCCAGTAAGTGTAAGTAGAAGTGTTTACCAGTAAGTGTATCTGTACAAGGTTTCCCAAATAAGTGTATCATGTACAAGTGTTTCCAGTAAGTGTATTAAGTAGAGTGTTCACCAGTAAGGTATCAAGTAGAAGTGTTCACCGTAAGTGATCACGTAGAATGTTCACCCCTAAGGGGTCATGTAGAAGTGTTCACCCGTAAGTGTATCTGTAGAGGGGTTTCACAGTAAGTGTATCATGTAGAAAATTTCACAGTAAGGGATCAGTGAAGTGTTCACCAGTAAATGTATCATGTAGAAGTGTTCCCGTAAGTGTTCAGTGAAGGTTTACCAGAAGTGTATCACGAGAATGTTACCGTAAATGTATAGTAGAAGTGTTTACCAGTAAGTATATGTTTTAAAAGTGTTTCCAGTAAGTGTATCAGTAGAAGTGTTCACCAGTAAGTGTTTTTCAAGCAGAAGTGTTCACCCCGGGAAAAAATGTATCATGTACAAGTGTTTTCCAGTAAGTGTATCATGTAGAAGTGTTCCCCAGTAAGTGTATCTGTAGAAGTGTTTACCAGTAAGTGTTTAAGTAAAGTGTTCACCCCAAAGGGTTCATGTAGAAGTGTTACCAGGGAAAATGTATATGTAGAAGTGTTCACCAGTAAATGTATCATGTAGAAGTTTTTAAGAAGTGTATCATATAGAAGTTTCACCAGAAAAGTTTCATGAGAAGTGTTTACCAGTAAGTGTTCATATAGAAGTGTTTACCAGAAAGGCATCATGAGAAATGTTCACCGTAAGTGTATCATGTAGAAGTGTTCAGCAGTAGTGTATCATGTAGAAGTGTTCACCCAATAAGTGCATCAAATAGAAGTGTTCACCCGTAAATGATTTGTATAAGTGTTCCCATAAATTATTAATAAAAGTGTTACCAGTAAGTGTTCATGTAGAAGTGTTCGCCCGTAAGTGTTTAAGTAGAAGTGTTTACCCTAAGTGTTTTATAGAAGTGTTTTACCAGTAAGTGTTATGTAGATGTGTTCACCGAAGTGTTTTATGAGAAGTGTTTACCCGTAAGTGTATCACATAGAAGTGTTAGCAGTAAGTGTATCACATAGAAGGTTCCCGTAAATGTATCATGTAGAAGTGTTCACAGAAGTGTATATGTGAAGGTTCAGCAGTAGGTTCATGTAGAAGTGTTCACCAGTAAGTGTTCAGAAGAAGGTTCACCGTAAGTGTTTCTGTAGAATGTTACCGTAAGGTATCACATAGAAGTGTTCCAGTAAATGTATCTGTAGAAGATTTTTCCCGTAAATGTACATATAGAAGTGTTACAGAAGTGTAATGTGAATGTTTACCAGTAAGTGTTTTTCATGGAAGTGTTCCCGTAAGTGTATATGTAGAAGTGTTCGCAGAAGTGTTCAGTAGAAGTGTTACCAGTAAATGTATCATTGAAGTGTTCGCAGTAAGTGTATCATGTAGAAGTGTTCAGCAGTAAGTGTATCATGTAGAAGTGTTCACCAGTAAGTGTATCATGTAGAAGTGTTCACCAGTAAGTGTATCATGTAGAAGTGTTCACCAGTAAGTGTATCAGTAGAAGTGTTCAGCGTAAGTGTATCTGTGAAGTTTTCAGCAGAAGTGTATCATGTAGAAAAATGTTTTACCGTGGTTTCCCCGGAAGTGTTTTACCAGTAAGTGTTTCATGTAGAAATGTTCACCCGTAAGGTATCCCCCATAGAAGTGTTCACCAGTAAGTGTATCATGTAGAAGTGTTCACCAGTAAGTGTATCATGTAGAAGTGTTCACCAGTAAGTGTATCATGTAGAAGTGTTCAGCAGTAAGTGTATCATGTAGAAGTGTTTACCAGTAAGTGTATCATGTAGAAGTGTTTACGAGTAAGTGTATCAAGCAGAAGTGTTCACCAGTAAGTGTAGCATGTAGAAGTGTTCACCAGTAAGTGTATCAAGAAGAAGTGTTCACCAATAAGCCTTACCTCCATAGTGGGAAAATTTATGGAATCAATAATTACCAAAGCAATTCGTAGCCATCTTGACAGGCACAGATTGATTAATGAATCTCAACACTGTTTTACAAAGGGGCGTTCCTGTCTTACGAATTTACTAACTTTTTTTCACTAAGGTGTTTGAGGAGGTAGATCATGGTATTGAATATGATATTGTGTATATGGACTTCAGTAAGGTTTTTGATAGAGTTCCTCACCAGAGGCTATTGAGGAAACTTAAGGCACACGGAATAGGAGGAGAAATTTTTTACTGGGTAGAGGCATGGCTGACAAATAGACATCAGAGAGTTTGCATAAATGGGGAGAAATCAGAATGGGGACACGTCACAAGCGGTGTTCCACAGGGGTCAGTGTTGGGCCAGTTGTTGTTCACAATTTGTATATACGACAAAGATGAGCTAATATATAGCGACATAAGCAAATTTGCTGATGACACCAAAATAGGCCGTCAGATTCATTCTAATGAGGACACTACAGCACTCCAGGATGATTTGAATAAACTGATGCAATGGTCGTAGAAGTGGCAGATGCAGTTTAATATAGACAAATGCAAAGTTCTAAATGTTGGACAGGAAAATAACCATGTCACATATAAACTAAATAATGTAGATCTTAATACTACTGATTGCAAAAAGGATTTAGGAGTTCTGGTTAGCAGTAATTTAAAACCAAGACAACAGTGCATTAGTGTTCGCAATAAAGCTAACAGAATTCTTGGCTTCATATCTAGAAGTATAAATAATAGAAGTCCTCAGGTTGTTCTTCAACTCTATATATCCTTGGTTAGGCCTCATTAAGACTATGCTGCTCAGTTCTGGTCACCTTATTACAGAATGGATATAAATGCTCTGGAAAACGTACAGAGGAGGATGACAAAGATGATCCCATGTATCAGAAATCTTCCCTATGAGGATAGACTGAGGGCCCTGAATCTGCACTCTCTCGAAAGGCGTAGAATTAGGGGGGATATGATCGAGGTGTATAAATGGAAAACAGGAATAAATAAAGGGGATGTAAATATTGTGCTGAAAATTTCCAGCCGAGACATGACTCGCAGCAATGGTTTCAAGTTGGAAAAATTCAGATTCAGGAGGGATATAGGAAAGCACTGGTTTGGTAATAGAGTTGTGGATGAGTGGAACAAACTCCCGAGTACAGTCATTGAGGCTAAAACGTTGTGTAGTTTTAAAAATAGGTTATATAAATACATGAGTATATGTGGGTGAGTGTGAGTTGAACCTGACTAGCTTGTGCTGCTGGATCTGGTACCGTGCTCCTTCCTTGAGTGGAGGTGATCAGACTGGGTGGGTCATTGGGCTAATCCTGAGGGGGAGGGGAAATGAACCTGCTCTGCATGGGTCAGTAAGATTGTAGATGAATGGTTCAGAGAACCGACACGTTGATAAATTAGACACATGCGCAACTCTTGGGTATCTTTATTGAAGAAACGTTTCGCCACACAGTGGCTTCATCAGTCCATACAAAGGAGAAACATGAAGAACAGGAGGAGAATAAGGTAATCAGTCCCTCAACCTTGAGTCGATGTGGTCAGTCCATCAATCTTGAATAGAATACGGAATAGGAGCGGAGAAGCAGCTTATAAACCGTAGGCAGGAGAGGTGCAGCAGAAGTAGATTGTGTCACATTTGTTCAATGTGGAAGTAGGTCGTGCCCAAGGGTTAGGCAAGCGAAGAATTCCTAAGTATTAAGATCCCAAGAATTTGCAGTGTCTGACAGGAATGTAGATGAATGGTTCAGAGAACCGACACGTTGATAAATTAGACACATGTCGTGCCGAATATGTAAAACTGGTCAATTAGCAAGAACTCGTTTAAAATTAAGTCCTTTCTGAAATTTTCTTTTATACGTTTTAAGATATCTTTTTTCATTAATGTTAATGTAAAAAATTTTAATTTTCCATCAAAAGAATCTTAGAAAACTTACCTAACCTTATTATAACAAGAGCAATTCATTTTAGCCTAACCCAACTAAATATATTTTAAATTTGTTTACAATAATTTAATACTAAATAAACACAGTGAAATATATTTCTATCGTTAGGTTCAGAATGATTTTGGCGAAATTATTGCAAACACAAATTTTCACTTGTCCTATATGGCAAGATGAGAGTTGCTATTTAAGCCAAGATTACAAGTTCTGCCTATTCGGCACGAATAGGCAGAATGGAAAATAAGCGATCTTGATGCCCATGATGCTCTGTATCTCCTCACAAGGTGTCTTACTATGCCAAGACTCACTTACTTCCTGAGGTGTGCACCCTCTGTTGACAACCCAACACTCGACGAATATGAACATTAAAATGGTATGAAATACCGACAGATTGTTAGGTAAGACACATATGCAACAGTTAGGTATCTTTATTTCGAAACGTTTCGCCTACACAGTAGGCTTCTTCAGTCGAGTACAGAAAGGTTGATAGAAGCAGAAGATACTTGAAGACGATGTAATCAGTCCATCACCCTTAAAGTTTTGAGGTGGTCAGTCCCTCAGTCTGGAGAAGAGCATTGTTCCGTTGTCTGAAACAATATGAAGTTGAAGTGACAGAATGGGGCCTTTATATAGTGCCAGGAGGTGAGACGAAGGTTGCTTTGGGAGGGCAGGTCCTTCTCAAACCCAGCCGTTCTCACTAATAGAGGTTGTCGAAGTGGTCTGTACCAAGATACCCTTGTGTTGCAGTGTCTGACAGAATGAACATTAAAATGGTATGAAATACCGACAGATTGTTAGGTAAGACACATATGCAACAGTTAGGTATCTTTATTTCGAAACGTTTCGCCTACACAGTAGGCTTCTTCAGTCGAGTACAGAAAGGTTGATAGAAGCAGAAGATACTTGATGACGATGTAATCAGTCCATCACCCTTAAAGTTTTGAGGTGGTCAGTCCCCCAGTCTGGAGAAGAGCATTGTTCCGTTGTCTGAAACAATATGAAGTTGAAGTGACAGAATGGGGCCTTTATATAGTGCCAGGAGGTGAGACGAAGGTTGCTTTGGGAGGGCAGGTCCTTCTCAAACCCAGCCGTTCTCACTAGTAGAGGTTGTCGAAGTGGTCTGTACCAAGATACCCTTGTGTTGCAGTGTCTGACAGAATGAACATTAAAATGGTATGAAATACCGACAGATTGTTAGGTAAGACACATATGCAACAGTTAGGTATCTTTATTTCGAAACGTTTCGCCTGGCACTATATAAAGGCCCCATTCTGTCACTTCAACTTCATATTGTTTCAGACAACGGAACAATGCTCTTCTCCAGACTGAGGGACTGACCACCTCAAAACTTTAAGGGTGATGGACTGATTACATCGTCTTCAAGTATCTTCTGCTTCTATCAACCTTTCTGTACTCGACTGAAGAAGCCTACTGTGTAGGCGAAACGTTTCGAAATAAAGATACCTAACTGTTGCATATGTGTCTTACCTAACAATCTGTCGGTATTTCATACCATTTTAATGTTCATTCTGTCAGACACTGCAACACAAGGGTATCTTGGTACAGACCACTTCGACAACCTCTACTAGTGAGAACGGCTGGGTTTGAGAAGGACCTGCCCTCCCAAAGCAACCTTCGTCTCACCTCCTGGCACTATATAAAGCCCCATTCTGTCACTTCAACTTCATATTGTTTCAGACAACGGAACAATGCTCTTCTCCAGACTGAGGGACTGACCACCTCAAAACTTTAAGGGTGATGGACTGATTACATCGTCTTCAAGTATCTTCTGCTTCTATCAACCTTTCTGTACTCGACTGAAGAAGCCTACTGTGTAGGCGAAACGTTTCGAAATAAAGATACCTAACTGTTGCATATGTGTCTTACCTAACAATCTGTCGGTATTTCATACCATTTTAATGTTCATTCTGTCAGACACTGCAACACAAGGGTATCTTGGTACAGACCACTTCGACAACCTCTACTAGTGAGAACGGCTGGGTTTGAGAAGGACCTGCCCTCCCAAAGCAACCTTCGTCTCACCTCCTGGCACTATATAAAGGCCCCATTCTGTCACTTCAACTTCATATTGTTTCAGACAACGGAACAATGCTCTTCTCCAGACTGAGGGACTGACCACCTCAAAACTTTAAGGGTGATGGACTGATTACATCGTCTTCAAGTATCTTCTGCTTCTATCAACCTTTCTGTACTCGACTGAAGAAGCCTACTGTGTAGGCGAAACGTTTCGAAATAAAGATACCTAACTGTTGCATATGTGTCTTACCTAACACTCGACGAATATGACGCACACTTGAGCTCAACCTTTAAGAAGGCCCTGAACCTGTCACTAGAGGATCAGCAGTGGGATCAGGCAACCCTCCCAGTGCGACTGGGAGGTATAGGGGTGCGTAAAGCAACGCATGTTGCTTTACCTGCTTTTCTGTCTTCGTGTTTGGCTTCCAGTGCATTAGTCAAGAAGATAGTTCCCGAACGCTTGAGAGACGTGGTAGGAGCTCAAGACCCCAGGTTTACTGAAGCAGCGATTCGGTGGGACACCCTCGCAGACTCCTCCAGTAGACCAGCTCCTCCCAAAGAGCACAGTCCCACTGGGCCAAACCGATCATGGAAAAAATCGCCAACACGATGCTCTCCAATGCTTCAGGAAAGGACAAAGCTCGTCTCCTGGCAGTGAAGGCACCACACTCAGGAGATTTCCTGTTAGCCGTTCCCAATTCCTCCTTGGACACCCGTCTCGACCCACAGGCCATTCGGATTGGTGTTGCTCTTCGCCTAGTCGTCCCCATCCTCACCGAACATAGGTGTATTTGCGGCAGGGCGACAGCTGATCAATTCGGACTTCATGGTCTCGTGTGCCACACAGCAGAAGGGAAGTATGCCAGACATGAGTAGGTTAATGACATCATAAAGAGAAGCCTCGTCACAGCCCGTTGCCCAGCTCAACGGGAACCCCAAGTGCAGAGGTCTGATGGAAGTCAAAAGCGTCCTGATGGAGCCACTATGCTACCCTGGAAGGATGGAAAGCAGAATGTCTGGGACTACAACTGTGCCGTCACATTGGCAGACACCTACTTGCCATACTCCGTAGTGGAATGGGGTGGAGCTGCTAGTCACAGGGAGACCCAGAAGATCCGAAAATATGAAGACCTTCCCCCTTGCTATAACTTCATTCCAATAGGGTCGGAGACCCTTCGAGCATGGGGCAAGTGTGCTCTAAAGTTCCTCAAAGAGCTGGGTGAGAAGCTCATCATAGAAACCAAGGACTACAGGGCGACCAGCTTCCTCTTTCAGAGAGACTCAGTGTTGCAATCCAGAGAGGAAATGCCTGCAGCATTCTGGGCACACGGCCCACCGCAGGGGAGCTAGACGAAGTATTTGAGATGTAGCTCTGAGTTACCTATGTTGTTTTACTTTCTGTTGTATTTTTGTGAATGTTTGGCCAATGTATTTTGTCTTTAAATAAAACATACTTGAAATATAGGGAGTGGTAGGATAAAATTCTCAAACAGCTTCAGGAGGAACCTTGAGTTTTCCCTGAAGCTAATTTATTCTTTTCTCTGGGGATGAGGGTCCCCAGGACAGTTCCCATCTGGCTCTGCTGGGGGTTACACTGGAATAAGGCCACAGCATTTAAAGGAAATGGTTAATCCAGTTACTGGGGAAATTGCAGAGACACTGCTTTCAGAGATCACAAGGTTCGTCAACAATTCCTTAGCTGGTCTGATTCCTGATGAAATTAGACCTTTCTTTTTTGGTGCAACACTTTGTGCACTTAAAAAGAAGGATGGAGGAATTCGGCCAATTGCAGTAGGCAACACGTTACACCGCCTAGTATCCAAAGCTGCTGTCCGAAGTATTCGTGCACAGGCAGCCATGATGCTTCAACCAAACCAGCTTGGCTTTGGGGCCTCTCAAGGAAGTGAAGCAGCGGTTCATGCAACAAGGGCGTATATCAACAACCTGCCTGAGGGCAATGCAGTGGTAAAATTAGATTTCAAGAATGCATTCAATCTCCTGAAAAGAGACGTGGTATTAGCAGCAGTACAAGAACATTTCCCTGGTCTCTTCCCTTTTGTTTCAGCTGGGTATAGCAAGGAATCAATGCTTCTCTTTGGAGAGCATGAAATCACATCATCGGAGGGTGTCCAACAAGGAGATCCTCTTGCACTATTTCTCTTCTGTATAGCAGTTAGGGAAATCACAGTCAGACTGACCAGTGAGCTAAACATCTGGTTCCTAGATGATGGCACAATAGCAGGTACAAAGGAGTCCCTCCTACATGACCTTACACAGGTAATGACACGGGGACAGGAAATGGGTCTCATCCTGAATCCATCCATATGTGAAATCATCTCAGTCAGTCAACAAGTGATAAATGCAGTGAGATCAAAACTGCCAGGAGCAGCAGTCATTGCCCCCACAAATAGTGTCTTGCTAGGAGCACCTCTGGGAAGCAATGCCATTGACACAATTCTCAGGAAGAAATTGGAAGAGTTAAGGAGAATGGAACAACGAATAGGCAATCTGGACACCCACGATGCCTTGTACCTTCTCACAAAGTGCTTGAGTCTGCCCAGTTTGACATATTTCCTAAGATGTGCACCTTCATATGATAACCCTATACTGCACGAATATGACAGTATTCTGAGGCAGATTTTTACGAAAGTACTTAACCTTACTCTAGAAGACGAGCAGTGGAACCAAGCTACACTTCCAGTCAGACTAGGAGGCATTGGTGTCCGCAAGTCATCACAGATTGCGTTACCTGCTTTTCTGTCCTCGTGTATTGCATCCAGAGAGCTTGTAGCAGCGATTCTCCCTGAACATCTAAGGGACAAGATTGGAGTCTAGGACCAAAAATTCATTGACGGAGCAATGATCTGGGATAATCTAAAGGGCTCTGAGACCAGACCTGCTCCCCCCAACAACTACAAACAATCGCACTGGGATGGTCCAATAGTGAAAAATATAGCCTTAACAGTGCTTCAGAGTGTGTCAGGGAAGGATAGTGCCCGCCTCCTGGCAGTGAGAGCCCCTCATGCTGGGGACTTTCTGTTGGCTGTTCCCAACTCCAGCCTTGGCACACGCCTCGACCCACAGACCATCCACACTGGTGTTGCCCTTCGACTTGCCGCCCCTATTCTCGCCGAACACAGGTGTATTTGTGGAAGTGAAGCAGCAGACCGATTCGGGTACCATGGTCTTGTGTGCCGTAAATCCGAGGGAAAGATTACAAGACATGAGGAGGTTAATAACATTATCAAGAGGAGCCTCACAACAGCTGGATGCCCAGCAGTAAGGGAGCCACCCTAACTATGCAGATCTGATGGCAGCCAGAAGCGTCCAGATGGTATCACCCTTCAAGCCTGGACAGATGGGAAGCAGGTGGTGTGGGACTATACATGTGCATCTACCTTGGCTGATACCTATCTCCAATACACCAGGGAGGAAGGAGGGGCAGCTGCCAGCTTCAGGGAGTCCCAAAAGTCTAGAAAATATGGAGAACTTGCCCATCATTATATGTTTGTTCCCATAGGCTCAGAGACCCTTGGCTCATGGGGAAAGAGTGCATCTAAATTCCTTAAGGAGCTGGGAAAAAGACTCATCAGGGTAAACTAGGGATCCCAGGGCAGCTAGTTTTCTGTTCCAGCGGCTCAGTGCGGCTGTTCAAAGGGGTAATGCCTGCTGTATTTTGGGCACACGCCCCAGCTCTGAGGAGCTGGATGAGATTTTCGCCTTATAATTGATGATACACACGTAACAACATGTACCTTATATGCCACCTTTATATCAACGATGTATCTCTTAAATCTTCTGTACCATATTATGTAATAAAATATTCCTATTGGTAAAAAAAATATATAAGAAAAGATGGGGTGGTAGGGTAAGTGGAATATTCAAACGGCTTCAGGAAGAAATCCAAATATTCTTCCTTGAAGCCTTTTTTATCCACTTTTCCGAGGCTATGGGTCCCAATTTACACCAGAGGTGGACCCCATCCTATATATATATATAAATATATTATATATATATATATATATATATATATATATATATATATATATATTATATAATATATATATATATTTTTATATATATATTATATATAAATAAATATAAAGACAGAGAGACAGAGAGAGAGTGAGAGAGAGAAAGAGAGATTCATGTTAGCTGTACTCGCAGGTGTGTGTGTGAGGTTGGTGGTTACCACAGAGAAGAGGAATAATGGCGTGGTGGACAATGATCCTTTTATTGGTGTTTGTTCTTTCTCCAGGTACGTATTATTAATTAAGCATTATTTATTTCCATTAGCATTATTTATTTTCATAATTACTGACTGGCTGATTAAGAACCCTGTATTGCCTTTTCTAGAATGTAATTTACAGTTCGTTAGTTTTTTTTAACAAGATTCTTGTATAAGAATGTATAATTTACATTAATATGGAAAAAGAAATTTTGAATTAAGTAATAAATACATGACACACGAGCGGAAAATAGTATCTACCGTCCGGAAGCCGATAGACAAAAATATAACCGAATAAAAACAAATGTAATCTAACCTAACTAAAACCGAGATTAGCAGCTATCTAAAGTAACCGAACCTAACCTAAACTAGCTTAAGTGAAGGTAAGGTTAGTTTAGGTTATATTAACATTAGGTACGATTAGGTTGGAAATATTTATCAGTAGTAAGTCAAAATTAGCGTTGGTTACGTTCCTGTAACTTGCGCTTTTAATGATTTCTTCAACTTGTCGGCCGGAAAACACTTGGGAAAAAACTAACTGTGGCTATGGTACTTAAATTTTTAGTTCTCCAAGCTAACCAGTATTAACGTCAGCCTGCAAAATATTTGAACAAGGTCTGGAAACTTTTAGGGGCAAAACACAAGGCTCCCAGTTACCTAACTCATACCTTCACTGATGATGATGAGCAGGAGATTGAGATAAAACTTGATGATCCACAGGACCAGACCAATCTGATGGTTGATGTGTGGGAGAAAATTCTCTCCCACAGTAACAGTCGCCGATTTAATAATAACCATTATCAGTTGGTCGATGAATGGAGAGATGAGAACTTAGTTGATGTACAACCACTACCTTCCATCGATACATCAACTCTTGAAGATGCCCACCCGCTTACTAGACATTACTTGTGACGAGTCAGGTTATTGGAAGAATGCGAAGTAGAGACCCTGGTCTCTCTGGAATAACAATGAAACAAATAAAGTTCCTACCCAGAAATTGTAAACAGTCTTTGGTCAATATCTTTAATGCCACCTTGACCTCCAGACATTTTCCAGTGGTTTTTAAGTCTGCGAGGATGATCTTTATTGCTAAATCCCGTAAAGACATCCACTAACCTGGGAACCGTAGACCTATATCCTTACTTGAAGTCACTGGAAAAGTTCTTGAGAAGATCATTTCCAACAAACTGAACTACTATATGGAGTTTAATCACCTTTTTACTGAAAAACAATTTGGCGTTAGAACACATAGAGGTACCCATCATGCAATAAATATTATTTTTGATACTGTAGCAAGTCTAAAACATCAGGGCAATCTTGTCCTAATTGCCACCAGAGATGTTCATAAAGCTTCTGATAGCTTATGGCATGATGGTCTTATACACAAACTTATTGACCTACCAGACCATAACTGGACTTTTCTCAGATTAATATATAACTTCTTAACTCAAAGAAAAATCATTCCCACCTTTCACGGCAGGTCGACAGAGTCTTTTATACCAACAGCTGGTGTCCCACAAGGTTCTTGTCTTAGTCCAATACTATTCAACATTTATGTAAACGATCTTCCTCAACCTGAGTTCAATGATGCAATTATAACGCAATTTGCAGATGATGTTATCCATGTCGTTTCATCAGCCCCTGTAACAGGGAAATATAAGTATGAGAGGGTCATAAATAAATGAATGTTGAACTTCTCCGAACATCTAATTGGGAAAAGAAATGGAGAATTACGATTAACCCTGACAAAGTCCTTGTTAGCACGATAGGATGTTTTGCATCAACCATCGAAGATAAAGGGGGTATCTCCATCAGAGGTACACCTGTAGCCATTAGAAATCCTAACAAGATCTTGGAATATGAAATAGACAGCCTGCTCCACTCAACATCTCACGTCGGTAAAAAGATTAACATAACCAAAGCCGGTCTTAGCAGTTTCTATAGATTTAATCAAGCCCCTTCACACGTCAAAAACATTTATATAAAATGATGATAAGACCTATACTCGAATACCCATGTGTCCCAATGTCGTCAACAACAAAGATCAACATGCTACGGTTGCAACGGGTCCAGAATAGAGCTCTCCGCTTTATTACGGGCACCAGGAGGAGAGACGGAATCAGGATAGCAGATTTACACATCCAACAGGATATTGCTGCCCTAAACGTACGCCTTGATATTCTGATGAAGAGGCAGCTCTATGCAATGCAAGAACTCTATATACCAGACAGAGAGTATTCTTCCCAAGTTGAAAATACTACCTACTATATCATTAACACTCCTCCCCCCAGGCCCCAAAGAATGAATCTTCCACAGACGGTGCGTCGCTTCATCCATAAGGATGATTACCAACGATCAATGATCTTGAGCAACCTCCTTGCAGGTGAAAAATGACTGGGTAACACCGGAACCCGTCTATGTCTACTAAGAATATCATCGCCCCTAATTATGGAGACATCTTATATAACTTTTCTACTTTCACACCACCTTGAAAAAAGCCAACATGCCCAGTGATCTTACATAAATTTTTCATATAATTATCGCCTTGCCTTGTCACTGCAATCGTAAAAAAAACGCAATTGCAACTTGTATATCTATTACCGACTCAGAGTCATGCACCTATATATTTGTTATATCTGTGTGAATCTTATGGGCAAGTTTTATACCCCTTTCAATAATTTTCTGTTATTACACATACACATTTCAAATTGCACCATAGTGGTTGTGCCACTTCCTTTTGTATCCTACCTCTCTTCCCCCTCCCATCCTTTTCCCATATTTCTATCCTTACCCATCCTTCTTCCTTACCCTTCTTACCAAAGCTCTGGTCGTAAGTTCAAGTTCAAGTGTTGGAAAAAGGCTGGAGCTTTGCAAAACCTGTACTGAAAAAGCACATTTGGGGTTACAGAAGCAGAGATGTCACTGGTACGTGTGGTCAGAGGAATCTAATAACCTCTTAACATGTTTAATTTATTTACATATTTAGCTACCCTTACTGCATCAATGACATCATCCAGTCTAGGAAGAGGAAAACAGTCAACCTTAGTTACTAAATTTATCTTGCGGAAGTCAGTACACATCATGATGCCATCTGGTCTGGGAGCCATTAAGCCCACTAACTCTCGCTCGGTACCACTAAATTATTTTTATGTAGGAATATCACCTCCTTCGTTCTTGCTTTCTTTTGTGGGTTCAGTCTATAAGCGACCTGCCGAATTGACACAGATTCCCCTACATCTATTTTATGGAGCTTTACGGGTATTCCCAAACAATTCCTCAAAATCCGAAAATCCGAGAGAAGCTGAACCATCTCTGCATCCCTTTCTTACAAAGGCTTAACATACATTGAGTAGAGTTCTTTACCAAGGCCATGTTGCTAAAATGTACATCTGTGGTTGCCTGTAAATCGGTGTCCAACACTAGACAACCTACTGCTTCAAAACTGACCACACCAGGTCTCTGATAATACCACTTTTAACAGTTGTTATGCCCATCACGTTCAGACTTTCGCCTCTGAGTGTGTGTGGATTTTATAATTTACATTCGAGACCTTGTTTATCACCATGTACGGCCCACTGTACCTTGCATTCAGTCTGTTTCCGGACACTGACTGCTATGGCAGCATTTCCCCTCCAGCCTTCAAAAATATGTAGCATTGTCTTGCAGTCGAACAACACTGTAAAGATTTCTTGGTAATACATATTTAATTAAAATATATAGCAAATAAGGCTCTTTGGATATGGCAAAACTCAAGCAAGTGTTGAGGAAAACTGTCCTTAGGAGAAGTGTTGCAGGTCAGGACACACTACTTAAAATGTGTTACTTTTCCGTGTCACCAAAATTATGAGATTGAGTCATGTGTTTTGTTAAAAATTTTGATATAATATATTTCGAGAGCGATTTTGATGACATTGTCAAAATGAGATTGGAGAACAATGACGTATATTATAATATCAGAAACAATTTTTATGATTCTTCAATAAAAATGAAGCTACACAAAAATATCCAAGTAAGTTATTTCAAAGATAATCACAAATATCTTTAATTTTTCTCCTAACTCTCTATTTTTACCTCAGTTGTATAAGTTATATAAGTTGTACACAGTAAAAATAATAATTAATAATGGAAGAAATATCCACAAAATATAACAACGTAAAATAAACTAATATTTTTTTTACGGTAAATTATATTTTTTAAATATTTGCAATTTCTTGTAACTCAGAAAATTTCAACACTAACATCGACACCATGTCCAGCCCTTCTAGGGCAGGGTAGGTCCCTGAGCCGGAGCTTGCAGCTCACAAGACTGTCATTCCCGGTAGCCCCCTTGGGGCGGGGATGGCAGACCAGAGAGGCCTAACTTGTGGCTAGGCCTGGGGACAATTAGTCCTAAAGATGAGGAGGTACTTGTGCCTCCTAACATGGGAGACTTAGGTCTCAGACACTCCCTAAAGAGGGAGCCAAGGCCGGGCCACCACTTGGAAAAGGCCCGAACAGGAGAATACCGGCTAATCTTTAATAATAATAATCAACACTAAAATACATTACACATACACACATTCAACATTCTGCTTTTGACTCTCACCTCGGCAGGTCATAGCAGCTCTCCTTATTCAGTCTCCCTACGATCCCCGTTGGGGAGGGGAACCTTTACCATCGTCTTCATCCTTGACTGGCACCACGGTGAGCTATGCATATCGTGTCAAGATCAAGCCCAACAGTGGTACTGTTGATGATTCATCGAAGTTTGCTCTTGCAACCACCGTTCAGGGCGGGTTGCAAGTGAAGTTCAGTGCTATTCTGACACTCAAGGAAGCCTTCATTGTCGTGTGTCACGATGATGCTGAAGCTGAGAAGCTACTCACTTCTGAAGCCACCACTACTCTTACTGTTCAAGGATTTACTGTTATGGCCTCTCCTGCTCTCAGAGCAAGATCAGTATTCCTGAAGAAACTAGAAAATATCCTCACTTCCCTACCAATTGCTGAAATCAAGTTATCTATTGAAACACAAAATACATGGGCCACCGTTGACAGTATCACAAAAATCCCGAATGCATCGTCCATGCTCAAGGTCACCTTCACGGATGTAAACATGGCTGCCACTGCTCTGAACGAAGGTCTTGCTGTATACTACTACTACATCAGCCCTACCTATATGGAAGCTGAAAGATTTCACTACATCCAACATTGCTGGAACTGTTATTCTTATCTGCGCAACACCAAGGTATGTCCAGTAAAAGATAAGAAATTCTGTACATGTGGTAGTGAGGGCCACACTATCAGTTCCTGTACTGCCTCTGCTCCATCTCCACCAACTTGTTTAAACTGCAAAAGTAATGATCACCACACTCTTGCAGCAAAATGTCCTACTAGAAAGGACATTATGAAGAAGACTCAAGATGCAGCACAGAAAAAGTCATCGTCCAAGTCACCAACCTATGCTGCCATTGCAAAGTTGCAGACAGACACAACAAAACTCCTTCAAACTTCTACTCAATCCTCCTCCTCCACCACCGTCACACCTCCAGCATGTGACATGACAATGATCCACTACTGTCTGCTATATGCTCATATACAGAACATGGCAGTACCAGGCTCCTTCAAAACTACCATCAACGAGCTGTTCACCTTAATAACTGGGAATGTCTGAAGTCTCTTGATTTGTTCTCCCTCTTACGCAGGCGATAAAGGCACATCATAATTTTTGCCTGGAAATAACGGAAGAGACTGCTCTTAAATGTAGACACAAAGCATAAACCAAAAGACTTGGCAGACGGTGCAACACAGCCCTATTGAAAAGCGATGATACGATAAGAAAATATACAATGAGTGTCAAGGACCCAACATCACCAGCCTCCCATCACGCATTAGGGGGATAACCAGTAGACACTTGGTAATCGTCAGTGGCAACTGGATAGATACGTAAAGTCAGTGACTGACCAGCCGGACTGCGGTTCATGCCATGGTTTGCGACCAGCCAGCAGTGACAACCTAGTTGATCATTCCCTGATCCAGCAGGAGGCTGGTCATGGGTCGGACAGTGGGGGGGGGGCGTTAACTCCCGGGAACACTTCAAATATTATATAATGATATTGATTGTCATTCAATAATTATGAAATGTATTATGTTACCGGATTCAAAATTCAAACGACTAAACATTGTACAAGAAGTCTGACTCTTTACATTTACTCTGGTAAGTTGTGAATTTAAAATTTTAATGAAATCTTTAAAAAAATGTCTTTGAAACATTGTATTCAGCGTTCATGGGTTTTATTGGTTGAAAGTTTAGCTTTCAGTGTAAACTGTCAACTTTAAAACCTCAATTTTATTATATAAATTGGTATCTATAAACTACCTAGAGATAATCTCTCGTCGTCTGCTTCAAACACTAAAGCATATATTTTTTTCAGAATTATGGCTTTATTTGCCATATTTGACAAATTTATTTATAATATTATTATTAAATTACATTCTCCTGGAAAAACACAAGTCAAACGTTTTTCTTATAACATTATAAAAAAAACTGTAAACAGAATAGAACTACTAAAAGAAAATTAAGAAATATTAAATTTTAATTTTCAAGAAATTAATAAAACATTAAGATAGTGTACGAGGTGACAACGATGTCGGTACATTATTAGGTAACCTCGGAGCGGGACAGTTAAGATGGTGCCTGACGCTTCTTTCTTTAAAAACACATGGTTATAACTAAAACCAAAATTTTTAAAGAGGTGGACCAATAAGCCAGCGGAAGACCTCGGTCAGATGACCAAAAACTCCAATGGCAGGTCATCATCTTAGACCCACGTCAGGAAACACTTGTCCTGTTTCCTGATGAACCTTACCTAATCTAAACTTCTTCCTCCAAGTTTTTTTAGTTTATTTCGCTCAAAACTCGGAAATTCCTCATCCAATTATGAACACTTGTGTACGGTAGCGAGGACCAAATTCTGGAAACAATTATCGTGTCACGTGACCTGTGACCAAAGTTGTCGAACCCACTCGTAGCATCCTGGAATGCATCACATAACTCCCAAAACATTCATCTTCGCCAAAAAAAAAATTGTAATGGAAAATAAAGTTCAAGTTTATGTGTAAAATATTGAGAAATGTTTAATACCGCTAAGTAAATTTCAGAGTACCTCTTCTGAAATTCGTTAATATTTGATAGTTATTTCTTAACTCCAGGATAGTAACCGTTAAATTTTGAAAGCGTGTAGGTAAATTTTGTTTATATAGAGTAAAAAACAAAAACTTCGAATTGTTGAAAAAAAATTATTGCAAAACTATTTTTTTGATCGAATTCATTGATTATTTTCTTAAAACGAAATTTGTCACTCATTTCCGGCTGTGTAAATTGTTTTTCATGTAATTAACAATGAATGTTTTTTTCTGGTTGTGTTCTAACATTCTATTCTATTCTATTCTATTTGATTCGCCGGTAATCCCGGCCCGGGTCTCTTCCATTTTGGTGACCCGGCATTGGCTCCCCGGGTAGGGAAGTGACATTTATCGTTACTTGCACCTGTGTGGCAGGTCTTCAGCAGGAAGGGGGGGGGGGGTACCTCACCGGCCCTATGGCCAGATGACGTACCAAACGTTAGTGTGCACTAACAGTGGCTGGTGTGCAGTGCAATGGAGGCCCAAAGCAGGCCCTCGCAGCAACTTCAGCAGGGGGGCGGATGACATGCAAGGACTGGAAGTAAGGTTTCCAAGTCCCTGACAGCGAAGTACACAAGATGTGCTGCCTCATTCTCTTGGGTCTGCCCTACTGGGGTCATTGGGAAGTGTCTACGGCGAAGGGGCATCGTAGCCGGGCAGTCTAACAGGTAGTGCACCAAGGGCTGCGGAACCATTCGGTCACAATGGGCACAGAGCTCCTCTCGTGCCCATTCAACAATCCGCGCAGTGGTGGGATACCCTAAGCATAGGCGGTGGATATGCACCCTCAGTTCCCTGGACTGTGTTCGAAGACTTGGAGGGGGCACCCTGTGGGTCGCCCTGACATACCAACAGAGGCTCCGTGACTCCCCAGGGTCAGGGAATGGGCGCCTCGCCGCACCAGCAGCCAACAGCGCAATCTGGCTAAGGCTGATGGAGATCGCAGCATGTGGCTGTGCCTCGAGGGTTGCAGTCCTAGCAGCCTCATCTGCAGCATCATTGCCAGGGATACCCACATGGCTCGGGATCCAGTTGATGGTAGCCCTGCGACCCTGGGCCATGAGAGTCTGCAGGTCACCCCAGATGGATGTGAGTAAGTGTATGTTGTCCTTTGGCTCTCTGTGCATAAGCGCTTGGATTGCTGCCTTGGAATCAACGTGGATGATGGGGGGATGCTGATGGTCTGCAAGAGCATGCCGCAGAGCTTGTTGGATATTCAAAGAGTTCGGCCTGGAGGATGGTGCAATGGTCTGGGAGGCGCCAACCTGCTGTCAGATTGCTGTGGAACATCCCAGCAGCTGTGCGGCCTGCCACTGGGTCTCTGGAGCTATCAGTGTAATATGGCACACACCCTGGGCCTTCCGCACCCACAATGCTAGCCGAGGGAAGAATGTCCCGGGTGCAATGCCTCTTGCTGTCTGGTAGGGTTGTCCAGCTCACCGCAAACAGCTCTGGTGCCCAAGGGGGTGGCACTGTGTAGTTCGCTACCAGTCTGTCGCAGCCTCCCGCCTGGAGCAATGTCATGGGCAAGAGCTTCTGTGTGGCATCTGCTACCGACCACATCCATCGGCGGCCGGGATGCAGTGGAATGACCTGTCCCTGGCGGACCCGTAAATCTCTCATCAGTTTGTCAGCCCCTGGGAGTCGGAGATACTTTGCAATCCTCCTGGCAGCTACCAGTTGGATCCTGTCTTCAAGAGGCTGTAGCTGCACTTCAAGGTTCAGAGCCACTGCATTGGCCCACCTAGGAGCCCCCAGCATGGCCCGTACAGCTGTGTTCTGGATGACACAGAGGGATTTGATGTTTGTGGGTCTGGCGTGAACCAGAGCAAGTGCCCCATAGTCAACGAGGGAACGTATTGCCTGGATGTAGAACAACCTCATGACCTCGAGGCCGGCCCCAACCCTAGGGTTGGCCATGGCACTCAATGCCCTGACCCTCTGCAGAGCCCTCTCTTTAATGTGGTGCACATGTTTCTGGAAGGTGAGGTGCCTGTCAATGTAGATGCCAAGGTACCTATAACTGTGAACCCACTCCAGGTCGATGCCCAGGACCCGCAGCCTCTGACTGGGCACCTTGGTGCGAAGGATCATGGCTTTGGATTTTGCTGCAGATATTTTGAGTCCCAAGTGACGGCAGGTGGAAGCCAGCAGATCGAGGTCCTCCTGGGCACGCTGCAAAAGCCGGCGCTTCCTAGGTACGACAAGTGCCAGGTCATCGGCATAGCTGAGGAGGACGGTCCCTCTGGAGAAAGGCAGGCACACCAGCTGATGCATCAGTACATTGAACAGGGTGGGACTAAGCACCCCGCCCTGTGGAGTGCCATTGTCCAGGGTCTTGAGAGAAGAGGCATGCCCCTGGAAGCGTACCCGGGCCCGCCTGTCCTGGAGATAGGAACGAAGCCATGAAAGCAGCCTGCCTTTAATCCCCCTGCGGGCCAAGAGTGAGAGGATGGCAGGTGCACTGGCTAGCTCAAAAGCTTTCTCGAGGTCAAGAAAGAACAACAATGTGGGCTTGGGCGTCCGACCCAATGCCGGTCAGTAGAGTGGTAAGGCTTTCGAAAGTGCCCACTCCTCTGGTGAAGCCATAGAGGTGTTTATGAGGAGGGCCAAGCTTCCACCTCAGGCGCTCCAACACCATCCTTTCAGACACCTTCGAAATGCAACTGGTGAGGGAGATGGGTCTCACACTGCCAGGATCCCCAGGCTTAGGAATCGGTATGATGTCAGCCTCCTTCCATACGACAGGGAGTTTGCCAGCTCGCCAAGTCTGGTTGATGACTCCCAGGACAGCTGAATGTCCAGAATGGCCAGACCGAGTGATCATGCCATAGGTGATACCATCATGCCCCGGAGCAGTGTCTCGATGAGATGTGAAGGCTGCCTGGAGCTCCTGGTCGGTGAAGTCTTCATCCGTGACATCCCCAGCCTGGCATGCTGCTTGGATCACCATCACCCTTCTAGGAAGGAGGGTGGCTTGGAGGTCCTGGAGATCCTGAGGCAGTTGAGCCATGGCCGCTCTGGAGGTGAATAGGTCCACCAGACGCTCTGCCTCCGTTGCGGGGTCTGGGTGCAACCGAGCCACACTGCGACGCTGCCCAGTGGCCAATCGTAACTTGGTCCAAATCTCAGAAAAGGTGGAGGAGTAGCTGAAGGAGGCACACCACTCGAACCATTTAGCCTGCCGGACCCTGTGTGAGACATGGCGTGCATGCCGCACCACTTCCCTGAGCAGACGCATGGACTCAACCGTGGGATTACGCCTGTGCATTTTGCGTACAACATTGATGCGGTGGTTCTGTTCCCTGATGTCCTCATTGTAAAACCACCAGTCACGTTTATAGGACCCTCCGCCTGTAATCTTAGGTATTGCTGCCTCAGCTGCACATGTGAAGGCCACCTGCAAGCTTTGAGCCGCCTCATCTGGGTCTTCTGGAAGGGGAGACTCCGCCCACCAACGCTCAATGACCTCTGGAAGCACTGCCAGTCGGCCTTTTTTAGATTCCATCTGGGGGTAGGTGTGGGGAGCGGGCACCGCTGGACCATCAGCGTAGTGACCACTGCAAAGTGATCACTGGTGAGATGGGGGTGGACCTCCCATCTCGCGCTCGAGAGCAACCGCCTAGAGATGAGTGTGACATCCAAGCGGCCACCATAGTGATGGGTTGGCTCACCATTATTGAGGAGGGCGATCTCAGGGACCTCCTCCAGCACAGCCGCAAGGTGCCTCCCAGCTGCGTTGGTAGGAGAGACAGAAGAAAGTATTGGGTGGTGGGCATTGACATCCCCAGCCACAACAAGACCCTCCCGTGGGGCGAGTGCTGCCACCTGTGAGATGTCAAGGGTGTACCGAGAGCTTCTGTAAATATTGTAAACCACGAGAGGTCCATCCGCCAGGTGTAGGGTGACAGCCTGAACCTCTACGCCCTCCCCACAGTCGATGGGGTCAGTGGAGATTGAATGAGGGATAGTGGTCCTGACGTAGATCGCCGTGCCCCTGCCAGTCCCTTCCAGGCGTTGAGGTAGGCAGAGAATCCCGGCATACGTGGCTGCATTTGACCGTGACAAATCGGTGAGTGTCTCCTGAAACAGGAAGACATCAACCTCATCCTGAACTGCAGCTTCAATCACTAAGTGAATTTTCCGCTGCAGCCCACAAATGTTCCACTGGTGGATCTTCAAGGGCCGCAGAGGTGGCTCACTGATTCCATCTCTGCCTGGGACTCGTCGTCCGTTGTTGGCGACTCCGGGGCCTCCTCCATCACAGACTGGAAGGACTCCTGGATGATGGCTTGAAGTTCCATGGAGTCTTTCCTGTCCAGTAGGACCACGCCCAGCATCCATGACAGGAGCTGCCTGCAGGCGCCCCTGTCCTCTGCCGATGGCAGCAGGCGACAGAGGAGCGCTGAGATGACCCCGATGGTTTTCTTCAGTCGATCCGGAAAGGATTCGACCATTACCTCTGCAGGCATTGAGCTGGACGACCCGTCGAGGCAGGGCTGGGTCACTGGGTATGTCTGGGTGGCTGTCGACACTGCAGCAGCATAAGCTGGGTGCACCCTGGGCCCGGCATGAGTGGCCATGGGCTTCCAAGTCCCCTGGCGGGGAACCTCTGCCTGTCGCTGGCCGCTCACAGGAGGGGCCTGTCATTGGGAAGAGGCCTGCTGGCCGTATGGCAAGGAATGTTGGTGCCCAGCTGGGACCTGCTGGGCAGTGTGCCTGGCCTGTGGCTGTTTTTCCCAATGATTCTGCCTTCTTGGCCACCTTGCCATCTGACGCCGCAGTTGACTGCGCTTCTGCAAACCAGTGTCTGCCCTCTGATGCCCTCGCTGGGAGCCCAGTGCTGGGAACTCGCTGGTATTGCCCTCCTGCGGTATCCGGGGAACCGTGATTGGAGCCCATGCTGACTGTTGCTGGGCAGTTCCAAGGCTGGGTGGCATCGGGGCTGTCGGGTCGTTCCGATGACGAACCTGCTGCCAGTGCTGCACCATCACAGGACAGCTCCGGTTCCAGGCATGGTGCCTCTTTGAGCAGTTGGCACACTTGGGCGCTGGCCGAAGGGCTTCGCCAGGTGGATGTTTGAGGATTGCAATGCAGTCCTTCGAGTCGTGTGCCTTGCTGCACACACCACACTTCTTCTCTCGCTGGCAGGTGGCTGCAATATGATTGAACCCCTGGCAGTTGAAGCATTGTACTGGGCCTGACAGGTATGGTCGGGTCTTGAATCTTCCCCAGACCCCAAGGTCCAGGTGCGTGGGAAGTGGACCTTTGTGGTGGATCAGCACCTGGCGGGTGGGCACCTTGTTCACCGTTGCAGTGAGTCGCTCTGCCTTGACAATATTGGGCACTTCCAAAATGGGGTCCAGTGGGAGGAGCACAGGGACGTGTAAAAGCACCCCCTTGTACACCTCCGAAGCAAGCAGTTCCACCATGCTGGGATGGGTCACAACCAGCCCCTTCAACTCCTCGTAAGAGTCTTCGTCCCAAGGAATGACCAGAACCTCGTTCCTGAGAGTGAACTCGCAGCGGAACTTGAGGTGGGGGAGACCTTCTAGATACCTTACAAACCCGTAGTTGGGAACCTTGAATTTGTTGAAGGCCCTGGTTGCTTGTGCCCGAGCTGAGCGGGAACTTCTCCTTCCACGTGGAGTCAACCAGTCCCCGTCCACTGTGGAGGCCGACGCAACTGGTGTAGGGACCTGGGATGGCTCCATCCTTGCCACTTGAGGAGCTACTTCCTCCTGGCTTCCTTCCACGACCCCTATGGCCATCTGGGGGTGCAAGTCTTCTTGGGTAGGGGCTGCTGACGGACCTAGTGGCAGATTGGTAGGCACAGTAGTCTCCACTGCATCCTTGGCCTTCTTGGTGGGGGCTCCCACCTGCCCCACGTCGTCCTCCAACTCGTCCCCGCATTCCAAGGAACGTTTAGGTCGCTCTCCTGGATCTGTCATGGTGACTGTAGGTGTGGGGACAGAGCCAGCAGCAGAGCTGCTGCCTGTGACCTCACAGCCGCCCACACCGGGTGCAGAGCTGTGAGGCTCAGAGCCCCAGTCGGGGCCCGTAGCCACCCTCTCGTGGCTCACTGCTCTGAAGCACTGAACACAGTCCAAGGATCACCAGGAATGATGCTAATCTGTGCGTAAACTAACACAGATTTGCGAACACAATACACACTGTTTTCCAATCTTTGTCCACTCGATAATCCTTCTTGATGTGAATCCAATTCCGATGGTGAACCGTTTCCTTCGTATTCTATATGCCCAGGATGATAATGCCTTCGTGCCGAAGCTCTGTTCTAAAAATAACTGCTTCTGTATCTTATTTAAAAGTATTTTTTAATTTATTTTAGTCTATATGGATGCCTATTTTATTTGTCAATTTTATCAAACTAAACGCATAAAAAAAATTTAAATAAAATATTTTTTATTCCAGAATTTTATAAATTTTTAAAGAGAATGTAAATTGTATAAAAAAACTGAAAAAAATCTCGTTTCATTGCGTTTTTAAGTTTAACGAAGGGGTGGGGGGGGGACTTTCTTATTTTCAGAACATTCTAAGCAATATTTATTTACTTACAATTTTTTTTTTTTTATTACTTTAGCATGTTGGTGTAATGTATGTAGGGCAAAATTCAGTGAATTATTTTCATACGTGAGCCATATATACAATGTTCCTTACGAAGGTCATTCCCAAATTTTAGAAAAATTCCTTTGATCAGCTTCTCCACACTAGTGTATCCTACAAGCAAACAAGGTTGGTATATTTAACGGAACTTGCAGATGTCAATTTCCCATCAGCATTTTCGAAATGGTATAATATTTTAAACTACTGCGTTGTTTTACTTGATCCAGGATCTGAACTTATTATCTCACTGTTTGGGGAAAATTTCAATGTCTCATACCACAGGAGCTTTATAACCTACCCCCCCCCACCCCCCACCACCAACCCTACCCCACCCCCACCCCCGTTGTTAAAATTATGGCAATTGCGAACGGCATCAATCTGTAATGGCTGGTGAATCGTATAAATGAAATGAAACGTTTCACAGCTTCACAATGTTCTGGAACAAATTTTGTTAGATTATGTGAAGTGACTAGATATTGGATCATCTTGTCAAGAAAAAATGTAACCCTATCAAGGGAGCACCAAGAGATTCCATCCTCATAGGATTCAATCTCGTGATGTCACGTAGGGTCAGTAATTGTGTCCATTTTATTCATCAAATTGGTTTCCATGAAATAAGTAGAGAATGACTCTTCTGATTAAAAAACAAGTCACAGGGTTTGACTCTATTTTATCCTACGTTAAAACCACTTTATATAATTTTATGTGCTTATAACATCTTTATAATCTCAAAACCATTCTTATAAAAATTTGTTCGTTATGAATACTAAGCTTCTATGACACTTAAATGATTCAGGTGACTTCTCTTGTTACTTCTCTCAGCTATGGTATTGGTTATGGAATTTAAAAATCATACATCTTTGTTACCTTTTTTGACTAATAATTTTAAAATATTTGATGAGTTAAGCTCAGGTACTATAATAACATTTTTACAACACGTCGATATGAAGAGTTTAGTAAGCTCATAAATTAAACTGCATTAGTAAAATGGATTAAATCAATTTTAGATTAATTTCTTCTGATCATTATAAATATATCCTGAAAATAGACGATAAATTGACAGCTTAAAAGTTTAAAGAATCAGCTTTCAAATAAAAGTTATCTTAAACAGATCCGTAGGCAAAAACCTATGGATCTGTTCCTGGAATATTATACAGCTGACCTAAGTTTCATAAATTATGTGGAAAATTACATTTATCTGAATGTATCATTATATACATAACAGTAATGAACAAAGATAATTATTATTTATCAGTTAGACAAGTAGGAATTTGGGACATCTAGGTCGCAAAAAATGTCCCCCTTCGGTACCTACCACTGTCATATCCACAAGTTGCTCTGGACCTATTAATTACAAATAAAATGTGCATACACTAGGAATTCTGGTAAATATATAAGTTTGTGGACTGTATATTAAAATTAATAAATGATTATATATATATATATATTATATATATATATATATATATATATATATTATATATATATATATTTTATATTATATATTATATATATATATATACATACATATATACATATTATATATGTCGTGCCGAATATGTAAAACTGGTCAATTAGCAAGAACTGATTTAAAATTAAGTCCTTTCTAAAATTTTCTCTTATATATTAAAGATATATTTTTTTCATTAATTTTTGATGTAAAAATTTGTAATTTTGCACCAAAAGAATCTTAGAAAACTTACCTAACCTTATTATAACAAGAGCAATTTATTTTAGCCTAACCCAACTAAATATATTTCAGATTTGTTTACAATAATTTAATACTAAATAAACACAGTGAAATATATTTTTTCGTTAGATTCAGAATGATTTTGGCGAAAATTATTGCATACACAAATTTTCGATTGTCTTATATGGCAAGATGAGCGTTGCTATTTAAGCCAAGAACGCAAGTTCTGCCTATTCGGCACGACATATATATATATATATATATATATATATATATATATATATATATATATATATATATATATATATATATATATATTATATATATATAATATATTTATATATATACACATTTATATAACAGAAGGAGAATATATCTTAATCATAACACTCACCAATTTGACTGGAGATTAATGTGTCATTTATAGCACCCCCCCTTTTGCCTACATTTATGAAAAAATTTACTGGCCAGAATTTAAACATAAATTACACAGTTTATTTGAGGTTTTCCTGGAGTTGTCCTGTCCTGTCTCCTGATACTCAAATTATGCAGGACTGCACATCCAACAATTTCGCCTCCTATTTGAGAGGTGTCAGCCCAAATTTAACCTCTAGAGCACGAAAAATTCTTCCCATTACTAATGTCTGTTACTCTCAATTCAAACAAACAATGGCGAGTGCCCTTCTGCGCAGGCGCAGCTTCCCGTTTTCGATAACATAAATTTTATTAATAAAGTATGGCCAACTATTTACATATAACTACTGTATTTCTGGAAAATATATACAGTATTTTCCACATTTTCGGCTGGGCGGAGTTCGTTGCTAAATGACTCAAATTGCTCATGTGGAAATGGTGGAGGCCCTGGGTACATATGGATCTGGCATCCACATGGGGGACATATTACACAAGATTTAATCCCCCTTTTTAAAACTTTGCCATCCTTGTGGAGTCCAGAAAGTTTCCCTAAAAAAAAATTAAGGTATCTTGTACCCCACCATTCATTACATTTTTACGGACATTTAGAACAATTAAATTTGTTAGATGATGAGTTTTGGGCAGTAAGATAGGGTGTTAGCATAATCACCCAATTCGGGCATTTTGTAACCTACCTCTGCACCAAATTACTTTGTTCACTAAATAAGCCCCAATTTCTCTATTAGGGAAAACCTTTCACAATTTTTATTTTCCCATCATCAAATTTAAACTCTTTCCTTTGATTTTTCCTGTCCCCTTTTTTTTTATCCAATTTTCCCAAGAGGACGTGAAAAATTTAAAATTGAAATATTCATCTTGTTTAAAAAAATTTAAAAACCCCAAACCCTTATTTTAAAATTGATTATTTTTGGGTAAAAAAAGAAAAACCTATTTTTATCAAGGCAAAAGGGGGGGAAAAACTATTGGAGGGGGTGGTCACGGTAATTTAACAGGAGCATATACCCCTTTTTGTACGGGCCCAAATTTAGTTTATTTACCAATCGCCCCAGCCCTTTAAACCATGATCAGCATTTTAAAAATTTGGTTTGTTTAAGGTAAACCCGAGACGAAATCAGTTGGATTTCCTTCACCAGGTTTATGATTAAAGGGTTAAAAATATGCTGACCCAAAATTTATTATACATCTTTGCATCTGATTAATTTCAGGCAAATCTTTTGGGGGTACGTAACAATTTCCTTTTCCCCCATACGAATCCATTGAAAGGGAAATCCCTCATATCACCCCCAAAATTTACAGTTTTCGCTAATATTTTTTCCCCGCAACTTTTTTCTTTATAAAATTAGCTAATTTGACACCTACAAAAAGGGTTTGGTTAATTTAAAACTGAGGTAAGGTACGTGATTTAACTGGGGGCATTTTTTGCCTTTGTTTTAAAAAAGAGAAATAAAACAAATTACTTTTAAAGGGTTTAAAGCAACTGCTCCTTATGCCAAATTTTGAAGCTTTCACAAAAAATGTTGGATTTACTTTTTTCCTCATTTGTATTGGCCACCTGGCGGGGGGAAACTCCAACATTGGAATTTTTCTTTATCCCCAAATTTAAATTCACCCCAAACTGTTAATGAATTCCTCGGGTTTTGGAATTTTTCTTTCCCAAGCACTTTTTAACTTTCCTGCTTCCTGTATTAAAAATTTTCCCCCCTTTACAGTAAGGGGTGACATTTAAAACCTAGGGGGATAAAAAATTTTTGGGAAAATTTAAAGGCAAGCAAAACTCTCTTGGTTAATTTATTGGGCATACTTTAATTTTTTAGGTTTTAAATTAACAAACTCTCTCATTTTCCCCAAAATTTAAAACCCTGATACATTATTTCATTTTGTATTTATCTTTTTAAAGCAACTTTTCAACTGGTTTTTTAAAAAGGGTAAATTTTTTTCCTTTACACAAATCTTTTTTAAAAATTAAAGGTCATTAAAAATTTCCAAATTTCATCGAGGCTTTTTGTTTTTCTTCAAAAGGGGGAATAAATTTTTTTGATTTTTAAAAAATTTAAAACCAAAGGGAAAATTTAAATTTCTTACAAAAATAATAATTACCCTTTTTAAAAGTTTACATGATCATTAATCCATAAAAAATTTTTTGGATAAAAAGTCTAAATCCTCAAAGTTGTGGAAAATTTCTGTATATTTTCCAAAAAACCCGGGTGTATTTTGTATGTAAATTGATGCAATATATTGTGGGAAATAAAAATTAATTTGTAAATAAATAAAAAACCCCAAAAAGGAAAATTGAGTGGCGTCACTGGGGAGAGAGGGGCCATTGTGTTTAAAATGGGTTTAAAGGGCACGCGAGTAAAATGGCATAAATTTCGTCGCTCTGGGGGTTTAAAAATTAGGTTAAAACCTTTCCCAAATGGGAAAGCAAAAATTTGGGTAGGATTGAAAGCCCTTGCAGAATTGGGGGCGATGGGGGACAGGTAGTAAAAACCCCCAGCAAAGTCATGTCTATTTATTTTGGGGGAATTTGGGCCCTTTTTTTTCTTCATATTTTAGGCAGGGGTTTGTGTATGACACACCAAGTAATCTCCAGAAAAAATTGGTGAGTGTTATTTTTTTAAATTTTCCCCAAAAACCCCAATGTTATGTTTTTATTTTTTAAAAATTTAAAATACAGTCGAATTTTTTAAAATTAATGTTTACCAGAATTTCTGGTGATGTATATTTCTTTTGAAATTAATTTTGGGTCCGAGTGATTGTGGGTTTATGCCGGTAGTAGGAATCAAAGGAGAACATTTTTTGGGGGCCCTGGGGAGGGTCCAAAAATTTTAAAAATTTGTCCTGTAACATAAAATAAAAAATTAATTATTTTTTTACTTTTTTTTAAAATTATTTGGTATGTATCTAAGGGAGATTCATCCTTGTTTGAAACTGGATGTAATTAGGGGAATCATTTTTTCAGTAAAATTTAAATACTTAAAAATTTTATATGTGAAATGAAGAAGGGGGGTGGATGTTAAGCCCAACAAATTTATTTAAATTTGTGAGTGGATTTAATTATTCCCAATACTAAATTTGCTAACCCAAAGTTTGGTAGGATTTATTTAGTGTGTTGTACAAAAAAAAATTTTTTTGCTAACCCAAGTTTGGTTTACGTTTTATTAGTGTTTTGGGAAAATAATTTTTTTTGCTAACCCAAAGGTTTGGCTAGGTTTTATATTAGGGGTTGTTGTAAAATATTAATTTTGCTAACCCTAGTTTAGTTTAGGATTTATATTAATGTATTTAAAATTTAAAATTTATAATTTTGTTACAAAATGAAATTGCTATGCCCCAAGTGTAGTTTGGATTTTTTTTTAATTGAAATTTAAAATTTTAAAAAATTTTCTTTTCTTTGGGGTAACTGCAAAGCTCAAGTTTTTAGCTAAGATTTATTAAAAGGGTTTTAAGGGTTGCAAAAAATTTACCTTTTAAAGTGCATAAAAAGAAACAAAAATAGTGTTATTTAATTTTAAGTTAAAATTTTAATACTTTGGGCATAAAGGGTGAAAAAAAGGGGAAAATTTAATGTAGATGAAAAACAAGGGAAATTTGAGAAAAAAAAAAAGATCATTGCAGGCTAGGCATGTAACAAAGGCATAAAAATAAATTTTTGGGAAATTTAATAAAATAAAGGAAAACTGTGAAAAATTTGGAAAAATTTTTCTCAGGAGGGGGGTATCACCCCCCTTCATTTCCCCTTAACCCCCTTTTCAGCCCCTTTCACCCCCTGAGGGGCAATATCTTGTTTAGTTTACAGCGATTTAATTGAAAAAACGAGGGGCCCCAAAGTACGAGTTTGGGACGTGGTCGCTTCGACCGACCCCTCCTTGCAGACTCCCGGGGTTGCAAAGTGTGTTTAATAAAAGACAGTTCATCTCTTTCCTTAGCAGGCCCAATTATGGAAAACCCTTGCTCCCACTTTATTATCAGGGGGTAAAGATAGTGTACATTTTTTTGTCTTTTGCTTAAGACGGGAAAGAATCAAACATTCTGTTTTGCTTCATCGGGGAAGGGTGGAAAGGAAGAAAAAAAAGAAAAATTTTTAGGCCCAGCTTTTCCTTTGTGTGGGGGCAGGGGGGACGGCATGGGGCGTTGTGGCGTCTTCAGATTACTTTTGCCTTCTGGAGTGGACATGACCCCCAAAAGGAAAACCAACAAAGGACGATCTGGGGTTTTTAGTGTAAAATAAAGTGTTCAAAAAACCCACAAAAAAACATTTAACAGAAAATTTTGTGATCAGCTTCTTTAGTGAAAAGATTGTGAGCAAAAAAGGGATTTTTCTTGGGGAAAACCATAGTGTATGGGTTTTGTTTTTTTCCAAACACTATGGAAACGGGGGCATCCAAGGAACTTCGGGTTCTATAAAAGTCACCGATATCTGCCCAAGGTGTGAAGAACACCATAGCCCGTTTCCCAGAGCAAGGTAGGTTTACAAATTTCTTGTAGTAGGGGGGGGCCTGCGCGGGTTCTTAGTTGAAAGGGAGTTTGTAATAAACCAATGTTGGCGAAAGGTGGGGGATTTTTGAGCCCAAAAAAAGAAAGTTTGTCAGAAACCCAAGGGGAATAAAAATAGGGGCTAAACAAAACCCCCCCCCTGGGGGGAAATTTATAATCTTAAAAAATTTTAACTCATTCCCAGGCCCGCTGGAGATGTAAATGCAAAAAATTTCAAGCCCTGGTCGGAGGGGGGGGCGTGTTGACGATTTGCTGTCTTTTATAAACTAAGTGTTCCCTATTTTTAAATTTTAAAAAATTAAGTTAATGGTAATTCCAAATTTTCTCAACAAATACTGATGATTTAAAATTTGTATTTAGATGTTTTGGGGAAATTTAAGATAGATTTTAAAAAAATATATTAAAAAAAAAATATAAAGGAGATTTTTTTTATTTAAACTGGGGGCAGATGAGACAGAAAAGGATGATTTTTCAGTATTTGAATTAGAAGAAAAAATTCTTTCGTGTAAAAGTCAGGCTTTGAAAAAAATTAAAAAGGTGAAAACCGGGCAGTTAATCAACCCTTTTCCCAAATTAAAAAAGATTTTATTTCCCAAAAAACTCCCGGGAAATTTATGTTTCCCTGTATTTAACCCTGGAAAAAATTTGGGAGGATTTTTGGGTTTTAATTTTTGAAGCAGTTTTTGTATGATAGGAGTGCCCTAGCCGGGTGTAATAATTTTTTTGCCTCAAAGGACAGGAAAAGTGGAGATGTTCACATGCTCATCAAGCCCTTTTCCCAAAGTAGATGACTTTCAAAGGAAACAGTTGATTAGTTGAAGGTTTTTATGGGGGAATATAAAAAAAAAAATGACTGTCATTGTTAATTTAAAAATCCAGATACACTTTCAAAGGTTTTTCGGGAAAATTTTTGAGTTAAACTGGAGGCACTCTCCCCCCAAAGCCCCTTTTAAATTAATAAATATAATCTGAAGGAATCAGACCGTTATTGAGTGCCTTTTTAAAAGAAAAATTTTTGCTGTTAAAAAAAGTTGAAAGGGTCTCGAACAAGTATCACAAAGGGTTTTTTTGGGGCTGGAGGGGAAAAAAGAATTTGGTTACAAGGTTAATTGTTCAGTTTCGACCGCCAACCCCAAATCAATTTTTTAAAAAATTGCAAAAACATAACAAATTTGAGGGGATCTGTCAAGTTTCCCAAAAGGGAAAAAAATTTTCCCTTTTTTAATAATCAGAATTCATCTCCCAAAAGGGGGTTATTAGGTACTTTTCAAGTAGCAAAGGGAATTTAGAAATAATGATTCTCCACCCCTTTAAAAAGAAAAAGTACCCTCCTTTAAGGGTAGCCCAAATTAAAAAAAAACCAGTAAAAAAAAAAGAGGGGGAATGTCTTTTTTCTGAAAGGGTATCATTTTTTAAGAATTGAAAAGCATACAATTCTTGGAATTTAAAGTTGAAAGATTGGAAGGAAATGGACAGATGTAAAGGATGTCTAGGTAATTTACAATGTAAAGGTTGTAAAGCCAAATTAAACAAATGTTTTCAAGTCCAAAAGGAAAACCCCCATACAGGGCAGTGTAAGGGTCTATATGATAATGTTGATAAAAATGATAATGTTGGCAATCCCGACACAACCGTAGTAATTTTTAAAAAATTTCCTGCTTTAATTTTAATTAAAGATGGTTTTGCTGAAGTTTTGCCCCTTTCCTGTGTTAAAAAGGTAAAAATTATGATTTAAAAAATAAATAAACAAAAGTAACTGCATTATTGACCAGGGATCACAGCGTTTCTTTCATAAAACGTAAATGTCTTATTTGGGGTTTAAAGTTTAAAAAGGGGAAAATCCAAAAAAATCTAAAAATTTTCTGGTTTTTCTCATATTTAAAAAAGGGTCAATTTTTTTAAAAATGTTTATGAAAAATGTCAGTCTGGGCAATGGAAAAAAAAGGAAAATTTAAAGCAGTAAAAAGTTTGATAGGGCTAGCAAAAGAAAATATCTTCAGTTTGGGGTTTTGTAAAAACTACAGAAAAAACTTTACTTTAAAGTAAATTTAGCACCTTTGGGTAAATGATGATTCTGTAGGCCCAAAAAAATTTTGGGGTAGGTAAAAGACTATTTTGCCCCCCTTTGTAAAGAGGTGGTAAAGGGGAAATGTTGTGTCACCCTTTTGAAAACTGAAAGGGGGCCCTGTAATGTATGGGAGGTTCCCTTTGGGAATTATAATTTTATGACTAGAGGGGAAAAATATAAAAAACCCCCACTCTGTGTCTTTTCTCATGAAATCGTTTCCCCTGTATTAAATTTTTCTAGAGGGGTGGTGTTGAGCCAGTGGGATAAATTGTGGGGGAATTAGGCAGTATTGGGAAAAAATTTTAAAAGAAGGAAAATCCAGACGATTTTTTACTCAGGAAACCCGTAAACCCGAGAGGGTGTAAAATTTTTTAATTTGGACAATACTTTGGGGAGGCTTCCCTGGAGACTGAACCCTCCAGAATTGCCCACTAATTTTAAGGGAAAGGCATATGGCCAATTTTAAAAGGGTCAGTCCGCGAAAAATGAGTAAAAACACCGAATTGTTAACTGCCTATAATTTAAAATTTAAATTTCTGAACAATTAAATTTAAAAAATTTATAAAGTGGTACCTCCTGAGCAAACCAAAATTTTGGTTTACTATTTTTCAAAATCACGGGGTTTAAAAAGGATTCTAAGACCACTCCTTGAGGATTGGTTTTAAATTTTAGTGTCGGGGGGTAACAAAAAAAGTACCCAGTTTAAAGACTGTTTTATGACAGGTCCGTCGTTAAAGGAAAAAAAAAAAGGGGATATCTTACTAAATTTCGGGGTGAAGGAAATTTTGGGCCCTTTTCCGCTGACATAAGTTTAAAACTTTCCCAAGAGTGGGTTTACAAGAGGCGACCGGGGTTGTACCCCCTTTTATGGCCTGAGAATCCGGGGACCCACTTAGCCCCTCTGGGAAAAACCCTTTTGCTTTTAGGAGGTATTGTTTGGTGCTCATCCAGTCGTTCCCCCACTTTAAGCGACGAAAATTTTCACACCTTAAAGTTTTGGGAAGGCCATTGAGTAAATTTAATTTTAGCAAACAAAATTTTTTGTTTGGGCAAATTTTTGGGGGGTGAGTTTAAACTGAAGAGGAATGTTAAGGGGAAAAAAAAATTTTGGAAAAGGCTAATTAAAAAAAATGCAAAGTGCAAAAAATGCCCTCTGAGGAATTTTAAATAGTTTAAATTTGTCCAAAAATTTAAAGGGAAAAAATAAATAAAGATTACCCTGGAGGGTTTAAAAATTTCCAAAATGTAGTAATGTATTGGGATTAAAATTGGGGTACTGGAGAGGTTTGTTAGTGCCCAAAAAATTTAAAAAATTTTTGTAACCCCAAAAAAAATTAACTAAGGGGTCTTGCTTGCGGGAAATTTTAAATTTTTCATCCCCTAGGTTTTGTGTCACCCCCTTTCTTAAGAGGGGGAAAAAATTTAAAACAAGAAGCATAGAAAACTTTTAATTTTTCTTGGGGGTGAAAAATTTTACCTGAGGGGAAATTTATTTAAAAGGTGGGAAAGGGAAAATTTAATTTATTATGAAAAAAAATTCCCCGTGCTGGAATTCCCATGCCGGATGGGTTTTATTCCAGATGGGGAAAAAAAACTCCCAATTTTTTGTGATGCTTCAAAAATTGGGGATATGGGCAGGTTTTCTTAAACCCTTTAATTTTAATTGTGTTATTTTTTCTTGTTATGGGCTAAAAGGGTAAAGTGTCTTCCCCAAATTTTAAAACCCCGTACCTTACCTCAGTTTGAAAAATTAAAAGTCATTTGGTAGGTGTCAAAATTTGCTAATTTTTAAAAAGAAAAAAGTTTTCAGGGATAAAAATTTGCAACACGGGAATTTGGGCTGATAAAGGGTTTTTCCCTTTCAATGGATTGTAAAGGGGAAACAGTTAAAAATTTTGTATGTTTCAAAAACAAAGTCGTGAAAATTAAAACGAAAGCAAGAGAAGTTTTTAAAAGTTTGGGTCAGCATTTTGGGTTTAAAATTTAATCATAAACCCGGTGAGGAGAATCCAGTTTATTTTTTTTTCTCGAGGTTTATCTTTGGGTAAAATTTGTAAATGCTGGGATCATGGTTTGATGGACCGAGGGTTTTTGGGGGTAAAAAAATCTAAATTTGGGCCCGTACAAGAGCCGTTTTATTGCTCCTGTTGAAAAATTTTGTGACCACCGCTCCAATTGTTTGGCCTTCCTTTGCCATTGATGAAATAAAGGGATTCTTCTTTACCCAAAAATAATCAATGTAACTAAGTTGGGGTTTTTAAAAATTTCTAAAAAAGATAATATCTCATATAAAATTTTTACATTTCCCCTTGAATATGGATTTCGCGGGTGGGTCCACACTTGATAGAATTTTTAAATAAGAGTTTAAAGATGTTCAATCTCTTTTTTTAAACCCAAAGAGGGGGTTTTTACCTGGAAAAATTTATTACTCCTAGACCCCCTTTGGGGAGGGGGGGGGGGGGGTGTCGAAAGATGATAGGGACAGGGGAAGAAAGGTTTTCTCTGTAAAGTACTACACCGGAAGGGGAAATTTTTTTTGGAGGGAAATTTCCCCTGCAGTGTTTTGTGGGGGCAGAGTTTCGGATAAATTTTTCGGGCCCCCTTTGTAAGGGTTTATACACCTTGGGTGCAGATGTTATTAAAAACCTTCCCCACCTAATTTTTTTTTTTTTTTATTATCACACCGGCCGAAATTCCCCCCAAAGGGAGGGGGCCCGAAAAAAGAAAAACTTTCACCATCATTCCTCCATTTCGTCTTGCCCCGAAGGGGGCTTTACACTACAGTTTTTAAACTGCAACATTAAACACCCCTCCTTCAGGTGGGAGGCACTGGACTTCCCATCTCCAGGACTCAAATCCGGCCTGCCGGGGTTTTCCCCGAATCCTTCATAAATGTTACTTTTTCTACACTCCAAAAAGCACGTTTAAGATTAAAAAACCTTTTTTCTTTCCCTTCACTCCCATTTAAAAAACGCTCACGCCCTGCCTGCTGGAAGTCCCGCCCCCGCACACAAAAAACCCCCTTTACCCCTCCCCCCAACCCTTCCCAGGGCCCACCCCCCACCCCGCCTTTCCCTTCCCCTACAGACTGGGTACACTCTGAAAATCATTCTGGGTTTGCTTTTTTTTCTCTCTACATGTCCGAACCACCTCAACAACCCTTTCCCCGCCCTCCCGGGGCAACAGGGTTTTTGGGAATTTCCCCCCCCTCCTCCTAACTTCCAAATACGGGAATTTCCCCTTTCAAAAATATTCACACCACACATTGGGCCCCCAGACATGACAAACTCCCTGCCCCCAGCCTTCTCCTCGCTGCAACTTTTTACCCACGCTTCACACCCCTATAAGAGCGTTGGTAAAAATTTTACTCTCATACATTTCCCCCCTTTTCCTCCCAAAGGACAAAGTTCTTTGTCTCCCCAGACTCCTTTAAGGGGCACCACTCATCTTTTTCCCCCCATCAAAATTTTATGATTTCCTCAAACTTTTCCTTTGAACCATCCCCTGGGCACGGGCCCCTCCCCAAAAATCTGAATAGTTCCCCCTCCCCCATTTCTTTTCTCCCTCCAATTGATATTTTAATCCCTTTCATCACCTAATCTTTTTGTTTCCTCATTCCTTACTCTTTCCCCGTATTCACCCTTTTAATTTTTTTCTTTTTCAAAACCCCCACCAAAAATTTATCCACCCAAACTCTGCAACTCTCTTCAGAAACTCCCAAGAGCACAGTGTCATCAGCAAAGAGCAGCTGTGACAACTCCCACTTTGTGTGTGATTCTTTATCTTTTAAATCCACGCCTCTTGCCAAGACCCTCGCATTTACTTCTCTTACAACCCATCTATAAATATATTAAACAACCACGGTGACATCACACATCCTTGTCTAAGGCCTACTTTTACTGGGAAAAAATTTCCCTCTTTCCTACATACTCTAAACTTGAGCCTCACTATCCTCGTAAAAACTCTTCACTGCTTTCAGTAACCTACCTCCTACACCATACACTTGCAACATCTGCCACATTGCCCCCCTATCCACCCTGTCATACGCCTTTTCCAAATCCATAAATGCCACAAAGACCTCTTTAGCCTTATCTAAATACTGTTCACTTATATGTTTCACTGTAAACACCTGGTCCACACACCCCCTACCTTTCCTAAAGCCTCCTTGTTCATCTGCTATCCTATTCTCCGTCTTACTCTTAATTCTTTCAATTATAACTCTACCATACACTTTACCAGGTACACTCAACAGACTTATCCCCCTATAATTTTTGCACTCTCTTTTATCCCCTTTGCCTTTATACAAAGGAACTAATATGTGGAAGGAAATTAGAAGCTGCCCCTGTCTATAGAGATAATCCTGAAGAAATTGATAAAGATTACAATGATGCGGAAGTGTTGTGTGATAAATTTAGGATGCTAAATAAAGTAATTGATCATTGGTCTAATGTGTGGCGTAAGGAATATCTTCTAACACTACGTGAACACTTTTATGGTGCGACAGAGGCAGTAAATCGACAAAACATTCAACCAGGTGACATTGTGTTAACTGATACTGAACAGCATCGAACATTGTGGCCTCTGAGCCAGGTATTGACATTGTACCCAGATGCACAATGTGTTGTCCGGAATGTCAAAGTGTTGTGGCATGGCCAAGAAAGTTTACGCACGATTAATAAATTGATTCCCTTGGAATTAAATGGTATTCAATCAAATGTAAATGAAAATCTAAAGGGAAATGACACGAGTGATATTGAAGATAACGCTGACCAAGTGATGCAGGAAGATGAAATTGTAGTAAGACCTACTAGAAAAACAGCCACTCAAGCCAGAACTGGCTGGAATCATCTCCTAGAGGAAGGAGAAATTTGAGTCGTTTAGCAACGAACTCCGCCCGGCCACAGTGTGGAAAATATTGTATATTTTCCGAAAATACAGTGTATTTTGTAAGTAAATTGATGCAATATATTGTAGGTAATAAATTTGTAATTTGTAAATAAATTTGTAATTTGTAAATAAATAAAGAACCAGCAAAATTGGTGAGCGTCACTGGGGAGAGACGCCATTGTGTTTGAACTGGGCTGAAGGCGCGCGAGTGAAATGTGCATAAATTTCGTCGCTCTGGAGGTTAAATTATGGTTGAAACCTCCCAAATAGGAGCAGAAATTGTAGGATTGCAGTCCTGCAGAACTTGAGGAGGCGAGTGGACAGGACAGTCAAGAACCCCAGCTAAGTCATGTCTATTTATGTTGGAATTCTGGCCTTTATTTTCTTCATATTTTAGGCAGGGGTTTGTGTATGACACACCAAGTAATCTCCAGACAAATTGGTGAGTGTTATTATTATAAATTCTCCTACAATGTATATGTATTCATTTTTTAAATTTAATATACAGTCTGCATATTTATATTAATGTTTACCAGAATTCCTGGTGATGTATATTTCATTTGAAATTAATATAGGTCCAGAGTGACTTGTGGAGATATAACAGTAGTAGGTATCGAAGGAGAACATTTTTTGCGACCTAGGACGTCCTAAAATTTCTACATGTCTCTGTAACCTTGATAAAGAATAATTATCTTTGTTACTTTTATTAAATTACTGGTATGTATCTAATGATATTCATCCAGGTAATTTTTAAATTTTCCATAAAGTCAGTCTACAGTGGCTAGAGATATTAAATGTATTGTTCTGTTCCACAAGGAACAGTACTCACTCCCATCCTGTTCCTCATCCTCATATCTGACAGACAAAGATGTTAGCCATAGCTCCGTGTCTTCCTTTGTGGATGACACCCGCATTGCCATGACAGTGTCCTCCATCGAAGACACCGCAAGACTCCAAGCAGACATCAACCAAATCTTCAGATGGGTCACTCAAAACAATATGAAGTTCAATGAAGAGAAATTTCAACTACTCGGATATGGAAACCTTGAGGAAATTAAAACTGTATCAGGGTACACAACAAACTCTAACCAAACAATAGAGCAATAAAGTAATATGAAGGACCTGGGAGTGATAATGTCTGATGATCTCGCCTTCAAAGACCACAACAATGTATCTACCGCATCTGATAGGATTGATAATGAGAACCTTCAAAACTAGGGACGCAAAGCCCATGATGATTCTCTTTAAATTGTTTGTTCTCTCTAGGCTGGAATACTGCCGTACACTAACTGCCCCCTTCAAAGCAGGCGAAATTGCTGACCTAGAGATTGTACAAAGAACTTTCACAGCACACATAAGTACGATACGGCACCTAAATTGCTGGGAACGATTGAAGTCCCTTGATTTGTATTCCTTGGAACGCAAGTGAAAGAGATACATGATAATATACATTTGGAAAATCCTAGAGGGATTAGTACCAAACTTTCACACGAAAATCACTCACTATGAAAGCAAAAGACTCGGCAGGAGATGCAGCATATCCCCATTGAAAGCAGGGGCGCCACAACTACACTGAGGCCCCTACACTTGGGCCCCTGACACTTATTGTGCTGCCTCCCAGCATATATAAGGGGGATTACCAACAGACCCCTGGCTGTCTTCAAGAAGGCACTGGACAGGCACCTAAAGTCAGTACCTGACCAACCGGACTGTAGTTCGTACGTCTGCTTGCATGCGGCCAACAGTAACAGCCTGGTTGATCAGACCCTGATCCACTACGAGGATTGATCTCAGACCGAGCCGCAGGGATATTGATCCTCAAAACCCTCTCCAGGTATCTCCAGGTATACTCTAGGTATACTCCAGGCATACTCCAGGCATCTCCAGGTATACTTCAGGAATGCTCCAGGAATCTCCAGGTATAATCCAGGTATAATCCAGGCATCTCCAGATATACTCCAGGCACATTCCTGTTGCACTCCAGCTATGCTCTAGGTATACTCAAATTATACTTCAGTTGTACTCCAGGTATACTCTGGAGTTTACCTGGACCTGGAGAGAGTTTCGGAGGTCAACGCCCCCGCGGCCCGGTCTGTGACCAGGCCTCCTGGTGGATCAGCCCCTGATCAACCAGGCTGTTGCTGCTGGCTGCATGCAAACCAACGTACGAGCCACAGCCCGGCTGATCGGAGAACTGACTTTAGGTGCTTGTCCAGTGCCAGCTTGAAGACTGCCAGGGGTCTGTTGGTAATCCCCCTTATGTGTGCTGGGAGGCAGTTGAACAGTCTCGGGCCCCTGACACTTATTGTATGGTCTCTTAACGTGCTAGTGACACCCCTGCTTTTCACTGGGGGATGGTGCATCGTCTGCCAAGTCTTTTGCTTTCGTAGTGAGTGATTTTCGTGTGCAAGTTCGGTACTAGTCCCTCTAGGATTTTCCAGGTGTATATAATCATGTATCTCTCCCTCCTGCGTTCCAGGGAATACAGGTTTAGAAACCTCAAGCGCTCCCAGTAATTGAGGTGTTTTTATCTACGTTATGCGCGCCGTGAAAGTTCTCTGTACATTTTCTAGGTCGGCAATTTCACCTGCCTTGAAAGGTGCTGTTAGAGTGCAGCAATATTCCAGCCTAGATAGAACAAGTGACCTGAAGAGTGTCATCATGGGCTTGGCCTCCCTAGTTTTGAAGGTTCTCATTTTTCCATCCTGTCATTTTTCTAGCAGATGCGATTGATACAATTGTTATGGTCCTTGAAGGTGAGATCCTCCGACATAATCACTCCCAGGTCTTTGACGTTGGTGTTTCGCTCTATTTTGTGGCCAGAATTTGTTTTGTACTCTGATGAAGATTTAATTTCCTCATGTTTACCATATCTGAGTAATTGAAATTTCTCATCGTTGAACTTCATATTGTTTTCCGCAGCCCACTGAAAGATTTGGGTTGATGTCCGCCTGGAGCCTTGCAGTGTCTGCAATGGAGGACACTATCATGCAGATTCGGTGTCATCTGCAAAGGAAGACACGGTGCTGTGGCTGACATCCTTGTCTATGTCGGATATGAGGATGAGGAACAAGATGGGAGCTAGTACTGTGCCTTGTGGAACAGAGCTTTTCACCGTAGCTGCCTCGGACTTCACTCTGTTGACAACTACTCTCTGTGTTCTGTTAGTGAGGAAATTATAGACCCATCGACCGACTTTTCCTGTTATTCCTTTAGCACGCATTTTGTGCGCTATTACGCCATGGTCACACTTGTCGAAGGCTTTTGCAAAGTCTGTATATATTACATCTGCATTCTTTTTGTCTTCTAGTGCATTTAGGACCTTGTCGTAGTGATCCAATAGTTGAGACAGACAGGAGCGACCTGTTCTAAATCCATGTTGCCCTGGGTTGTGTAACTGATGGGTTTCTAGATGGGTGGTGATCTTGCTTCTTAGGACCCTTTCAAAGATTTTTATGATATGGGATGTTAGTGCTATTGGTCTGTAGTTCTTTGCTATTGCTTTACTGCCCCCTTTGTGGAGTGGGGCTATGTCTGTTGTTTTTAGTAACTGAGGGACGACCCCCGTGTCCATGCTCCCTCTCCATAGGATGGAAAAGGCTCGTGATAGGGGCTTCTTGCAGTTCTTGATGAACAAAAGAGTTCCATGAGTCTGGCCCTGGGGCAGAGTGCAGGGGCATGTCATTTATCGCCTGTTCGAAGTCATTGGCGTCAGGATAACATGGGATAGGCTTGTGTTAATTAAATTTTGTGGCTCTCTCATAAAAAATTCATTTTGATCTTCGACTCTCAGTCTGGTTAGCGGCTTGCTAAAAACTGAGTCATATTGGGACTTGAGTAGCTCACTCATTTCCTTGCTGTCATCTGTGTAGGACCCATCTTGTTTAAGTAGGGGCCCAATACTGGACGTTGTTCTCGATTTTGATTTGGCATAGGAGAAGAAATACTTTGGGTTTCTTTCGATTTCATTTATGGCTTTTAGTTCTTCCGCGATTCCTGACTCTCAAAGGATTCTTTTAGCTTAAGTTCGATGCTTGCTATTTCTCTGACCAGTGTCTCCCTACGCATTTCAGATATATTGACCTCTTTTAGCCGCTCTGTTATTCTTTTCCGTCGCCTGTAAAGGGAGCGCCTGTCTCTTTCTATTTTACATCTACTCCTCCTTTTTCTTAGAGGAATAAGCCTTGTGCATACATCGAGTGCCACCGAGTTAATCTGTTCTAGGCATAAGTTGGGGTCTGTGTTGCTTAGTGTATCTTCCCAGCTTATATCGGTTAGGACTTGGTTTACTTGGTCCCACTTTATGTTTTTGTTATTGAAGTTGAATTTGGTGAATGCTCCCTCGTGACTAGTCTCATTTTGTCGGTCTGGGGCTCCACGCATACATGTCTGAACCTCAATTATGTTGTGATCTGAGTATATTGTGTTTGATATGATGACATTTCTTATCAGATCATCATTGTTAGTGAAGATGAGGTCTAGTGTATTCTCCAGTCTAGTAGGGTCTATTATTTGCTGGTTTAAATTGAATTTTGTGCAGAGATTTAAAAGCTCGTGTGAGTGTGAGTTTTCATCAGAGCTGCCTCCTGGTGTTATTACTGCAACAATATTATTTGCTATATTCCTCCATTTTAGGTGCCTTAAGTTGAAATCCCCCAGGAGCAAGATGTTGGGTGCAGGAGCTGGAAGATTTTCCAGACAGTGGTCAATTTTTAACAGCTGTTCCTGAATTGCTGGGATGTTGCATCCGGAGGCTTGTAGACTTCCACAATGACTAGGTTTTGGTTCTCGACCTTTTCTGCTAAAACTTCCACTACATCATTTGAGGCATTAAGCAGTTCTGTGCAAACAAGTGACTCTGCAATGTACAGGCCAACCCCCCCCCCCCTTTTGCCTGTTCACTCTGTCACATCTGTATAGGTTGTAACCTGGGATCCATATTTCGTTGTTCAAGTGATCCCTTTTTGTGGGTCTCAGTGAAAGCCGCGAACATTGCCTTTGCCTCTGCAAGCAGTTCCACGGATGAAAGGTATTTTGTTGTTTGTTGCTGGCTTTAGACCCTGTATATTTGCAAAGAAGAATGTTATCGGACTGGTGGTATTGTTGGTACTGGGGGGGGATTTTTTTTTTCCCGGGATTAGTATCTGTATCTGTTGGTTTGGAGTGGAGGCCATCGACTGTGGTTCCACTCCAGGAATGACTGGATTTGGTGTACGATTTCTGCCATTTCCTGCCAGTTTTTTTTTTTCCTTCCTGGCACTAAAAAACCTCTCCCTCTTGAGTGGCTGTGGCTACCCAGGTTTTCCCATGGCCTGGGAAATTTTGTATCTTTTTGTCCCCTTTAGATGGTAATGCCTGGCAATTTAAGTTATAGCACAGTCTTTCCTGTACTGAAGAGGTATACATTTCAGGGTGAAAAAGCTTACAGGAAGGGAGTTTGCATTTTCCTGTTGTCATATGGGCATGGCATTTTCTAGGGTGGTCATAGTTGCATGTCCCATCTGTTTTTCCAGATTTCCCATGCCAGCAGATACCAAGTGCATAGTATGTGCACAGGCTTGGTTTCCGCTTGCCTTGGGTTTCTGTGACTGTATTCCCTGTTGGTGCATGTTTCCCTGTCTTACTTCTATCATCCCTAGCACCAACAATGGAGCTCCCACCAGTTGTTTTTGGTAATTTATCCTCAGTATTGCTATTGGAGTCCTCTTGTTTGCTATTTCCTGCGGTATTTCTAGTTTGCAATATTGGTTTTATCTTATCTTTGACTACACTTGTTTCCCTACTATGGCTCCTGTCCCCTATGAGGTCATTTATATGTATTCCTTCCTGCGTATAATTCCCGACTACCTGGACAAAATCTCCAGCTTCACCATTACTGTCTCCCAGGACAGTATCTCCAGCTTCACCATTACTGTCTCCCAGGACAGTATCTCCAGCTTCACCATTTCTGTCTCCCAGGACAGCACCTCCAGCTTCACCATTATTGTCTCCCAGGACAGCACCTCCAGCTTCACCATTATTGTCTCTCAGGACAGCACTATCAGCCCCACATTTACTGACTACCAGGACATCACCTCCAGCCTTACAGTTTGTGACTACATGGCCAGTATCAAGGGCAGTACCATTCAGCCCAGACTTTTTATGTTCCCATCTGTTGTAGAAAGCTTCCAGGTTTTCTATGAAAGCAGCTTTGATGTTGTCCTCTTTTAATACCCTTGTGATTTTAGTCCACAGATTTTCCTCATTTGGGCATACCCAAAAACACTTCTCTGTTTTAATACTGCTTGTAGCTAGTTCTTGAATATCTGCACAAGGGGCATGACACCAATTTCCACAAAAATGACAATTTATCCATGTGGAAGCCCGTTTGTTTGACTGACCACAGACTACACACAGCTTCATAATGATTTGAATGGTTGATTTACTGCAATTCTACTAGCAACCTCTTGAATATTCTATTAATAACCTCCTTAAATAAAGCTCTAGCTATTTGTATTTCTGTTTCTAACTGTTTTTGTATATTGGACAGCTTACCGTCACTCTAGGTATACTTCAGGTATACTCCAGAAATACTCCAGGTATTCTCCAGGAATACTCCAGGTATGCTCCAGTTATACTCGAGGTATACTCCAGGTATACTCCAGTCATACTCCAGGTATACTCCAGGTATACGCCAGGCCTATTCCAGGCATCTCCAGGTATATTCCAGGTATACTATAGTCCTACTCCAGGTATATTCCAGGTATACCCCAGGCATACTCCAGGCATCTCCAGATCTACTCCAGGCATCTCCAGGTATATTCCATGTATACTCCAGATGTACACCAGGTATACTCCAGGCATCTTCAGGTATACTTTAGGTATACTCCAGGTATACCTCAGGTATTCTCCAGTTATACAACATGTATACTCCAGTTATACTCCAGGAATACTCCAGGTATACTCCAGTTATACTCCAGGTATACTCCAAGTATATTTCAGGCATACTCCATGTATACTCCAGTTATACTACCGGTATACTCCAGGTATACTCCAGTTGTACTCTAGGAATACTCCAGGTATACTTCATTTTATACTCTAGGAATATTCCAGGTATACTCCAGTTATGCTCTAGGAATACTCCAGGTATACTCCAATTATACTCTAGGAATACTCCATGTATACTTCAGTTATACTCTAGGAATACTCCAGGTATACTCCAATTATACTCTAGGAATACTCCAGGTATAGTCCAGTTACACTCTAGGAATACTCCAGGTATTCTCCAATTATACTCAAGGAATACTCCAGGTATAGTTCAGTTATACTCTAGGAATACTCCAGGTATACTCCAGGTATTCCTTTTAGAGGAACATGATAGTTTTGCCAGAAGAATTTTTTTTCCAGTATTATGTGACCTTTAACATCTTACAAACTTACTGACGTTCTTCAATAGAACATTTGAGGCAGTTGACAGTGATAAGGAATATGATATTGTTTATTTGGATTTTAGTAAAACCTTCGACAGAGTACCTCACAAGAGACTCTTAAGAAAAGTGGCAGCTCATGGTATAGGAGGTAAAGTTCTACCATGGATTGAGGCATGGCTTACCAATAGAAAGCAGAGAGTTACCATTAATGGAGTGAAATCTGAATGGGGATTAGTCACTAGTGGCGTTCCACAAGGATCAGTTTTAGGCCCTCTCTTGTTCATAATTTACATTAATGACCTTGATGAAGGGATTACTAGTGACATGAGTAAGTTTGCTGATGATACAAAGATAGGCCGTATAATTCACTCTGAGGAGGATATCAATGAACTCCAGGACGATTTGCACAAATTAATGTCTTGGTCTGAAAAATGGCAGATGAAGTTCAGTGTGGATAAGTGTAAGGTACCTGCCCTTGGTAATGAAAATAACGTAAAAGGACATAAGTGCAACAAATGTGACATTTATTGTGGCAACGTTTCGCTCTCCAGGAGCTTTATCAAGCCATTACAAACAATACATGGACACAGAGGGTATATAAAGGCTCAGAGTGAGGTGAATACTAGTGAGGTACCATTTCGATGTTCACTAGTAGTAGTAGTAGTAGTAGTAGTAGTGGTAGTGACAAAAGTAATACAATATGGTAGAGCAATTAATTCGTACATGAGTAAAAGGATATAAAAGCTATTACTTGGGTAACATAAAAATAGGTTGGACAAATATAAACTGGAATGAGGCAGCTTGTTTCAGTGTTCACTCTCTGTGCTTTGTGTAGTATAACAGGAGAGACTATGTGATGGCAGGGTTTACTGTTTTCAGGAGGATTCTTGCTAAGACTTCGGAGATGGTGAAGCTGCCGTTGTTTTGTTTAATTGTATTCGAAACAGCGATCAGTGCTGATTCGAGGCACTTGCGTCTGCGGAAATTAGTTTCTTTGATCACTATTGGGCGTCTCTGAATTTCATGAGATGATTGGTGGAATTTCGGTGTTGTACACAGGCGTTGTTCAGGTTATCGTTCCTACATGCGTAAATGTGTTCATTGAGGCGGGTGTCGAGGTTTCTGGCTGTTTCACCTACGTAAATCTTGTCACAGCCTCCACAGGGTATAGTGTAAACTCCTGCATTGACTGGTTCGTGGTGCTTGGATTTTGTCTTGGTTATATCCTTTATGGAAGTGCTAGAAGCGATGGCGACTCTGGTGTTAGCTTGTGAAAGTGCTTTTGAGACGTTCAGTGCAACCTGACTGTTGGGAAGAATTATAACTTTGCTGGGAGTGGTGTTGATGCGTGGAGAATTTATGATCTGAAGAGCTCTTTTCTTGCAGTCTTTGATGAAAAAAGAGGAAATGTTACTCTGTGAATGTTTGGTGAATGTATGTACACTCCTCGTCAAGAAACTCAGGACTACAAATTCGGTATGCTCTTAGGAAAAACCCGATGATGATGCCTCTTTTGGTCTTGGTATCTTGACTGGAATAGAAGTGTGTGAGATCATTTTTATTGGTGGGTTTCCGATAAACTTGAAATCTTAGGTTGTTGTCTACTTTGTGAATGAGGACGTCGAGGAAAGGTAGCTTGTCATTGGACTCTTCTTCTAGTGTAAACTGGATCGCCGGTTCAACTGCGTTGAGCCTTGCCTGAAGATCCCGTACATCAAAACGTTTTGGAGTTATTACGAGGACATCGTCCACGTAACGTAACCAAGTGACGCTTGAAGGGATGATGTTGGCGAAGTGTTCGGACTCTAGGTGTTCCATGTATAAGTTGGCTAGGACGGCACTTATGGGGGACCCCATTCCCATGCCGTAGGTTTGTTTGTAGAGCTTGTTATTGAAAGAAAAACAGTTGAAATTAACACAGAGTTCAATTAAGTCAACAAAATCTCCGGGAGGTAGAGGAAGATTAAGGTCCTGATTGACTTTACGTCGTAGAACCTCGATGGCTTTCTTGGTAGATACTTTTGTGAAGAGGGAAGTCACATCCAAACTGCTTAGTTTCTTGTTACGGATGGAGAGGTTACGGATGCGGTTGAGAAGGTCACCTGAGTGTTTAAGATGAGCGGGGCTGATGGTCCCCAGAAGGCAGGAAAGATGTTTGGCAAGAACTCCGGCTAGTTTGTGTGGGGCACTGCCTATTCCTGACGTGATTGGTCTGAGAGGAATATTGTGTTTATGGGTCTTGGGTAAACCATTCATGTGTGCTGGTTTAGGGTTGCTTGGTAACAAGTACAGAAGTTTCTTCCCTTCTCTAGTGCGTTTGAGTATTTGTCTGGTTTTGTATAGAAAATCTTTGGTGAGCGTCTCCCACTGTTGAGTGCTGATGGGTTCGTATGTAGATTGATCATTCAAAAGGTCCATCATTTTAGTGTTGTAGTCACTGGTGTTGAGGATGACGACTCCACCTCCTTTGTCGGCGGTGGTGACGATAATGTTGGGGTCGTTGGCGAGGTTTTTAAGGGCAGTGATGTATCGTCTAGGAAGATAAGAAGTAGAAGGTTCACACAAAGCTGCAGTGAGAAGGCCCTGTATATAACCCTTCTGGAAGTTGCTGTCACTGTGTCTATGGTTCCTGGTAACTAGATTTAGTTGATAGTTAGGTTTGCGTATGTTGGTGGTAAATTTGAGTCCCAGACTCAGTGCTTGTTTTTCGTAGTCGGTTAAGGTGCGTGACGATAAGTTGTTTATCAGGGATTCACGTCCCATTTCCTTCCATCGACTGTTAGAGCAGAGGTACTGAAGTTTGCGATTGAGTTTGATCTTCTGTTGGAGGTTAGCTGTGGTGACTGTGCTGAGAATATGCTCAGCAGTGTGTTGGTCAATCTGAAGATTGGCCCTCATATTCCTTGCAGTTTCAAAGGTTTCCTTAGCGATGTGAGAAAGTACTTCGGCACATTCAGTTAAGTAAGCTTGGGTAACTGGAGAGAAGGGGTGCTTGGAGTTGGAGAGTTGTGCAGGAGTAGACTTAGGGATCACCTTCTCTGCCAGGCAATCTTGTAGGAAGTTGTGTCTGTTGCGATAGCTGTGAGCACAGACACAACTTCCTACAAGATTGCCTGGCAGAGAAGGTGATCCCTAAGTCTACTCCTGCACAACTCTCCAACTCCAAGCACCCCTTCTCTCCAGCTACCCAAGCTTACTTAACTGAATGTGCCGAAGAACTTTCTCACATCGCTAAGGAAACCTTTGAAACTGCAAGGAATATGAGGGCCAATCTTCAGATTGACCAACACACTGCTGAGCATATTCTCAGCACAGTCACCACAGCTAACCTCCAACAGAAGATCAAACTCAATCGCAAACTTCAGTACCTCTGCTCTAACAGTCGATGGAAGGAAATGGGACGTGAATCCCTGATAAACAACTTATCGTCACGCACCTTAACCGACTACGAGAAACAAGCACTGAGTCTGGGACTCAAATTTGCCACCAACATACGCAAACCTAACTATCAACTAAATCTAGTTACCAGGAACCATAGACACAGTGACAGCAACTTCCAGAAGGGTTATATACAGGGCCTTCTCACTGCAGCTTTGTGTGAACCTTCTACTTCTAATCTTCCTAGACGATACATCACTGCCCTTAAGAACCTCGCCAACGACCCCAACATTATCGTCACCACCGCCGACAAAGGAGGTGGAGTCGTCATCCTCAACACCAGTGACTACAACACTAAAATGATGGACCTTTTGAATGATCAATCTACATACGAACCCATCAGCACTCAACAGTGGGAGACGCTCACCAAAGATTTTCTATACAAAACCAGACAAATACTCAAACGCACTAGAGAAGGGAAGAAACTTCTGTACTTGTTACCAAGCAACCCTTAACCAGCACACATGTATGGTTTACCCAAGACCCATAAACACAATATTCCTCTCAGACCAATCACGTCAGGAATAGGCAGTGCTCCACACAAACTAGCCGGAGTTCTTGTCAAACATCTTTCCTGCCTTCTGGGGACCATCAGCCCCGCTCATCTTAAACACTCAGGTGACCTTCTCAACCGCATCCGTAACCTCTCCATCCGTAACAAGAAACTAAGCAGTTTGGATGTGACTTCCCTCTTCACAAAAGTACTTACCAAGAAAGCCATCGAGGTTCTACGACGTAAAGTCAATCAGGACCTTAATCTTCCTCTACCTCCCGGAGATTTTGTTGACTTAATTGAACTCTGTGTTAATTTCAACTGTTTTTCCTTCAATAACAAGCTCTACAAACAAACCTACGGCATGGGAATGGGGTCCCCCATAAGTGCCGTCCTAGCCAACTTATACATGGAACACCTAGAGTCCGAACACTTCGCCAACATCATCCCTTCAAGCGTCACTTGGTTACGTTACGTGGACGATGTCCTCGTAATAACTCCAAAACGTTTTGATGTACGGGATCTTCAGGCAAGGCTCAACGCAGTTGAACCGGCGATCCAGTTTACACTAGAAGAAGAGTCCAATGACAAGCTACCTTTCCTCGACGTCCTCATTCACAAAGTAGACAACAACCTAAGATTTCAAGTTTATCGGAAACCCACCAATAAAAATGATCTCACACACTTCTATTCCAGTCAAGATACCAAGACCAAAAGAGGCATCATCATCGGTTTTTCCTAAGAGCATACCGAATTTGTAGTCCTGAGTTTCTTGACGAGGAGTATACATACATTCACCAAACATTCACAGAGTTACATTTTCCTTCTTTTTTCATCAAAGACTGCAAGAAAAGAGCTCTTCAGATCATAAATTCTCCACGCATCAACACCACTCCCAGCAAAGTTATAATTCTTCCCACAGTCAGGTTGCACTGAACGTCTCAAAAGTACTTTCACAAGCTAACACCAGAGTCGCCATCGCTTCTAGCACTTCCATAAAGGATATAACCAAGACAAAATCCAAGCACCACGAACCAGTCAATGCAGGAGTTTACACTATACCCTGTGGAGGCTGTGACAAGATTTACGTAGGTGAAACAGCCAGAAACCTCGACACCCTCCTCAATGAACACATTTACGCATGTAGGAACGATAACCTGAACAACGCCTGTGTACAACACCGAAATTCCACCAATCATCTCATGAAATTCAGAGACGCCCAATTAGTGATCAAAGAAACTAATTTCCGCAGACGCAAGTGCCTCGAATCAGCACTGATCGCTGTTTCGAATACAATTAAACAAAACAACGGCAGCTTCACCATCTCCGAAGTCTTAGCAAGAATCCTCCTGAAAACAGTAAACCCTGCCATCACATAGTCTCTCCTGTTATACTACACAAAGCACAGAGAGTGAACACTGAAACAAGCTGCCTCATTCCAGTTTATATTTGTCCAACCTATTTTTATGTTACCCAAGTAATAGCTTTTATATCCTTTTACTCATGTACGAATTAATTGCTCTACCATATTGTATTACTTTTGTCACTACCACTACTACTACTACTACTAGTGAACATCGAAATGGTACCTCACTAGTATTCACCTCACTCTGAGCCTTTATATACCCTCTGTGTCCATGTATTGTTTGTAATGGCTTGATAAAGCTCCTGGAGAGCGAAACGTTGCCACAATGTCACATTAGTTGCACTTGTGTCCTTTTACTTTACATATTGTCGGTAATTCTACCAACTTTATTACAATGAAAATAACCCTCGAAGCTATAATCTAGGTGAAGTAGAGCTTGATCATACAGAATGTGAAAAAGACTTGGGAGTCATGGTAAGCAGAAATCTAAAGCCAAGACAGCAGTGCCTTAGTGTGCGCAACAAGGCCAACAGATTACTTGGATTTATCTCAAGAAGTATAAGTAACAGTAGTCCAAAAGTTATTTTACAGCTCTGTACATCACTAGTGAGGCCTCATGGACTGAACACATCGACTCAAGGTTGAGGGAATGATTACCTCATTCTCCTCCTGTTCTTCAAGTTTCTCCTACGTATGGACTGATGAAGCTACTGTGTGGCGAAACGTTTCCTCAATAAAGATACCAAAGAGTTGCACATGTGTCTAATTTATCAACATAACAGGCATAAACAAGGGAGATATTAATAAAGTACTGAGGGTGTCGAACCAGGTAAGAACCAGAAATAATGGATATAAGTTGGATAAATTTAGATTTAGAAAGGACATAGGTAAGTACTGGTTTTCTAACAGAGTTGTAGATGCGTGGAACAGTCTTCCCAGTGGGGTGATAGAGGCTAAGAACTTGGGTAGCTTTAAGAAGAGACTGGACAAATACATGAGTGGGAGGGGCTGGGTTTGATTGGTGTGGAAATATAAGAACATAAGAACATAAGAAAGGAGGAACACTGCAGCAGGCCTGTTGGCCCATACTAGGCAGGTCCTTTACAATTCATATCCAATGCTACCCAAGAAATAAGCTCTGATGTGCAAGTCCCACTCAAATCCAACCCCTCCCACTCATGTACTTATCCAACCTAAATTTGAAACTACCCAAAGTCCTAGCCTCAATAACCCAACTAGGTAGACTGTTCCACTCATCAACTACCCTATTTCCAAACCAATACTTGCCTATGTCCTTTCTAAATCTAAACTTATCTAATTTAAATCCATTACTGCGGGTTCTCTCTTGGAGAGAGATCCTCAAGACCTTGTTAATATCCCCTTTATTAATACCTATCTTCCACTTATACACTTCGATCAGGTCTCCCTCATTCTTCGTCTAACAAGTGAATGTAACTTAAGAGTCTTCAATCTTTCTTCATAAGGAAGATTTCTAATGCTATGTATTAATTTAGTCATCCTACGCTGAATGTTTTCCAACGAATTTATGTCCATTCTGTAATATGAGACCAGATTGAGCTGCATAATCTAGGTGAGGCCTTACTAATGATGTATAAAGCTGCAGTATGACCTCTGGACTTCTGTTGCTTACACTTCTTGATATAAATCCCAGTAATCTATTTGCCTTATTACGTACGCTTAGGCATTGCTGTCTTGGTTTAAGGTTGCTGCTTACCATAACCCCAAGTCCTTTTCGCAATCTGTATGGTTAAGTTCTACATTATTTAACTTATAAGTGCTAGGGTTATGGACACTCCCGAGCTTCAGAACCTTGCATTTATCTACATTGAACTGCATCTGCCACTTTTCTGACCAAGAGTAGAGTTTGTCTAAATCCTCCTGAAGTTCCCTAACATCTACGTTTGAATCAATTATCCTACCTATCTTCGTGTCATCAGCGAATTTGCTCATATCACTAGTAATTCCTTCATCAAGATCATTGATATATATTATAAACAACAACGGGCCCAAGACTGATCCCTGCGGAACGCCACTTGTTACTGATCCCCACTCGGATTTAACCCCATTTATGGACACTCTTTGCTTCCTGTCTGTGAGCCATGATTCGATCCACGAGAGCACCTTTCCCCCAATGCCATGAGCTGCTACTTTCTTCAACAGTCTTTGGTGCGGAACTCTATCAAATGCCTTACTAAAATCTAAGTAAATAATATCAAATTCTTTGTCGTGGTCAACAGCCTCAAAAGCTTTACTGAAGAAAGTTAATAAATTAGTTAGACAAGACCGGCCTCTTGTGAATCCATGCTGAGTAACATTAATCAAGCTATGCTTATCGAGATGGCTTCTTATAATCTCAGCTATAATTGACTCTAGTAATTTGCCTACAATTGAGGTCAGGCTTATTGGGCGTAATTTGACCCGGGAACGACTTGTCCCTGTTTTAAAAATAGGAATTACATTAGCCATCTTCCACATATCAGACACTGCACCTGTTTGAAGAGATAAATTAAAAATATTAGTTAATGGTTCACAGACTTCCATTTTGCATTCCTTTAGAACCCTTGAAAAAACCTCATCAGGACCCGTGTGACTTATTTTGCTTCAGTCTGTCTATCTGCTTCACAACCATTTCACTAGTGACTGTGATGTTACATAATTTATCTTCTTCTGATCCACTATAAAAATTAATTACCGGAATATTTAGTGTCTTCCTGTGTAAAAACCGAGAGAAAATAATTATTTAAAATCGAGCACATTTCATTCTCTTGTCAGTAAGATGCCCATAGTTATTTTTAAGGGGACCAATCTTATCTCTGACTTTTGTTCTATATACCTGGAAAAAACTTTTTGGGTTAGTTTTAGAATCCCTAGCAACTTTAATTTCATAGTCCCTTTTAGCTTTTCTTATCCCCTTTTTAATGTCCCTCTTAGTGTCAATATACTGATTCATTAAGATGACCCTCGCCTCTTTTGATACGCCTATAAAATTCCTTTCTTATGCCCCAGTAGATATTTCAGCCTATTTTTCATCCATTTTGGGTCATTTCTATTTGATCTAATTTCTTATAAGGGATAAATGTTCTTTGAGCAGCATGTATTGTGTTCAGAAAACTGTCATATTGATAGCTCTCTTCGTTACCCCAGTCAAACAGATGATAAGTGTTCTCTAAGCCCATCGTAATCTGCTAAGCGAAAATCTGGGACTGTTACTGAGTTATCCCTACTATCATACTTCCATTCAATTCTAAATGTAATTGATTTGTGGTCGCTAGCACCCAGTTCTTCTGAAACTTCTAAATTATTAACAAGGGATTCATTGTTTGCCAGAACTAAGTCAAGCAGGTTATTACCCCTTGTAGGTTCTGTCACAAACTGCTTCAGAAAACAATCCCGAACTACTTCTAAGAAGTCGTATGATTCTAAATTCCCAGTCAAGAAATTCCAATCAATATGACTAAAGTTAAAGTCTCCTAGAATTACTACATTATCGTGCCTTGTGGCCCTAACAATTTCCTCCCATAGTAGTCTTCCCTGGTCCCTATCTAAATTTGGGGGACGGTATATCACACCTAAAGTTAATTTTTCATGCCCCTCTGAAAATTCTATCCAAACAGACTCTGTATGTGTTACTTCAGACTTAATACCCGTTTTAATGCAACAGTTCAAGCGATCTCGGACATACAATGCCACCCCACCCCCCTTCCCGATACTTCTATCTACTTGGAACAATTTGAAACCCTGAATGTGACATTCTGCAGGCATGTCCCGACTTTTTGAATTAAACCACGTCTCAGTAATGGCAAATACATCTATGTTACCTGCACTAGCAACTAGTCTCAGCTCGTCCATCTTATTCCTAGCACTGCGACTATTTGTGTAATATATACTTAAGGACCCTCCTTTCTCTTTATCATTCCTGCTCCTTCTGTTATTCCACTAAACCTATTACTGTCCTTGTCAATTAGTGCCACTGGCTTTCCAATATCCACCTCATTTTGCCTATTACTAGTTCTCCTAGTACTCATATTACTACCCTGAGACTTCACAGTTTTCCCACAGAAACCCATACCACTAACTATTCCTAGTTTAAAGACCTAACAGCTCCCTCCACTGCGTTGGCCAGTGCTCCCACCCCACACCTAGATAAGTGAACCCCATCCCTGGCATACATGTCATTTCTGCCATAAAGAGGTCCCAGTTGTCAATGAATGTCACCGCATTTTCCTTACAGTATTTGTCCAGCCAGCAATTGACACCAATTGCTCTGGACAACCATTCATTACCAACACCTCTTCTTGGCAAAATGCCACATATAACAGGGCGCCCCCCCTTCTTCCTAATCATGTCTATAGCTGTCCTGAACTTTCTAACTAAATCCTCACTTCTACGCTTGCCTACATCATTGCCTCCAGCATGAGGCAAATAATAGGATTGATCCCATTACCGTTCATGATGTTGTCAAGCCGGCTAACAATGTCCTCCATCCCAGCCCCAGGAAAAGCATACCCTTTGTCTCCTACTCCTGTCCTTCAAGCAGAATGCCCTATCCATGTATCTAACCTGGCTATCCCCAACAACAACAATATTCTTACCTTCCTTGTTGTCGTTCGTCGTGACGATCCCAGTAGTAGACTCACATTCGTCGGGTAGCACCGAGAATGCGTTGGAGGTTTCCACGGGAGTTTCCACAGCAGTCTCTTTCTTCTTCATCGTTTTCTGGCTTTCCATTCGTCTTCTTGATCGTCAACTTCGTCGTCCCCTGCTGTCCAGCCACTGACCACGATCCCTTCTTGACCTGAGGACTCGAAACAGGAGGACTACTACGAATCCTCTTGTTTTCCTCGGTCAATCGCCGTATCTCCATCTTCGCTGCCCTCAATTCTTCCTTAAGTTGCTGGTAAAGTTGCTCGATGGAGGGCATCTTGGTTCAGTCCACGGGAGCAAACAAGACACTTCTTCACAGAGTTAAGTATAGGTCAGCACTCAAAGTACAGGTCACCACTCAAGAGCACACAAACAGGTCTTCACGGAGCTAAGTACACGTCACCACATATGCAGTATAATGTGATCCTTCATTGACAACGTTTCACCCACACAGTGGGCTTTTTCAAGTCACACACAGATCTACCTGGGGTGGAAGGTACGGGAGTATTTATAGTCAGGTTCAGAATGTTGAGGTCAGGTGGAGAATGCTGCATCTGATGATCTACCGAGTGGGGTTATAGAGTCTTGGGTAGCTTGGCAGGGGTATTGGACAAGTTGTGAGTAGACCTTCTGCAGTGTTCTATGTTCTTATGTGGGATAGCGATGAAGAAGTTTCTTGGCAAGTGGTTCAGCTATGTTATAGAAGCCGTTGTTCTGGTTGAAATTGTTGGTTATAGAGATAAGCGATGATTCCAGGATTCTTCGGTATTGAGTGTTGTCTTCTGTGGCGATAAGTCTTGAGTTTCTGTAGTTAATTAAATGGTTGTGTGAATTGCGGTGTTGTACACAGGCATTCCTTGTATCGTCAGTCCTGCTTGCATATTGGTGTTCTGAAATACGTGTTTGGAAGTCTCTTGATGTTTCGCAGACATATAATTTGTTGCAGTCATTACAAGGGATTATGTATACCCCTGCAGAGGATGGAGGCTTGTCCTGTCTATACTGGTGATGTCTTTGATGGTCGTGGTTGTGGAGGTAGATACTTGGAATGATGTATTGGAAAAGATGTTGGAAACATGTTTGGCAATGGAGTTGGTGGGGAGGACTATGTATCTCTTCTCGGCAGTGTCTTCTCTGGGTGTGTTGAAGATGTTTAATGCCCGCCGTCTGCAGTCTCTGATGAAGTGACGAGGATAGTGGAGTTTTAGAAAATACTCTTTCAATTATAGTGCATTCTTCCTCAACGAACTCATTGCTGCAGATTCTGAGTGCACGCAGGAAGAAGCCTATAATTACACCACGTTTGGTTTTGGTGTCGTGGTGAGAGTAGAAGTGGAGAAGATCGTTTTGGTTGGTGGGTTTTCGATAGACTTTAAAACGAAGTTCGTGGTCAGCTTTGCAGAGCAGAACATCAAGGAAAGGAAGAGTGTTGTCGACTTCTTCTTCAAGTGTGAACTGAATTGAAGGCTCGACCTGGTTGAGCCTGTCTTGGAGAGCTTGAACGTTGAAGCGTTTAGGAGTTATGAGGAGAATGTCGTCAACATAACGGAGCCAGGTGACAGAGGAAGGAATAATGGTGGAGAAACGTTCGGCTTCTAGATGTTCCATGTATAGGTTCGCCAGGACCGCACTGAGTGGCGAACCCATGGGTAGTCCACAAGTCTGCTGAAAGAGGTGATTTTCGAAAGAGAAACACGTAAAGCCAACACATAGTTCAACAAGGTCGATGAAATAGCTGGCTGGAATGAGAAGATCAAGTGAATCGTCAATTTTCCTGCGCAAGAGATCGATGGCTTGTGTAGTAGGTACTTTGGTGAATAGGGAAGTCACGTCAAGTGAAAATTTGTGCATGCAATAATTTCGCCAAAATCATTCTGAATCTAACGAAAAAAATATATTTCATTGTGTTTGTTGAGAATTAAATTATTGTAAACAAATCTAAAATATAATTAGTTGGGTTAGGCTAAAATAAATTGTTCTTGTTATAATAAGGTTAGGTAAGTATTCTAAGTTCCTTTTGGTGCAAAAATAATTTTTTTTACATCTACATTAATGAAAAATATATATCTTTAAACGTATAAGAGAAAATTTTAGAACGGACTTAATTTTAAATGAGTTCTTGCAAATTGACCAGTTTTACATATTCGGCACGACATATATATATATATATATATATAAAATATATATATATATATATATATATATATATATATATATATATATTTTATATATATATATATATATATATATATATATATACATATATATATATATATATATATATATATATTTATATATATATATATATATTTTATATATATATATATATATATATATAATATATATATATATATATATATATATATATATATATATATATTAACACACTGGCCGATTCCCACCAAGGCAGGGTGGCCCAAAAAAGAAAAACTTTCATCATCATTCACTTCATCACTGTCTTGCCAGAAGGGTGCTTTACACTACAGTTTTTAAACTGCGACATTAACCCCCTCCTTCAGAGTGCAGGCACTCTACTTCCCATCTCCAGGACTCAAGTCCGGCCTGCCGGTTTCCCTGAATCCTTCATAAATGTTACTTTGCTCACACTCCAACAGCACGTGAAGTATTAAAAACCATTTGTCTCCATTCACCCCTATCAAACACGGTCACGCATGCCCGCTGGAAGACCAAGCCCCTCGCACAACAAAACCTCCTTCACCCCCTCCCTCCAACCTTTCCTAGGCCGACCCCTACCCCGCCTTCCTTCCACTACAGACTGATACACTCTTGAAGTCATTCTGTTTCGCTCCATTTTCTCTACATGTCCGAACCACCTCAACAACCCTTTCCCTCAGCCCTCTGGAAAAACAGTTTTGGAAATCTCGCACCTCCTTCTAAACTTCCAAACTACGAATTCTCTGCATTATATTCATACCACACATTGCCCTGAGACATGACATCTTAACTGCCTCCAGCCTTCTCCTTGCTGCAACATTCATCACCCATGCTTCACACCCATACAGGAGTGTTGGCAAAACTATACTCTCCATACATTCCCTTCTTTGCTTCCAAGGACAAAGTTCTTGTCTCCACAGACTCCTAAGTGCACCGCTCACCCTTTTCCCCTCATCAATTCTATGATTCACCTCATCTTTCATAGACCCATCCGCTGACACGTCCACTCCCAAATATCTGAATACATACTCTCTCCCTCCAATCTGATATCCAATTTTTCATCACCTAATCTTTTTGTTATCCTCATAACCTTACTCTTTCCTGAATTCACTTTCAATTTTCTTCTTTTACACACCCTACCAAATTCTTCCACCAACCTCTGCAACTTCTCTTCAGAATCACCCAAGAGCACAGTGTCATCAGCAAAGAGCAACTGTGACAACTCCCCCTTTATGTGTGATTCTTTATCTTTTAACTCCACACCTCTTGCCAAGACCCTCGCATTTACTTCTCTTACAACCCCATCTATAAATATATTGAACAAGCACGGTGACATCACACATCCTTGTCTAAGGCCTACTTTACTGGAAAATAATCTCCCTCTTTCCTACATACTCTAACTTGAGCCTCACTATCCTCGTAAAAACTCTTCACTGCTTTCAGTAACCTACCTCCTATACCATACATCTGCAACATCTACCACATTTCCCCCCTATTCACCCTGTCATTCGCCTTTTCCAAATCCATAAATGCCACAAAAACCTCTTTAGCCTTATCTAAATACTGTTCACTTATATGTTTCACTGTAAAACCTGGTCCACACACCCCCTACCTTTCCTAAAGCCTCCTTGTTCATCTGCTATCCTATTCTCCGTCTTACTCTTAATTCTTTCAATAATAACACTACCATACACTTTACCAGGTATACTCAACAGACTTATCCCCCTATAATTTTTGCATTCTCTTTTGTCCCCTTTGCCTTTATACAAAGAAACTATGCATGCTCTCTGCCAATCCCTAGGTACCTTACCCTCTTCCATACATTTATTAAATAATAGCACCAACCACTCCAAAACTATACCCCAACTGCTTTTAACATTTCTATCTTTATCCATCAATCCTTGCTGCTTACCCCCTTTCATTTTACGTACTGCCTCACAAACTTCCCCCACACTCACAACTGGCTCGTCCTCACTCCTACACAAAGTTATTCCTCCTTGCCCTATACAAGAAATCACAGCTTCCCTATCTTCATCAACATTCAACAATTCCTCAAAATATTCCCTCCATCTTCCCAATTACTCTAACTCTCTATTTAATAACTCTCCTCTCCTATTTTTAACTGACAAATCCATTTGTTCTCTAGGCTTCCTTAACTTGTTAATCTCACTCCAAAACTTTTTCTTATTTTCAACAAAATTTGTTGATAACATCTCACCCACTCTCTCATTTGCTCTCTTTTTACATTGCTTCACCACTCTCTTAACCTCTCTCTTCTTCTCCATATACTCTTCCCTCCTTGCATCACTTCTACCTTGTAAAAACTTCTCATATGCTAACTTTTTCTCCCTTACTACTCTCTTTACATCATCATTCCACCAATCGCTCCTCTTCCCTCCCGCACCCACTTTCCTGTAACCACAAACTTCTGCTGAGCACTCTAACACTTCATTTTTAAACCTACCCCATACCTCTTCGACTCCATTGTCTATGCTCTCATTAGCCCATCTATCCTCCAATAGTTGTTTATATCTTACCCTAACTGCCTCCTCTTTTAGTTTATAAACCTTCTCCTCTCTTACCTATGCTTCTATTCTCCTTGTATCCCATCTACTTTTTTACCCCTCAGGGGCTACAACAAAAAAGAATCTGATATATCTGTGGCCCCTCTATAAACATGTAAAATCCTAAAGGGCCTACCCCAACCATCTTTTATCTCCCAAATACAAAAACCAACAAACTATGCATTTCGCCCTACATCATATCTTGTATATTTAAAACATCCTTTTTTTCCCTTAAAATATGTTTTTCCCAAAACCCTAAACCCTTTCTATAAAAAATTCAATCAAAGGGCCCCCAATTACCCTTTAAACCACCTGGCACCCCAAACTTACCTCCAAAAACCCTCTCTAAAATTTCTCCAACTTTAGCATTCAGGCCCCCCTCCAAAAATTAACTCTCCCCTTTTGGTTAAAAAGGTTCCTATACTTTCCCACTTAACATCTCCCAAAATCTCTCTCTCCCTCTACTTTCCCTCTTCTCCAGGGCATACACGCTTTTTTATACCCACTTTTCGCACCCAAACCCTTTACTTTAATCCACACAATTTTTAAATTTTAAACACTTTTAATCCCTCTTTTCCCCTTTTCCAAAACTCATCCTTCAACATTTTTGGGGGGCTCCCCCTTCCTTAGCTCTAACTCTCCCCAATACCCAAAGTTTTAATCCCATTTTTTTCCCCCCACCAAAACTCCCCCCTACCCCCTTCAGCTTTTTTTTCGCTTGGGGCCCCAGGACATCCAACTTCTTTTCATTCATAACGTCAGAAATCTTTCTGTTTCTTGTCATCTGAAACTACACCACGCAAAAAAAATTTAAGCTTTCCCGGGTTTTTATAAAGTTTTTCTTCTCTTTTTTTTTAGAAAATTTTTTACAGGAAAGGGGTTACTAGCATAAAGTACCCCCCTCTATGGGCTGGAAGGGGACCCTCATCCTCAGAGAAAAACAATAAACGTAACCTCGGGGAAAAACTAAAGGTTCCCCCCGGAGCTTTTGAATATTTTTTTTTCTCCAACCCCCCCCAAAATTTTAAAAGTACAAAGGGTGAACTTTTATTAAAAAAGAAAAATTTTTTACAAAAAACACAAAATAAATAAAAAGGGTACAATGTTTTAAAAGATAAATTTCCCCCCGGGCTCCTCCGGGGGCCAAACGTGAGCCGATATGCAGCAAGAAATTTCCCCTCGGGTTTGGCCTGCTGAGGCGCGGGAACATGAAAGGGGCCCTGTTTCTTTTTTTTCCTTTTGGTGGTGCCCGATGAGTCGGGAACCAAATTTCTTTAAGGAAACCTGTGGCATTTTTTCCCCATGACCCCAAGATCTCTGACCCCACGGGGGAACAAATTGATACTGTTGGCTTATGCCCTGTACTTGCTGATTTTGTACTTCTTCCTGGGGTCAGCAGCTCCTCCCGGGTTCCCCCCCCACACTGTGGGATATGGGTTGTCCCAGTGTGGACACACAGGAATTTCCCCATCCCTAAAAAGTTTTGCCATTTTTCCCCAAGGATAAATTGGTGACCCCGTGGGGAGGGTTTTTGGGGGGTTTTGGGGGTATTATTGGCTGCTACCCGGGTTATCTTTATAAATGTCGTTGACCCATTGGGGTTTTGGGTATACAACCCCTTTGGGTTTTGGACATTTTAAGACCAGGGTAGACTGTATTGGTCGCTTGGGGCTTGGGCCGAAAATTTACCCGTATTTCTGTGTGAATTGGGGCAGAAAGGGTGGCAGAGCCTCTGAAAATACGGGGGGTCTAAGGGTCGGTCGCGTTCTCTTTCCCGAAAAGGAATTTTTTTGGGGAAAGCCCCCAGAGTGTTTTGTGCGTTTCCACACCCGGGAGAGGGGCCCAGTCTCCCTATCTAAATTTTGCACCCTTTAGAAAGTTACAAGCCCCTTTTCAGCGTTTGGGTCCATCCCCACTTGACTGTTTTGAGCCAGTGCTGCACGGGCCTTGGGGGCTGGAGCAGAAAAGTCGCCATTCAGTGATGGACTGGCATGGGCTAGGGTCCTGTATTCCTGCAAAAGTCACTGGGGTTATCGGGAAAAATTTTGTCTTATCAACTCGTTTGAAGCTATGGAAGAGGGGAGGAAAGCTGGTAGAGCAATCTGCGAGGGTTTTGGGGGTACTACCAACCCCCCAAGGGGAAAAGGGTTTAATTTCACCTCCGTAAAGGTTTTAAAAGAGAGGGCATATTCCCTGAGTTTTTTGGGGCTGTGAAAGGGTTGGGGAGCATCTCAGAAAAAAGGTAAGTTTTTTGGGGTTTACAGGGACCTGTTTTAGTAAGTTTGAAGGCATCATGTTGTCAAAAAACTTTCACCTGCTTTCCATCGTCCCGGGTCTGAGACTTTTTTTTTAAGGATCAAATCGATGGGAATTTTGGGCCCCCAAAAGGAGCATCAAGGAGAGGCTATTGGGTGGATCAATGGGCCCGGGTTTCCCGGGAAAATGGCGCAATATTTTGGGTCATCTGTCGATTTGGGAGAAATATTTTACATTTTGGGGAGGTTTAAAAATAGGCCCCGGGTTTCTTCCATGTCTTTTTAAATTTTTCTGAAGTCCCCCTAGGGGAGATTCCCGTTTTGCCCCGCTAAAGGGAAACCCTCATCCAAAAACCAATATTTAGCTCAAATTTGGGAGTGTTCTGTGCTTTCCCTTTATGACCAAAAAGAATAGAAAGGGGGGGAGAGGGTCCCCTTGTTGCACGCCCTTTACAAAGTCAATTTCATGGGCCCCAAAAAAATAGTTTTTGGGAAATCACACAAAAACACGATTCAAGAAGGGATAAAGGGAAGGAAATTTCTAAAACTTTCTTGGAGAGGGAGCATCCCCGCTGACCCGAGCTTTAAACGTTGGCAAAGTCCAATTTGACCAAGGCTTTTTCATGGACATGTTTTTGATATATACCCGTGCTGGGGTGGCAGCTGCTTCACAAACCCGTTTTAAAAACCAAAACTGAACGAGTTGGGGTTTTAGCATTTTCCAAACCCCTCTTGACTCACCCTTTGTACACAAACCTTGGCGAATAGGGGCCGAAAGGGGGTTTCCCTTTGGGAAAAGGGCCTGATTCTGCCCCCTTTTTTCCTTTTTTCCCGGGGGGCAAAACAATTTTGGCACCCCAAAAAAAAGGGGGGGCTGGGGCCCCCTGGGAAGTGCCACCAGGCACAGGTTGGAAAAAATTTTGGGGAGTTCAGACAAACACCTCTCCCGAAAAAATCACTAAGTGCTGGGTTGAGTATTTTAAATGTTGAGGGCCTTTAAAACCCGGGGGAAACCTCCTGGGGGAGCCCTTTTGGGAAAAGAAAAAAGCAGCTTTAAAACATCAGCATCTTTTAAGGTTAGATGTTCCGCCCGCTGCAAAATTTAGGAAAGGGCAATGTTGGGTACTTGGGGGGCCCTGGGTGGACGTTTGGGCCCTTTAAAGCTTGCGCCCCTGGCCTTGGGGGGCGTTCCCCTTTGGGAAACGATGGTTTCCCTTTCTGGTTTTTAACCTCAGAGCTCCAATATTTTTACGGTCTTTTTATTTTTTTTCTGATTTTGGGCTCTGATTTTTGAGGCGTCGGGTGTCCTGTTGTTTGCCTTTTTCCCGGGGGGGTTTTGTCGCCCTAGGGGGAAACGGACAGGTTGTCATCCCTTGGGAATGCATTTTTTGCCCTAATAACCCTATGTTGCTATGACTTTCCCCTCCTTGGTGGGAAAAGCCAACAGGCATTGCCAAAAAGCAGAGGTTTGCCAGGGTTTTTGTTTGAAGGAGCATTGTTGACTTTTTTCAGGAAAAGGGCCCGTGAATTTGCTAGCAGCTTTGGGGTGAAACTGCTTTGGGGGATGTGTGTCCCGAGTTCTGGTGGGTTTTAATTTTATTGCAGAATTTAGGTCCTCTGTAAAGGGAAAATCACGGTAGCGTCAGCGCGTCCCCGCTTTGGGGTGGCTGTTGGTTGTTCCCCATTTGGAGCTCCCCCTGGAAACCTAGGCATCCATTGTGTGCACGGATGTTGCCGTTTTAGGGCCGAGTGCAATTTTCCCGTAGCACCCCGGCAATGCCTCATGAACACAGCTTGGGCCCCTGTCTTTAAGAATTCCCCGGGAACATGCGACTACTTGTGACATTGCGGTAAACGGGGGGGGTGGGAGGGGGCCCCCTGTGGGGTGGGTGAACCTGGAGTTTTCCTGGAAAGGTTTTTTGGGGGGGTTTTAAAAGCCCCCGGGGCCCGGTCAAAAATTTTACCAGCCTCCTGGTGGATAGCCCCCTGATCAACCAAAGGGTGTTGCTTTCGGCTGCAAACCCAAAACCAAAGTAAAGAGCCCAGTCCGGCTGATCAAAGGGAAATGACTTTAGGGGCTTTTTCCATTTCCACTTTAAAAACCCGCCAAAGGGGGCTTTGGTAATCCCCCTTTTGGTGCCCGGGGGGCAGTTGAACAGTCTCGGCCCCTGACACTTATTGTATGGCCCCTTAACGTGCTAGTGACACCCCTGCTTTCATTAGGGGGATGGTGCATCGTCTGCCAAGTCTTTTGCTTTCGTAGTGAGTGATTTTCGTGTGCAAGTTCGGTACTAGTCCCTCTGGGATTTTCCGGGTGTATATAATAAAGTTTTCCTCCCTCCTGCATTCCGGGGAATACAGGTTTAGAAACCTCAAGCGCTCCCAGTAATTGAGGTGTTTTATCTCCGTTATGCCGCCGTGAAAGTTCTCTGTACATTTTCTAGGTCGGCAATTTCACCTCCCTTTAAAGTGCTGTTAGAGTGCAGCAATATTCCAGCCTAGATAGAACAAGTACCTGAAGAGTGTCATCATGGGCTTTTGGGCCCCCTAGTTTTGAAGGTTCTCATTACCATCCTGTCATTTTTCTAGCAGATGCATTGATACAATGTTATGGTCCTTTAAGGGGAGATCCTCCGACATAATCACTCCAGGTCTTTGACGTTGGTGTTTCGCTCTATTTCGTGGCCAGAATTTGTTTGTACTCTGATGAAGATTTAATTTCCTCATGTTTACCATATCTGAGTAATTGAAATTTCTCATCGTTGAACTTCATATTGTTTTCTGCAGCCCACTGAAAGATTGGTTGATGTCCGCCTGGAGCCTTGCAGTGTCTGCAATGGAAGACACTGTCATGCAGATTCGGGTGTTTATCTGCAAAGAAGACACGGTGCTGTGGCTGACATCCTTGTCTATGTCGGATATGAGGATGAGGAACAAGATGGGAGCTAGTACTGTGCCTTGTGGAACAGAGCTTTTTCACCGTAGCTGCCTCGGACTTTACTCTGTTGACGACTACTCTCTGTGTTCTGTTTTGTGTGGAAATTATAGATCCATCGACCGACTTTTCCTGTTATTCCTTTAGCGCGCATTTTGTGCGCTATTACGCCATGGTCACACTTGTCGAAGGCTTTTGCAAAATCTGTATATATTACATCTGCATTCTTTTTGTCTTCTAGTGCATTTAGGACCTTGTCGTAGTGATCCATATTGAGACAAGACAGGAGCGACCTTTCAAACCCATGTTGCCCTGGGGTTTGTAACTGATGGGTTTCTAGATGGGTGGTGATCTTGCTTCTAGGCCCTTTAAAAGTTTTTAATGATATGGGATGTTAGTGCATGGTCTGTATTTTCTTTGCTTTGCTTTACGCCCCCTTGTGGAGTGGGGCTATGTCTGTTTTTTTAGTAACTGAGGGAGCCCCCCGTGCCTGCTCCCTCTCCAAGGTTTGGAAAAGGCTCGTGATAGGGGCTTCTTGCAGTTCTTGATGAACACAGAGTTCCGATCGGGCCCCGGGCAGAGTGCATGGGCATTCTTTTATCGCCTGTTCAAATCATTTGGCGTCAGGATAACATCGATAGGCTTGTGTTAATAAAATTTTGTGGCTCTCTCAAAAAAATTTCATTTTGACTTCGACCCAGCTGGTTAGGGGCTTGCTAAAACTAGTCTTTTGGGGACTTGAAAAAGCTCCCCCTTATTCCTTTCTGTCATCGTGAGGACCCATCTTTTTGAAGGGCAGCATAGATCTCAGGGGGAGGGGGGGGAGTAGGACGGGAGAATTTGCAATTGGGGGGGACCTAAACGCAACACCCCTTGGGCAGGAATCGGGCCTAGGGTGGGATTAAAGGGGGGGACAGGGAGTGGGGCGGAGGGGGTGGCCCGTGTGTTCGCTAAAAGTGCACATCCTGACTAACTTTTGCTAATTTTTTATACACTTATTTTTCCCATTTAGAAAAAAACCCCCACCATTTGGCACACTAATCACCATGCTCTCACTATTAACCAAGGTGTTACTGTTCAGTATCCAACCACAAAGTAACGGCAGCGGCAAGCGACAACAGGAACCTTGTCCCTCTATTTTTACTCTACCTGAGGTTCCCAGCAGAGGGGTGATGACCTAATCAAGACCCACATAACACTAACATGTGTGGATATCCAGAATGATATAAATCAACTGCAGAAATCACCCAAAAGTACACAAATTACCAACTAATAGGACTCGTATTACCACCTCCTGCCCCGCTGCCACTGAAGTGATACCCCACAACATTCACCCATCACCCATCGCCTACTATTCATCCGAAGCCGCAGTCAATGACAAGGGTCAGAGCATTAAAAGAAGATCCAGTAACCAGCTAAGGACCCCCTAACATCAAAGGTGATACCAGTAATACCACGAGGAAAACTTCTCGTACTGCCAGCCAGGACACAACCCTCATCACCCACCTGCAACACCACAACACACGACAGACAACATCAAACATGGCCACCACCACAGTCCAACATAACTCCTTCCTTGGATTTGATGTTAAGAAGATTACCGACCCAGAAATAGCTAAACTCCTTACGATTCAGAACCACACAATCACCAAACTAACCCAGGAAAAGCAGGAACTAAAAGCTTCCAATGCACAGTACCTCAGCAAGATCACCGCTCTAGAATATAAGCTAGACACTCTGGAACAACGAAGCAACACCCACACCCAGTCCGTAGACACCATCAATACTCTAAAAGACCAAGCCACCCTACTTGCTACCAACATTATAGAGGAAAGATCAAGAGTGGACCAACAACTTGCCAATGTCATAACCAACTTCCAAGACCATAAGACCAACAACAGCTATCTGACGCTGTTGTAGTTAACAGCAAACATCTCCCACCGACAGTAACCTAAGAAACCGGCATGGAGACCACCCTACAGCTTATCAAGGACCACCTTCGCCTTAACATACATAGTGATGACCTAAAGGATTGCAAACTGATGGGCTACCAAGCGGGTAAAAAAACAGTGCTGTTAAAATTTAAAAACTAGCCTATAAAGAAACAACCTACTAAAAACATCCTTTTTTCAAAGAAAACTGATGTTTACATCAATGATGCCTTACCAAAACAAGACAAAACCTTTTTTAAATGGGCTAAGAAAATTACGCTAATGCCCAAAAAATCGCGTTAGGAAACAGCCCACGGGGAAAGAGATACTTCATCTCTACAGAACATGACCTTAAAATTTTCCCCAAAGTGAAGCTGGTTTAACAGAATCAGAGTAATGTGAAGATAATACCCACTGTCCACCATTAGTTTTTATAATGTCATAAATTTTGTTCCCCCCTAAAATTTCCAAATAGCTCAACTACTTTTGAATGTCACTGTTGTATTTAAATGACCATTCTACCTCATAGCCCTTAATTGTGTTTAATATCTACAGAATCTCTCAACCTTTTTTACATCTACCACTTCATTGTTCTATCTTATTTAATTGAAACTAACCATAGCTTGTCCTCAGTTATTCTACCTCATTTTAAAAAAAATACTCTATCGCCAGTTTTTTATTTAAAATCTCTATTATTGCCCAATTTTACTTTAAACTATATTGACCAACCTTATTGTAAACTTTTTTATTATTGCCCATTTTTATTTTTATTTAGTGCCCAACTTTATTGCAAACTTTTCATCTTATTATTGCACTATTCTAGTCTTGAGTTAATTACCCAATCTTATACTTGCCCTTTTTTACCAATACTTTATTGCCCAATCTATTTTAAACTTTTTATTATTGCCCTTTTCATTTGTAAAGTTTATTACCCAATTTTATTATATACTTTTTTATTATTGCCCTATTCTATTGTAGACATTATCACCCAACTTTATTTTACTTTTCTTAACCTTATGTTACCAATTTTTAAGCTTGTATATTCAACTCCAACTTTAATATTATCCTGTGTACCATCTTACCATTATATTATAACCAAGTCATTGACATTTTTATTTTTTTATTTTTTATTTTCTTTTGCTACCTTAACTTGTGTATTTTTTCTTGTCAATTTAAATTTAGTTATACTCTAGTTCTTGTTAACAACTTATATTAGACCATAGTGCAATTACAAGTGAGAGTCTTGTGCCATTTTAAACTAGTATTTTTTATATTATTAGATTAAACCTAGTTGTATTTTAGCTCATTCTAGCTTAATACATAGACAACACCAAATTCATTATATTAGACCTTAGTGCAATTACAAGTGAGAGTCTGGTACTATTATTAATTTGTATTTTTATATTTTTAGTTTATACTTAGTTGTACTTTAGCTCATTCTAACACAACACATAGACAACATCAACTTCATTATGTGTAGTAGTGACTATACTCTATATGACCCAAATACTCTAGCTATATACTTATCCAAGCTTCCCACCACTACAGATATCAGTACTAGAACTCAACACACAACTCAGGATATAAATAACCATAATTTAAACAAGATAAAATACACAAGTTAAGGTAGCAAAAGAAAAAAAAATAAAAAAATAAAAATGTCAATGACTTTTTTATAATATAAAGGTAAGATGACACAGATAAAATT
>NC_069400.1:283603-298871 GCF_026875155.1 Cherax quadricarinatus | reverse complement strand
TAAAAAATATATATATATTTTATATATATATATATTTTTATAAATATATATAAAAATTAAAAAATATATATAATATATAATATAATATATATATATATATATTAACACACTGGCCGATTCCCACCAAGGCAGGGTGGCCCAAAAAAGAAAAACTTTCATCATCATTCACTTCATCACTGTCTTGCCAGAAGGGTGCATTGCACTACAGTTTTTAAACTGCAACATTAACACCTCTCCTTCAGAGTGCAGGCACTCTACTTCCCATCTCCAGGACTCAAGTCCGGCCTGCCGGTTTCCCTGAATCCCTTCATAAATGTTACTTTGCTCACACTCCAACAGCACGTCAAGTATTAAAAACCATTTGTCTCCATTTACCCCTATCAAACACGGTCACGCATGCCCGCTGGAAGTCCAAGCCCCTCGCACACAAAACCTCCTTCACCCCCTCCCTCCAACCTTTCCTAGGCCGACCCCTACCCCGCCTTCCTTCCACTACAGACTGATACACTCTTGAAGTCATTCTATTTCGCTCCATTTTCTCTACATGTCCGAACCACCTCAACAACCCTTCCTCAGCCCTCTGGACAACAGTTTTGGAAATCCCGCACCTCCTTCTAACTTCCAAACTACGAATTCTCTGCATTATATTCACACCACACATTGCCCTGATACATGATATCTCCACTGCCTCCAGCCTTCTCCTCGCTGCAACATTCATCACCCATGCTTCACACCCATTCAGGAGTGTTGGCAAAACTATACACTCATACATTCCCCTCTTTGCTTCCAAGGACAAAGTTCTTTGTCTCCACAGACTCCTCTACCCCCTTCAGCTTTGCTTCGTTTAGGGCCAGGACATCCAACTTCTTTTCATTCATAACATCAGCAATCATCTGTTTCTTGTCATCTGCACTACATCCACGCACATTTAAGCATCCCAGTTTTATAAAGTTTTACTTCTTCTCTTTTTTAGTAAATGTTTACAGGAGAAGGGGTTACTAGCATAAAGTACCACCTCTATAGCTGGAATTGGGACCCTCATCCTCAGAGAAGACAATAAACGTACCTCAGAGAAAAACTCAAGGTTCTCCCCGGAGCTGTTTGAATATTTTCTTCTCCTACCACCCCCTATATTTTATGTACTATGTGAACATTTATTAATAAACAGAATATATTTACAGAAAACACGAACATAAATACAACGGTACAATGTATTAAAAATCATGAATTTCCTCCAGCTCCTCCGTGGCCGGACGTGAGCCGAGTATGCAGCAAGCAATTCCCCTCTGGATGGCCATGCTGAGGCGCTGGAACATGAAAGTGGCTGCCCTTGGGTCCCTGGTGGTGTCGATGAGTCTGGAACCGAATTCTTTAAGGAAACCTGTAGCATTTTTCCCCATGATCCCAAGATCTCTGATCCCACTGGGACAAATTGATACTGTTGGCTTATGTCCCTGTACTTGCTGATCTTGTACTTCTTCCTGTGGTCAGCAGCTCCTCCCTGTCGCCCCACACTGTGATGAATATAGGTGTCAGCCAGTGTGGACACACAGGTACAGTCCCATGCTAAGAGCTTGCCATTCTTCCAAGGATAGATGGTGATCCCGTCGGGATGGTTTGCTGGGTTGTGGGTATTATTGGCTGCTAGCAAGGGTTATCTTTATGATGTCGTTGACCTCATTGTGTCTTGTATACAAGCCCTTGGTTTTGGAACAGTTAAGACCATGTAGACTGTATTGGTCTGCTTGCGCTTCGCCGCAAATACACGTATATTCTGTGTGAATTGGGGCAGCAAGGTGCAGAGCCTCTGCAATACGGAGGGTCTAAGGGTCGAGTCGCGTTCTCATTGCCGATATGGGAACTATTTGGAGGAAGTCCCCAGAGTGATGTGCGCTCACAGCCTGGAGACGGGCAGTCTCCCTATCTGATGTTGCAGCCCTGAGCATGTTAGCAAGCCCCTTTTCAGCGATTGGTCCATCCAGCTTGACTGTTTGTGAGCCAGTGCTGCACTAGGGCTTGGTGCTGGAGCAGCAAGAGTCTGCCATTCAGTGATGGCACTGGCATAGCTAGGGTCCTGTATTCCTGCTGAGTCACTGAGGTTATCAGGAAGAATTTGTCTTATCAACTCGTTTGATGCTATGGAAGAGGAGAGGAAAGCTGGTAGAGCAATCTGCGAGGATCTGCGTACTACCAACCCCCCAAGGGAAAGATTCAATACACTCTCTAGCATGGTTTTAAAGAGAGAGTCATATTCCATGAGTTTTGGACTGCTGAAGGTTGGGGAGCATCTCAGAAAGTAGGTAAGTTTTGGGATTGACAGTCACCTGGTGAGTAGGTAGAAGGCATCATGTGTGTCAATGTCTTTCATCCTGCTTTCCATCGTCCAGAGGTCTGAGACTTTTTTTCTAGGATCAGATCGATGGTATTGGACCCAAGAGGAGTATCAAGGAGAGTGCTATTGGCTGGATAAATGGCTCGTGCTCCTGGTGAAAATGGCGCTAATATTTTGGATCATCTGTCGATTGGTAGAAACTATTTCACATTTGGTGTGGTTTAAAAATAGGCCCAGGCTTTCTTCCATGTCTTTAATTTTACTGATGTCCTCTAGGAGAGATTCTGTTGTGCCAGCTAGGGTACCATCATCCAAGAACCAAAATATTGAGCTCACTGGAGAGTGCTTCTGTGACTTCCTTGATGACTAAACAGAATAGAAAGGGGGCGAGAGGGTCCCCTTGTTGCACGCCCTCACATGAGTCAATTTCATGGTCCCCAAACAATAGTTTGGAAGTCACACTATAACACGATTCTATGAATGGATAAAGGGAAGGGAAGTTTCTATAAACTGCTTGGAGAGCAGCATCCCAGCTGACTGAGCTGAAAGCGTTGGCAAAGTCCAATTTGACCAAGGCTTTTTCATCTGACATGTTATTGATATATACTCGTGCTGCGTGGGCAGCTGCTTCACAGCCCTGTTGAACACCAAAACTGAACTGAGTTGGTTTCAGCATTTCAGCAGCCTCTTGACTCACCCTTTGTACTACAGCCTTGGCGACTAGGCGCCGAAGGGTGTTGCCCATTGCAATGGGCCTGATTCTGCCATCCTTTTTCCGGAGGGCACACAATTAGGCACCAAAGAAAAGGGGGTCTGATGGCCTCTGGGACAGTGCCAGCCAGGCACAGGTTGGAAAATTTGGTGAGTTCAGACAGCAGCGTCTCTGAAACATCACTAAGTACTGGATTGAGTATTTAAGTGTTGAGGCCTTAAACCGGTGAAACCTCCTGCTGAGCCCTGTGGAAATGACATAGCAGCTTTATACACATCAGCATCTTGTAAGGTTAGATGTTCTTCGCCTGCTGCAATGTCAGGAAGGTCAATGTTGGTACTGGGAGCCCTGGGTGGACGTTTGTCCTTCAGAGCTTGCGCCGTGCTGACGTCCTTGGGAGCGATGGTTTCCTCACTGGTTATAAGCCTCAGAGCTCCAATAGTATTACGGTCTTCTATTTTTTTGCTGATTTGGGCTCTGATTTTTGAGGCGTCGGGTGTCCTGTTGTTGGCATTTGCCCGGCGGGTGTTTGTCGCCCTAGGGGGAAGACGGACGAAGTTGTCATCCCTTGGGAATGCATTTATTGCCCTAATAACATATGTTGCTAGTGACTTATCCCTCCTTGGTGGGACAGCCAAACAGGCATTGCCAAAAAGCAGCAGGTTGTGCCAGGATCTGTTGTTTGAAGGAGCATTGTTTACTTTGTTCAGAAGGTCAGTGAATTTGCTAGCAGCTTGAGGCTGAGCTGCTTTGGGTATGTGTGTCAGAGTCCTGGTGGATGTTAATTTGATTGCAGATTTGAGGTCCTCTGTAGAGGTGAAGTCACGGTAGCTGTCAGCGCTGTCTGCTGGGAGGGGCTGTAGGTTGTTCTCATTTGGAGCTCTCCTGGAGCCTAGGCATCCATTGTGTGCACGGATGTTGCCAGTTGAGGGACTGAGTGCACATTTCCTGTAGCACACCCGGCAGATGCCTCATGAACGACGGCTTTGGCTCTGTCGTGAAGATTCCTGGGAACATGCGACTACTTGTGACATTGCTGGTATCGTGGGGGTGGGAGGGCGCCAGCTGTGGGGTGATGGGTGAAGGACAGCATGGATGCATGGGGGATGAGGGTGGGGGAGTAGCGAGCGGCAGAATTTGCAATTGGTGGGACACTAAACGGCAACACCCTTGGTCAGGAAGTCAGTGTGCCTAGGCTGGGATTAGAGGAGGGGATCAGGGATGTGGGGCGGAGGGAGTGGCCCTGTGTGTTCGCTAAAGATGCACATCACTGACTAACTTTTGCTAATTGTTATACACTTATTATTCCATTTAGAAAAAAACCCTCACCATTTGGCACACTAATCACCATGCTCTCACTATTAACCAAGGTGTTCTGTTCAGTATCCAACCACAAGTAACGGCAGCGGCAAGCGGCAACAGGAACCTTGTCTTCTATTTTTACTTCTACCTGAGGTTCCCAGCAGAGGGGTGATGACCTAATCAAGACCCACATAACACTAACATGTGTGGATATCCAGAATGATATAAATCAACTGCAGAAATCACCCAAAAGTACACAAATTACCAACTAATAGGACTCGTATTACCACCTCCTGCCCCGCTGCCACTGAAGTGATACCCCACAACATTCACCCATCACCCATCGCCTACTATTCATCCGAAGCCGCAGTCAATGGACAAGGGTCAGAGCATTAAAAGAAGATCCAGTAACCAGCTAAGGACCCCCTAACATCAAAGGTGAGACCAGTAATATCACGAGGAAAACTTCTCGTACTGCCAGCCAGGACACAACCCTCATCACCCACCTGCAACACCACAACACACGACAGACAACATCAAACATGGCCACCACCACAGTCCAACATAACTCCTTCCTTGGATTTGATGTTAAGAAGATTACCGACCCAGAAATAGCTAAACTCCTTACGATTCAGAACCACACAATCACCAAACTAACCCAGGAAATGCAGGAACTAAAAGCTTCCAATGCACAGTACCTCAGCAAGATCACCGCTCTAGAACATAAAGCAACACCAACACCCAGTCCATAGACACCATCAATACTCTAAAAGACCAAGCCACCCTACTTACTACCAACATTATAGAGGAAAGATCAAGAGTGGACCAACAACTTGCCAATGTCATAACCAACTTCCAAGACCATAAGACCAACAACAGCTATCTGACGCTGTTGTAGTTAACAGCAAACATCTCCCACCGACAGTAACCTAAGAAACCGGCATGGAGACCACCCTACAGCTTATCAAGGACCACCTTCGCCTTAACATACGTAGTGATGACCAAAAGGATTGCAAACTGATGGGCTACCAAGCAGGTAAAAAAACAGTGCTGTTAAAATTTCAAACTAGCCTACAAAGAAACAACCTACTAAAAACATCCATTTCTATGAAAACTGATGTTTACGTCAATGATGCCTTACCAAAACAAGACAAAACCTTCTTTATCGGCTAAGAAAATTACGCTATGCCCAAAAAATCGCAGTTAGGAAACAGCCCACTGGGAAGAGATACTTCATCTCTACAGAACATGACCTTAAAACTTTCCCAAGTGAAGCTGGATTAACAGAATCAGAGTAAGGTGAAGATAATACCCACTGTCTACCATTAGTGTTATAATGTCATAAATTTTGTTCCCCCCTAAAAATTTCCAATAGCTCAACTACTTTTGAATGTCACTGTTGTATATAATGACCATTCTACCTCATAGTCTTAATTGTGTTTAATATCTACAGAATCTCTCTCCTTTTTTACATCTTACCACTTCATTGTTCTATCTTATTTTAATTGAAACTAACCATAGCTTGTCCTCAGTTATTCTACCTCACTTTAAAAAATACTCTATCGCCCAGTTTTATTTTAAAATCTCTATTATTGCCCAATTTTACTTTAAACTATATTGACCAACCTTATTGTAAACTTTTTATTATTGCCCATTTTTATTTTATATTTTAGTGCCCAACTTTATTGCAAACTTTTCATCTTATTATTGCACTATTCTAGTCTTGAGTTAATTACCCAATCTTATACTTGCCCTTTTTTACCAATACTTTATTGCCCAATCTATTTTAAACTTTTTATTATTGCCCTTTTCATTTGTAAAGTTTATTACCCAATTTTATTATATACTTTTTTATTATTGCCCTATTCTATTGTAGACATTATCACCCAACTTTATTTTACTTTTCTTAACCTTATGTTACCAATTTTTAAGCTTGTATATTCAACTCCAACTTTAATATTATCCTGTGCACCATCTTACTATCATATTATAACCAAGTCATCCCTGATGCATCTATGCTGTCCTTCAACAAGATGGGTCCTACACAGATGACAGCAAGGAAATGAGTGAGCTACTCAAGTCCCAATATGACTCAGTTTTTAGCAAGCCGCTAACCAGACTGAGAGTCGAAGATCAAAATGAATTTTTTATGAGAGAGCCACAAAATTTGATTAACACAAGCCTATCCGATGTTATCCTGACGCCAAATGACTTCGAACAGGCGATAAATGACATGCCCATGCACTCTGCCCCAGGGCCAGGACTCATGGAACTCTGTGTTCATCAAGAACTGCAAGAAGCCCCTATCACGAGCCTTTTCCATCCTATGGAGAGGGAGCATGGACACGGGGGTCGTCCCTCAGTTACTAAAAACAACAGACATAGCCCCACTCCACAAAGGGGGCAGTAAAGCAATAGCAAAGAACTACAGACCAATAGCACTAACATCCCATATCATAAAAATCTTTGAAAGGGTCCTAAGAAGCAAGATCACCACCCATCTAGAAACCCATCAGTTACACAACCCAGGGCAACATGGGTTTAGAACAGGTCGCTCCTGTCTGTCTCAACTACTGGATCACTACGACAAGGTCCTAAATGCACTAGAAGACAAAAAGAATGCAGATGTAATATATACAGACTTTGCAAAAGCCTTCGACAAGTGTGACCATGGCGTAATAGCGCACAAAATGCGCGCTAAAGGAATAACAGGAAAAGTCGGTCGATGGATCTATAATTTCCACACTAACAGAACACAGAGAGTAGTCGTCAACAGAGTAAAGTCCGAGGAGGGCTACGGTGAAAAGCTCTGTTCCACAAGGCACAGTACTAGCTCCCATCTTGTTCCTCATCCTCATATCCGACATAGACAAGGATGTCAGCCACAGCACCGTGTCTTCCTTTGCAGATGACACCCGAATCTGCATGACAGTGTCTTCCATTGCAGACACTGCAAGGCTCCAGGCGGACATCAACCAAATCTTTCAGTGGGCTGCAGAAAACAATATGAAGTTCAACGATGAGAAATTTCAATTACTCAGATATGGTAAACATGAGGAAATTAAATCTTCATCAGAGTACAAAACAAATTCTGGCCACGAAATAGAGCGAAACACCAACGTCAAAGACCTGGGAGTGATTATGTCGGAGGATCTCACCTTCAAGGACCATAACATTGTATCAATCGCATCTGCTAGAAAAATGACAGGATGGATAATGAGAACCTTCAAAACTAGGGAGGCCAAGCCCATGATGACACTCTTCAGGTCACTTGTTCTATCTAGGCTGGAATATTGCTGCACTCTAACAGCACCTTTCAAGGCAGGTGAAATTGCCGACCTAGAAAATGTACAGAGAACTTTCACGGCGCGCATAACGGAGATAAAACACCTCAATTACTGGGAGCGCTTGAGGTTTCTAAACCTGTATTCCCTGGAATGCAGGAGGGAGAGATACATGATTATATACACCTGGAAAATCCTAGAGGGACTAGTACCGAACTTGCACACGAAAATCACTCACTACGAAAGCAAAAGACTTGGCAGACGATGCACCATCCCCCTAATGAAAAGCAGGGGTGTCACTAGCACGTTAAGAGACCATACAATAAGTGTCAGGGGCCCGAGACTGTTCAACTGCCTCCCAGCACACATAAGGGGGATTACCAACAGACCCCTGGCAGTCTTCAAGCTGGCACTGGACAAGCACCTAAAGTCAGTTCCTGATCAGCCGGACTGTGGCTCGTACGTTGGTTTGCGTGCAGCCAGCAGCAACAGCCTGGTTGATCAGGCGCTGATCCACCAGGAGGCCTGGTCACTGACCGGGCCCCGGGGGCGTTGACCCCCGAAACTCTCTCCAGGTAAACTCCAGGTTCACCCGTCACCCCACAGCTGGCGCCCTCCCACCCCCACGATACCAGCAATGTCACAAGTAGTCGCATGTTCCCAGGAATCTTCCCGACAGAGCCAAAGCTGTCGTTCATGAGTAGAATAACGAGGCAAGCAGGGTTATTTTTTCAATTAAAATGATAGAACATGAATGGTAAGTGTAAAAAAGGTGAGAGATTCTGTAATATTAAACAAAAATTAAAATTGAGGTAAAGGTCATTAAAACAACAGTGAATTCAAAAGTAGTTGAGCTATTGGAAATTTTTAGGGGGGAACAAAATTTTATGACATTATAACACTAATGGTGGACAGTGGTATTATCTTCACATTACTCTGATTCTGTTAATCCAGCTTCACTTGGGAAAGTTTTAAGGTCATGTTCTGTAGAGATGAAGTATCTCTTCCAGGTGGGCTGTTTTCCTAACTGCGATTTTTTGGGCATAGCGTAATTTTCTTAGCCGATAAAGAAGGTTTTGTCTTGTTTTGGTAAGGCATAAATTGATGTAAACATCAGTTTTCATAGAAATGGATGTTTTTAGTAGGTTGTTTCTTTATAGGCTAGTTTGAAATTTTAACAGCACTGTTTTTTTACCCGCTTGGTAGCCCATCAGTTTGCAATCCTTTAGGTCATCACTATGTATGTTAAGGCGAAGGTGGTCCTTGATAAGCTGTAGGGTGGTCTCCATGCCGGTTTCTTAGGTTACTGTCGGGGGGAGATTGTTTGCTGTTAACTACAACAGCGTCAGATAGCTGTTGTTGTTTATGGTCTTGGAATTTGGGTTTTATGACATTGGCAAGTTGTTGGTCCACTCTGATCTTTCCTCTATAATGTTGGTAGCAAGTAGGGTGGCTTGGTCTTTTAGAGTATTGATGGTGTCTACGGACTGGGTGTGGGTGTTGCTTCGTTGTTCCAGAGTGTTCTAGCTTATATTCTAGAGCGGTGATCTTGCTGAGGTACTGTGCTTGGAAGCTTTTAGTTCCTGCTTTTCCTGGGTTAGTTTGGTGATTGTGTGGTTCTGAATCGTAAGGAGTTTAGCTATTTCTGGGTCGGTAATCTTCTTAACATCAAATCCAAGGAAGGAGTTATGTTGGACTGTGGTGGTGGCCATGTTTGATGTTTTTCTGTCGTGTGTTGTGGTGTTGCAGGTGGGTGATGAGGGTTGTGTCCTGGCTGGCAGTACGAGAAGTTTTTCCTCGTGGTATTACTGGTATACCTTTGATGTTAGGGGTCCTTAGCTGTTACTGGATCTTCTTTTAATGCTCTGACCCTTGTCCATTGACTGCGGTTGGATTGGGAATAGTAGGGGATGGTGATGGGTGAATGTTGTGGGGTATCACTTCAGTGGCAGCGGGGCAGGAGGTGGTAATACGAGTCCTATTAGTTGGTAATTTGTGTACTTTTGGGTGATTTTTGCAGTTGATTTTTATCATTCTGGATATCCACACATGTTAGTGTTATGTGGGTCTTGATTAGGTCATCACCCCCCTGCTGGGAACCCCAGGTAGAAGTAAAAATAGAGGGCAAGGTTCCCGTTGTCGCTTGCCCTGCCGTTACTTGTGGTTGGATACTGAACAGAACACCTTGGTTAATAGTGAGAGCATGGTGATTAGTGTGCCAAATGGTGAGGGTTTTTTTCTAAATGGAATAATAAGTGTATAACAATTAGCAAAAGTTAGTCAGTGATGTGCATCTTTAGCGAACACACAGGGCCACTCCCTCCGCCCCACATCCCTGATCCCCTCCTCTAATCCCAGCCTAGGCACACTGACTTCCTGACCAAGGGTGTTGCCGTTTAGTGTCCCACCAATTGCAAATTCTGCCGCTCGCTACTCCCCCACCCTCATCCCTGATGCATCTATGCTGTCCTTCAACAAGATGGGTCCTACACAGATGACAGCAAGGAAATGAGTGAGCTACTCAAGTCCCAATATGACTCAGTTTTTAGCAAGCCGCTAACCAGACTGAGAGTCGAAGATCAAAATGAATTTTTTATGAGAGAGCCACAAAATTTGATTAACACAAGCCTATCCGATGTTATCCTGACGCCAAATGACTTCGAACAGGCGATAAATGACATGCCCATGCACTCTGCCCCAGGGCCAGACTCATGGAACTCTGTGTTTATCAAGAACGCAAGAACCCCCTTCACGAGCCTTTTCCATCCTATGGAGAGGGAGCATGGACACGGGGGTCGTCCCTCAGTTACTAAAAACAACAACATAGCCCCACTCCACAAAGGGGGCAGTAAAACAATAGCAAAGAACTACAGACCAATAGCACTAACATCCCATATCATAAAAATTTTGAAAGGGTCCTAAGAAGCAAGACACCACCCCTCTAAAAAACCCATCAGTTACACAACCCAGGGCAACAAGGGTTTTTGAAACAGGGCGCTCCTGTCTGTCTCAACTACTGGAACACTACGACAAGGTCCTAAATGCACTAGAAGACAAAAGAATGCAGATGTAATATATACAGACTTTGCAAAAAGCCTTCGACAAGTGTGGGCCATGGCGTAATAGCGCACAAAATGCGCGCTAAAGGAATAACAGGAAAAGTCGGTCGATGGATCTATAATTTCCACACTAACAGAACACAGAGAGTAGTCGTCAACAGAGTAAAGTCCGAGGCAGCTACGGTGAAAAGCTCTGTTCCACAAGGCACAGTACTAGCTCCCATCTTGTTCCTCATCCTCATATCCGACATAGACAAGGATGTCAGCCACAGCACCGTGTCTTCCTTTGCAGATGACACCCGAATCTGCATGACAGTGTCTTCCATTGCAGACACTGCAAGGCTCCAGGCGGACATCAACCAAATCTTTCAGTGGGCTGCAGAAAAACAATATGAATTCAACGATGAGAAATTTCAATTACTCAGATATGGTAAACATGAGGAAATTAAATCTTCATCAGAGTACAAAACAAATTCTGGCCACGAAATAGAGCGAAACACCAACGTCAAAGACCGGGGAGTGATTATGTCGGAGGATCTCACCTTCAAGGACCATAACATTGTATCAATCGCATCTGCTAGAAAAATGACAGGATGGATAATGAGAACCTTCAAAACTAGGGAGGCCAAGCCCATGATGACACTCTTCAGGTCACTTGTTCTATCTGGGCTGGAATATTGCTGCACTCTAACAGCACCTTTCAAGGCAGGTGAAATTGCCGACCTAGAAAATGTACAGAGAACTTTCACGGCGCGCATAACGGAGATAAAACACCTCAATTACGGGGAGCGCTTGAGGTTTCTAAACCTGTATTCCTGAAAATGCAGGAGGGAGAGATACATGATTAAAATACACCTGGAAAATCCTAGAGGGACTAGTACCGAACTTGCACACGAAAATCACTCACTACGAAAGCAAAAGACTTGGCAGACGATGCACCTTCCCCCTAATGAAAAGCAGGGGTGTCACTAGCACGTTAAGAGACCATACAATAAGTGTCAGGGGCCCGAGAAATGTTCAACTGCCTCCCAGCACACATAAGGGGGATTACCAACAGACCCCTGGCAGTCTTCAAGCTGGCACTGGACAAGCACCTAAAGTCAGTTCCTGATCAGCCGGACTGTGGCTCGTACGTTGGTTTGCGTGCAGCCAGCAGCAACAGCCTGGTTGATCAGGCGCTGATCCACCAGGAGGCCTGGTCACTGACCGGGCCCCGGGGGCGTTGACCCCCGAAACTCTCTCCAGGTAAACTCCAGGTTCACCCGTCACCCCACAGCTGGCGCCCTCCCACCCCCACGATACCAGCAATGTCACAAGTAGTCGCATGTTCCCAGGAATCTTCACGACAGAGCCAAAGCTGTCGTTCATGAGGCATCTGCCGGGTGTGCTACAGGAAATGTGCACTCAGTCCCTCAACTGGCAACATCCGTGCACACAATGGATGCCTAGGCTCCAGGAGAGCTCCAAATGAGAACAACCAACAGCCACTCCCAGCAGACAGCGCTGACAGCTACCGTGACTTCACCTCTACAGAGGACCTCAAATCTGCAATCAAATTAACATCCACCAGAACTCTGACACACATACCCAAAGCAGCTCAGCCTCAAGCTGCTAGCAAATTCACTGACCTTCTGAACAAAGTCAACAATGCTCCTTCAAACAACAGATCCTGGCACAACCTGCTGCTTTTTGGCAATGCCTGTTGGCTGTCCCACCAAGGAGGGATAAGTCACTAGCAACATATGTTATTAGGGCAATAAATGCATTCCCAAGGGATGACAACCTCGTCCGTCTTCCCCCTAGGGCGACAAACACCCGCCGGGCAAATGCCAACAACAGGACACCCGACGCCTCAAAAATCAGAGCCCAAAATCAGCAAAAAAATAGAAGACCGTAATACTATTGGAGCTCTGAGGCTTATAACCAGTAAGGAAACCATCGCTCCCAAGGACGTCAGCACGGCGCAAGCTCTGAAGGACAAACGTCCACCCAGGGCTCCCAGTATCAACATTGTCCTTCCTGACATTGCAGCAGGCGAAGAACATCTAACCTTACAAGATGCTGATGTGTATAAAGCTGCTATGTCATTTCCACAGGGCTCAGCAGGAGGTTTCACCGGTTTAAGGCCTCAACACTTAAATACTCAATCCAGCACTTAGTGATGTTTCAGAGAGGCTGCTGTCTGAACTCACCAAATTTTCCAACCTGTGCCTGGCTGGCACTGTCCCAGAGGCCACCAGACCCCCTTTTCTTTGGTGCCTAATTGTGTGCCCTCCGGAAAAAGGATGGCAGAATCAGGCCCATTGCAATGGGCAACACCCTTCGGCGCCTAGTCGCCAAGGCTGTAGTACAAAGGGTGAGTCAAGAGGCTGCTGAAATGCTGAAACCAACTCAGTTCAGTTTTGGTGTTCAACAGGGTTGTGAAGCAGCTGCCCACGCAGCACGAGTATATATCAATAACATGTCCGATGAAAAAGCCTTGGTCAAATTGGACTTTGCCAACGCTTTCAGCTCAGTCAGCTGGGATGCTGCTCTCCAAGCAGTTTATAGAAACTTCCCTTCCCTTTATCCCTTCATAGAATCGTGTTATAGTGTGACTTCCAAACTATTGTTTGGGGACCATGAAATTGACTCATGTGAGGGCGTGCAACAAGAGGACCCTCTCGCCCCCTTTCTATTCTGTTTGGTCATCAAGGAAGTCACAGAAGCACTCTCCAGTGAGCTCAATATCTGGTTCTTGGATGATGGTACCCTAGCTGGCACAACAGAATCTCTCCTAGAGGACATCAGTAAAATTAAAGACATGGAAGAAAGCCTGGGCCTATTTTTAAACCTCACCAAATGTGAAATAGTTTCTACCAATCGACAGATGATCCAAAATATTAGCGCCATTTTACCAGGAGCACGAGCCATTGATCCAGCCAATAGCACTCTCCTTGATGCTCCTCTTGGGTCCAATACCATCGATCTGATCCTAGAAAAAAAGTCTCAGACCTCTGGACGATGGAAAGCAGGATGAAAGACATTGACACACATGATGCCTTCTACCTACTCAACAGGTGCCTGTCAATCCCAAAACTTACCTATTTTCTGAGATGCTCCCCAACCTTCAGCAGTCCAAAACTCATGGAATATGACTCTCTCTTTAAAACCATACTAGAGAGTGTATTGAACCTTTCCCTTGGGGGGTTGGTAGTACGCAGATCCTCGCAGATTGCTCTACCAGCTTTCCTCTCCTCTTCCATAGCTTCAAACGAGTTGATAAGACAAATTCTTCCTGATAACCTCAGTGACTCAGCAGGAATACAGGACCCTAGCTATGCCAGTGCCATCACTGAATGGCAGACTCTTGCTGCTCCAGCACCAAGCCCTAGTGCAGCACTGGCTCACAAACAGTCAAGCTGGGATGGACCAATCGCTGAAAAGGTGCTTGCTAACATGCTCAGGGCTGCAACATCAGATAGGGAGACTGCCCGTCTCCAGGCTGTGAGCGCACATCACTCTGGGGACTTCCTCCAAATAGTTCCCATATCGGCAATGAGAACGCGACTCGACCCTTAGACCCTCCGTATTGCAGAGGCTCTGCACCTTGCTGCCCCAATTCACACAGAATATACGTGTATTTGCGGCGAAGCGCAAGCAGACCAATACAGTCTACATGGTCTTAACTGTTCCAAAACCAAGGGCTTGTATACAAGACACAATGAGGTCAACGACATCATAAAGATAACCCTTGCTAGCAGCCAATAATACCCACAACCCAGCAAACCATCCCGACGGGATCACCATCTATCCTTGGAAGAATGGCAAGCTCTTAGCATGGGACTATACCTGTGTGTCCACACTGGCTGACACCTATATCCATCACAGTGTGGGGCGACAGGGAGGAGCTGCTGACCACAGGAAGAAGTACAAGATCAGCAAGTACAGGGACATAAGCCAACAGTATCAATTTGTCCCAGTGGGATCAGAGATCTTGGGATCATGGGGAAAAAATGCCACAGGTTTCCTTAAAGAATTCGGTTCCAGACTCATCGACACCACCAGGAACCCAAGAGCAGCCACTTTCATGTTCCAGCGCCTCAGCATGGCCATCCAGAGGGGAATTGCTTGCTGCATACTCGGCTCACGTCCGGCCACGGAGGAGCTGGAGGAAATTCATGATCTTTAATACATTGTACCATTGTATTTATGTTCGTGTTTTCTGTAAATATATTCTGTTTATTAATAAATGTTCACATAGTACATAAAATATAGGGGGTGGTAGGAGAAGAAAATATTCAAACAGCTCCGGGGAGAACCTTGAGTTTTTCCCTGAGGTACGTTTATTGTCTTCTCTGAGGATGAGGGTCCCCATTCCAGCTATAGAGGTGGTACTTTATGCTAGTAACCCCTTCTCCTGTAAACATTTACTAAAAAAGAGAAGAAGAAAAACTTTATAAAACTGGGATGCTTAAATGTGCGTGGATGTAGTACAGATGACAAGAAACAGATGATTGCTGACGTTATGAATGAAAAGAAGTTGGATGTCCTGGCCCTAAGCGAAACAAAGCTGAAGGGGGTAGGGGAGTTTTGGTGG
>NC_069400.1:208603-278603 GCF_026875155.1 Cherax quadricarinatus | reverse complement strand
TACTTAGCTCCGAGAAAGACCTGTTTGTGTGCTCTGAGTGTGACCTGTACGTTTGAGGTGCTGACTCTATACTAACTCTGTGAAGAATTGTCTGTTTGCTTCCGTGGACTGAACCAAGATGCCCGCATCCGAGACAACTTTTACCCGCAACTTAAGGAAGAATTGAGGGCAGCGAAGATGGAGATACGGCGATGAACCGAGGAAAACACAAGAGGATTCGTAGGTAGTCCTCCTGTTTCGAGTCCTCAGGTCAAGAAGGGAATCGGGGTCAGTGCTGGACAGCAGGACGACGAAGTTGACGATCAAGAAGAAGAATGGAAAGAGCCAGAAATGATGAAGAAAGAAAGAGAACAGCAGTGGAAACTCCCCGTGGAAGAACCATCCAACCGCATTCTCGTGCTAACCGGGGCGACGAATGTGAGTCTACTACTGGGATCGGACACGACGAACAGACAACAAGGAAGGTAAGAATATTTGTTGTTGTTGGGGATAGCCAGGATGGATACATGGATAGGGGCATTCAGCTTGAAGGACAGGAGATAAGGAGACAAAGTATGCTTTCCTGGTGCTGGATGGAGGTACATTGTTAGCCGGCATGACAACTCATGAACGGTTAATGGATCAATCCTATTATTTGCCTCAATGCTGAGCAAGATGTAGGCAAGCGTAGAAGTGAGGATTTATTTAGAAAGTTCAGGACAAGCCTATAGACATGATTAGGAAGAAGGGGGGGGCGCCCTGTTATATGTGGCATTTTTGCCAGAAGAGGTTTTGTAATGAATGGTTTGTCCAAGCAATTGAGTGTCAATTGCTGCTGGACAAATACTGTAAGGAAAATGCGGTGACATTCATTGACAACTGGATGACCTCTTCTATGCAGAAATACATGTATCCAGGGATGGGTCACGTTATCTAGGTGTGGGGTGGGGACGCACTGGCCAACGCAGTGGAGGAGCTGTTAGGTCTTAAACTAAACTAGGAATAGTTTAGTGGTATGGGTTTTCTGTTGGAAAACTGTGAAGTCTCAGGGTATTAATATGAGTACTAGGGAGAACTAGTAATAGGGCCAAATGATGTGGATATCGGAAGGGCCATGGCACTAATTGGACAAGGACCAGTAAAAGGTTTAGTGGAATAACAGAAAGGAGCAGAATGATACAGAAAAGGAGGGTCCTTAAGTATATCAATACCAAATAGGTCACCGAAGTGCTAGAATAAGATGGACGAGCTGAGACTATTGTAGTGCATGTAACAAAGACGTATTTGCCATATACTGAGACGTGGTTTAATTAAAAAGTCGGCACTATCCTGCAGAATGTCACATTCAGGGTTTCAAATTGTTCCAAGTAGATAAAGCTATCGGGAAGGGGGGGTTGGGTGGCAGGGTTCCGAATCGCTTTGCACTGTTGCATTAAAACGGGCATAAGTCTGAAGTAACACATACAGAGTCTGTTTGGATAGAATTTTCATAGGGGGCTGGAAAAATTAACTTTTGTGTGGATAAACCGTCCCCCAAAATTAGATAGGGACCAGGGAAGACTACTATGGGAGGAAATTGTTAGGGTCCACAAGGCACGATAATGTAGTAATTCTAGAGACTATAAACTTTATCATATTTGATTGGAATTTCTTGACTGGGACTTTAGAATCATACGACTTTCTTAGAAGTAGTTCAGATGTTTTCTGAAGCAGTTAGTGACAGAACTCCAAGGGGTAATAACCTCTTGACTTAGTTTTCTGGCAAACAATGATCCCTATTAAAAATTTATAATTTCAGAAGAACGGGTGCTAGCGACCACAAATCAATTACATATATAATTGAATGTAATATTATAGTAGGGATCACTCAGTAACAGTCCCATATTTTCGCTTAGCAGATTAACTATGGCAAGAGAAACACTTATCATCTGTTAACTACTTTGGGGTAACGACAGAGAGCTAATCAATAGACAGTTTTCGTGAACACATACCATGCTGCTCAAAGAACATTTATCCCTTATAAAGAAATTAGATCAAATAGAAATGTCCCAAAATGGATGGAATAATAGGCTGAAATATCTACTCAAGGGCATAAGAAAGGAATTTATAGCGTATCAAAAGAGGCGAGGGTCATCTTATGAATCAGTATATATTGACACTAAGATGGGTACATTAAAAAGGGGATAAGAAAAGCTAAAAGGGACTATGAAATTAAAGTTGCTTAGGATTTCTAAAACTAACCCAAAAAGTTTTTCTTTCCAGGTATATAGAACAAAAAAGTTTTCCCCAAAAAAAGGAAAAGATAAAAGATTGGTCCCCCTTAAAAATAACAATGGCATCTTACTGACCAATAGAGAATGAAATGTGGCTCGATATTAAATAATTATTTTTCTCTCGGTTTTTTACACAGGAAGACACTAATATTATTCCGGTAATTAAAATTTTCTTATAGTGGATCAAAGAAGAATAAATTATGTAACATCACAGCGTCACTAGTGATATGGTTGTGAAGCAGATAGACAGAACCTGAAGCAAAATAAGTCCCCGGGCCGTGATGAGGTTTTTTTCAAGGTTCTAAAGGAAGACTGCAAAATGGAAGTCTGTGAAACCCATTAACTAATATTTTTTAATTATCTCTTCAAACAGGTGCAGTGTCTGAAAAAATAAGTGAAGTGAGTATAGAGAATGGTGTATCAACAAATAGATGAAATAGAAAATAAGTAAAAATTTAATTATAGCTGGGTTACAACCTCCCACCTAAACCCAAACGGCCCACCAGTAGCGACACCACACACCACACCAACACCAGCCCCCGCTTCCTCACCGAGCACCCTGCGCTTGCCAACTCCTTCACCAACCACCCTCTACTACAATCCGTATTACGTGCCCACTCACATCCCCCACTCACAACCCCTACCGCCCACTACCCCCATTCCTGCGGACAGGCCTCAATTCAAAAGAACAACCAATATTAACACCCCCTGGACCATACGATCCCGACCCAAAACCGCCCCCAACGCTCCGACCCTCAATTGAAAGGCACATTACAGAGTCAATAAACGCTAGATGATAAGAAGCCATCTCCGTATAAGCCAACGCTTGATTAATGTATCCTCAGCATGGATTCACAAGAGGGCCGGTCTTGTCCTAATCATTTATTAACTTTCTTTCATGTAAAGCTTTTGAGGCTGTATGACCACGACATAAAATTTGAATTATTTATACTTATAGATTTTAAGTGAAGGCATTTGATAGAGTTCCGCACCAAAGACTGTTGCAGAAAGTAGGCAGCTCATGGCAATGGAAAGGAGCATCTCGGTGGATACGAATCATGGCTCACAGACCAGGATGCAAGAGAGTCCATAAATGGGGTTACATCCGAGTGGGGATCAGTCACAAGTGGCGTTCCGCAGGGATCAGTCCTTGGGCCCGTTGTTTTTAAAATATATATCAAATGATCATGATGAAGAATTAACTAAGTGATAGAGCAAAATGCGCTGATGACACGAAGATAGGAAGGATAAATTGATTCAAACTAGATGTTTATGGAACTTCAAGGAGATTTAGACAAACTCTACTCTTGTGGTCAGAAAAGTTGCAGATGCAGTTCAATGTATATAAATGCAAGGTTCTGAGCTCGGGAGTGACCATAACCCTAAGCACTTATAAGTTAAATAATGTAAACTTAACCATACAGATTGCGAAAGGACTTGGGGTTATGGGACAGCAGCTAACCTTCAAACCAAGACACAATGCCTAAGCGTACGTAATAGGCAAAATAGATTACTGGTATTATATATCACAAGTGTAAGCAACAGAAGTCGCCAGGAGGTCAAATGCAGCATTTATACATCATTAGTAAGGCCTCACTAGATATTCAGCTCAATTCTGGTGCTCCAATACAGAATGACATACATTCGATGGAAAACATTCACGTAGGATGACTAAATTAATACATAGCATTAGAAATCTTCCTTATGAAGAAAGAATTGAAGACACTTAAGTACATTCACTGTGTTAGACGAAGAATAGGGGAGACTGATCGAAAGTGTATAATGGAAGATAGGTATATAATAAAGGGATATTAACAAGGGGACTTGAGGAAATCTCTCTCCAAGAGAGAACCCGTCAGTATGGATTTAAAATTAGATAAGTTTAGATTTAGGAAAGGACATAGGCAAGTTATTGGTTTTGAATAGGTATTTATGAGTGGAACTAGTCTACCTAGTTGGGTTATTGAGGCTAGGATCACTTTGGGTAGTTTACAAATTAGGTTGATAAGTACATGATAGGGAGGGGTTGGATTTGAGTGGGCTTGCACATCAGATCTTATTTCTAGGGTAGCATTGATATGAAATTGTAAAGGACCTCCTAGTATGGGCCAACAGGCCTGCTGCAGTGTTACCGCTCCTTTACTTATGTTCTTATGTTCTTATCATTTCCACAACCAATCAAACCAGCCCCTCCCACTCATGTATTTGTCCCAGTTCTCTCAATAAAAGTACCCAAGTTTTCTAGCTCAATCACCCCACTGGGAAACTGTTCCAGTGCATACCTACAACTCTGTTAGAAAACCAGTACTTTACTCTATGTCCTACTCTAATTCTAAATATAAAAAATCCAACATATCTCCATTATTTCTGGTTCTTACCTGGTTCGACACCCTCAGTACTTTATTAAATAGCTCCCTTTTTTATTTATGCACTCGTTATGTAGATAAATAAGTACACATGTGCAACACTCTTTGGTTCTTTATTGAGGAAACGTTCGCCACACACAGTACTTCATCAGTCCATACGTAGATAAACTTGAGAACAGGAGGAGAATCGAGTGTAATCCTTCCCTCGAACCTAGTAGTCGATGTGTTCAGTCCATGAGGCCTCACTAGTATGTACAGAGCTGTAAAATAACTTTTGGACTACTGTTACTTATACTTCTTGAGATAAAACCAAGTATCTGTTGGCCATGTTGCGCACACGTAAGGCATCTGCTGTCCATGGCTTTAGATTTCGCTTACCATGACTCCCAAGTCATTTTCCACATTCTGTATGAACAGCTCTACTTTCACCTAATTATTAGCATCGAGGGTTAATTTCATGTAATAAAGTTGGTAGAATTACCGAACAATAAGTAAAGTAAAAGGACACAAGGCAACTAATGTGACATTGTGGCAACGTTCGCTCTTCCAGGATTCTTTATCAAAGCCATTTCCAACAATACATGGCACAGAGGGATAAAAAGGCTCAGAGTGAGGTGAATACAAGTGAGGTACCATTTCGATGTTCACTAGAAGTAGTATGTAGTAGTGGTAGTACAAAAGTAAAACAACTGGTATAGCAATTTTAATTCGTACATGATTAAAGGATAAAAAGCTATTACTTGAAACATAAAAATAGGTTGGACAAATCTAAACTAATGAGCAGCATGGTTTCCGTGTTCACTCTCTGAGCCTTTGTGTAGTATAACAGGAGAGGACTATGTGATGGCAGGGTTTACTGTTTTCAGGAGTTCTTGCTAAAGACTTCGGAGATGTGAAGCTGCGTTGTTTAGTTTAAATTGATTGCGTGAACAGCGATCAGTGCTGATTCGAGGCACTGCGTCTGCGGAAATTAGTTTCTTTGATCACTAAATGGGGCGTCTCTGAATTCATGATATGCTTGTGGAATTTTCGGTGTTGTACACACAGGCGTTTGTTCAGTTATCGATCCTACCTCGTAAATGTGTTCATGAGGAGGGGTAGTCGAGGTTTTCGTGGCTGTTTTCACCTACGTAAATCTTGTCCACACAGCCTACCACAGGGTAAAGTGTAAACTCCAGCCTTGACTGTTCTGAGCTTGGATTTTGTCTTTGGTTATAACCTTATGAAGTGCTAGAAGCGATGGCGACTCTGTTGTTCGCTTGTGAAGTACTTTTGAGACGTTTCAGTTTCAACCTGAACTGTTGGGAAGAATTTAAACTTTGCTGGGAGTGGTGTTGATGCGAGGAGAATTTATGATCTGATGAGCTCTTTTTCTTGCAGTCTTTGGATGAAAAAAGAAGGAAAATGTAACTCTGTGAATGTTGGTGATTGTAGAGGTATACTCCACGTCCAGAGAAACTCAGGACTTACAAATTCGGTATGCACTTAGGAAAAACCCGATGAAGATGCCTCTTTTGGTCTTGGTATCTTGACTGGAAAGAAGTGTGTGAATCATTATATATGGTGGGTTTCCGATAAAACTTGAAATCTTAGGTTGTTGTCTACTTTGTGAATGAGGACGTCGAAGAAAGGTACTTGTCATGGATCTCTTTCTCTAGTAAAACTTGGATCGGCCGGGTCAAATAGCGTTGAGCCTTGCCTGAAGATCCCGTACATGCAAAAACGTTATTGGAGTTATTACGAGGGACATCGTCACGAACGTAACCAAGGACGGCATGAAGGGATGAAGTTGGCGATGTGTTCGGACTCTAGGTGTTCGCATGTATTTGGCTAGGACTGCACTTATGGGGGACCCCCCATTCCCCATCTCGTAGGTTTGTATGTAGAGCTGTTATTGAAGGAAAAACAGTTGAAATTAACGAAAGAGTTCAATTAAGTCAACAAAATCTCCGGAGGTAGAGGGAAGATTAAGTCTGATTGACTTACGTCGTAGACCTCGATGGCTTTCTTGGTAAGTACTTTTTGGAAGAGGGAAGTCACATCCGAACTGCTTAGTTTTCTTGTTAAGGATGAGATTACGGATGCGGTTGAGAAGGTACACCTGAGTGTTTAAGATAGAGGGGGCTGATTGTCCCAGAAGGCAAGGAAAGTATGTTTGGACAAGAACGCCGGCTAGTTTGTGTGGAGCACTGCCTATTCCCTGACGTTAGATGGTCCCTGAAGGAATATTGTGTTTATGGGTCTTGGGTAAACCATACATGTGTGCTGGGTTAAGTGGATTGTGAGGCTTTTGTAACAAGTACAGAAATTTTCTTTTGCTTCGCCTTCCCTAGTGCGTTTGAGTATATTGTCTGGTTTTGTAAGAAAATCTTTGTGAGCGTTCTCCCACTGTTAGTGCTGATGGATTCGTATGGTATATTGATCATCAAAAGGTCCAGCATTTAGCTGTTGTAGTCACTGGTGTTGAGGATGACGACTCCACCCACCTTTGTCGGCGGTGGGTGACGATAATGTTGGTGGTCTTGGCGAGTTCTTAAGGGGCAGTGATGTATCGTCTAGGAAGAAATAGGAAGTAGAAGGATTCCACAAAAGCTGCAGTGAGAAGAGCCCTGTATATAACCCTTTCTGGAAGTGCTGTCACAGTGTCTATGGTTTCCTGGTAACTAGATTTAGTTGATAGTTAGGTTTGGCGTATGTTTGGTGTCAAATTGAGTCCCAGAACTCAGTTGCTTGTTTTCTCGTATCGGTTAAGTGCGTGACGATAAGTTGTTTATCAGGGATTCACGTCCCATTTCCTCCATCGACGTTAGAGCAGAGGTACTGAATTTTGCGATTGAGTTTACCTTCTGTTGAGGTTAAGCTGTGGTGACTGTGCTGAGAATATGCTCAGCATTGTGTTGGTCAATCTGAAGATTGCCCTCATATTCTTGCAGTTTCAAAGGTTTCCTTAGCGATGTGAGAAAGTTTCTTCGGCACATTCAGTTAAGTAAGCTTTGGGTAGCTGGAGAGAAGGGGGTGCTTGGCGTTGGAGAGTTGGTGCAGAGTAGACTTAGGGATCAGCCTTCTCTGCCAGGCAATCTTGTAGGAAGTAGTGTCAGTGCTCACAGCTTATCGCAACAGACACAACTTCCTACAAGATTGCCTGGCAGAGAAGGTGATCCCAAAGTCGTACTCCTGCACAACTCTCCAACTCCAAGCACCCCTTCTCTCCAGTTTACCCAACTACTTAACAGAATGTGCCGAAGTACTTCTCTCACATCGCTAAGAGAACCTTTGAAACTGCAAGGAATAGAAGTGTCCAATCTTCAGATTGACCAACACCTGCTGAGCATAATCTCAGCACAGTCCACCACAGCGAACCTCCAACAGAAATCCAAACTCAATCGCAACCTTCAGTACCTCTGCTCTAACAGTCGATGGAAGGAAATGGGACGTGAATCCCTGATCAACAACTTATCGTCACGCACCGTTAACCGACTACGAAAAACAAGCACTGAGTCTGGGACATCAAATTTACACGCACATATCGCAAACCTAACTATCACTAAATCTAAGTTACCCAGGAAACCATAGACACAGTGACAGCGAACTTCCCGATGGGTATAACAGGGCCTTCTCACTGCAGCTTTGTGTGAACCATCTGGCCCACTTCTTATCTCCTAGACGAATACATCACTGGCCCTTAAAAACCTCGCAACGACCCCAACATTATCGCCCACCGCCGACAAAGGAGGTGAGTCGTCATCCCCTCAACACCAGAGACTACAAAACTAAAATGATGGACCTTTTGATGATCAATCTACATACAACCCATCAGCACTCAACGTGGGAGACGCTCACCAAAGATTTTCTATACAAACCGACAACTACTCAAACGCACTAGAGAAGGGAGAAAACAATCTGATACTTGTTACCAAGCAACCCTAAACCACACACTGAAATGGTTTACCCAAGACCCATAAACAATACAATAATCGCTCTCAGGGAACCAAACACGTCAGGAGAGGGTGGGTGTAATGGTGATGCAGTGCCCCACACAAACTAGCCGGAGTTCTTGCGCACAACATGTCATCTTTCCTGGCGGGCATTCTGGGGACCATAGGCGACCCGCTCATCTTAAAAGCGCTTGCTTCAGTTGACCTCAGTGACACTTCAACCGCATCCAGTAACCTCCCATCCGTAACAAAAACTAAGCAGTTAGGATGTGACTGTCCCTCTTCACAAAAGTATCTACCAAGAAAGCCATCGGGGTTCTACGACGTAAAGTCAATCAGGACCTTAATCTTTCCTCTACCTCCCGTAGAATTTTTGTTTGACTTAATTGAACTCTGTGTTAAGTTCAACTGTTTTCCTTTCAATAACAAGCTCGTACAAACAAACCTACGCATGTAATGGGGTCCCCCATAATGCCGGTTCCTAGGCCAACTTACTACTCTGGTTACGACAGCTCTAGTCTTGTAGTCCGAACACTTCGCCAACATCATCCCTTCAAGCGTCACTTGGTTACGTTACGTGGACGATGTCGTCGTAATAACTCCAAAACGTTTTGATGTACGGGATCTTCAGGCAAGGCTCAACGCAGTTGAACCGTCGATCCAGTTTACACTAAAGAAATCCAATGGACATTCTACCTTTCCCTCGAGTCCTCATTCACAAAGTAGACAACAACCTACGATATCAAGTTTATCGGAAACCCACCAATAAAAATGATCTCACACCACTTCTATTCCAGTCTAGGATACCAAAACCAAAAGCAGGCATCATCATCCGGGTTTTTTTCTAAGGAGCAATACCGAATTTGTAGTCCTGAGTTTCTTGACTAGGAGTGTACATACATTCCCCAAACAATCTCAGAAGTAACATTTTCCTTCTATATTTCATCAAAGACTGCAAGAAAAGAGCTCTTACAGACATAAATTCTTCCACGCATTCAACACCACTCCCCAGCAAAGTTCTAATTCTTCCCACAGTCCAGGTTTAGCACTGAACGTCTCAAAATCACTTTCACAAGCCTAACACCAGAGTCGCCATCGCTTCTAGCACATCCATCAAGGATATAACCCAGACAAAATCCAAGCACCACGACCATTCAATGCAGGAGTTTACACTATACCCTGTGGAGGCTGTGACAAGATTTACGTAGGTGAAACAGCCAGAAACCTCGACAAACCCGCCTCAATGAACACATTTACGCATGTAGGAACGATAACCTGAACAACGCCTGTTTACAACACCGAAATTCCACCAATCCCATCTTCAAGAAATTCAAGAGACGCCTCAATAGTGATCAAAGAAACTAAATCCCAGACCAAGTGCCTCCGATCAGCACTGAGCTGTATCAATACAAATAAACAAAACAACGGCAGCTTCGCCATCTCCGAGACCTTAGCAAAATCCTCCGGAAAACAGTAAACCCTGCCATCACATAGTCTCTCCTGTTAATACTACACAAAGCACAGTAGAGTGAACACGAAACAGCTGCCTCATTCCAGTTTATATTTGTCCAACCTATTTTTTATGTTAACCCAAGTAATAGCTTTTATATCCTTTTACTCATGTACAATTAATTGCTCTACCATATGTATTACTTTTGTCACTAACCACTACTACTACTACTACTACTACTACTATGAACATCGAAATGGTACCTCACTAGTATTCACCTCACTCTGAGCCTATTATGATACCCTCAGTGTCCTGTATTGTTTTTATTGCTTGATAAAGCTCCTGAGAGCGAAACGTTTGCCACAATAAATGTCCACATTTGTTGCACTTTATGTCCTTTTCGTTATTTTCATTACCAAGGGGCAGTACCTTACACTTATCACACTGAACTTCATCTGCCATGTTTTCAGACAAAGACATTAATTTGTGCAAATCGTCCCTGGAGTTTCATTGATATCCTCCTAGAGTGAAATTATACGGCCTATCATTGTAAATCATCAGCAAACTTAACCATGTCACTAGTAATCCCTTCATCAAGGTCAGTTAAATTAAATTATGAACAAGAGAGGGCCTAAAACTGATCCTTGGTGGAACGACGGCCAATAGTGACTAAATCCCCATTCAGATTTCACTCCATTAATGGTAACTCTCTGCTTACTATTGGTAAGCCATGCCTCAATCCATGGTAGAACTTTACCTCCTATACCATGAGCTGCCACTTTTCTTAAGAGTCTCTTGTGAGGTACTCTGTCGAAGGTTTTACTAAAATCCAAATAAACAATATCATATTCCTTATCACTGTCAACTGCCTCAAATGTTCTATTGAAGAACGTCAGTAAGTTTGTAAGATGTTAAAGGTCACATAATACTGGAAAAAAAAATTCTTCTGGCAAAACTATCATGTTCCTCTAAAAGGAATACCTGGAGTATACCTGGAGTATTCCTAGAGTATAACTGAACTATACCTGGAGTATTCCTTGAGTATAATTGGAGAATACCTGGAGTATTCCTAGAGTGTAACTGGACTATACCTGGAGTATTCCTAGAGTATAATTGGAGTATACCTGGAGTATTCCTAGAGTATAACTGAAGTATACATGGAGTATTCCTAGAGTATAATTGGAGTATACCTGGAGTATTCCTAGAGCATAACTGGAGTATACCTGGAATATTCCTAGAGTATAACTGAAGTATACCTGGAGTATTCCTAGAGTACAACTGGAGTATACCTGGAGTATACCGGTAGTATAACTGGAGTATACATGGAGTATGCCTGAAATATACTTGGAGTATACCTGGAGTATAACTGGAGTATACCTGGAGTATTCCTGGAGTATAACTGGAGTATACATGTTGTATAACTGGAGAATACCTGAGGTATACCTGGAGTATACCTAAAGTATACCTGAAGATGCCTGGAGTATACCTGGTGTACATCTGGAGTATACATGGAATATACCTGGAGATGCCTGGAGTAGATCTGGAGATGCCTGGAGTATGCCTGGGTATACCTGGAATATACCTGGAGTAGGACTATAGTATACCTGGAATATACCTGGAGATGCCTGAATAGGCCTGGCGTATACCTGGAGTATACCTGGAGTATGACTGGAGTATACCTGGAGTATACCTCGAGTATAACTGGAGCATACCTGGAGTATTCCTGGAGAATACCTGGAGTATTTCTGGAGTATACCTGAAGTATACTAGAGTGACGGTAAGCTGTCAATATACAAAAACAGTTAGAAACAGAAATACAAATAGCTAGAGCTTTATTTAAGGAGGTTATTAATAGAATATTCAAGAGGTTGCTAGTAGAATTGCAGTAAATCAACCATTCAAATCATTATGAAGCTGTGTGTAGTCTGTGGTCAGTCAAACAAACGGGCTTCCACATGGATAAATTGTCATTTTTGTGGAAATTGGTGTCATGCCCCTTGTGCAGATATTCAAGAACTAGCTACAAGCAGTATTAAAACAGAGAAGTGTTTTTGGGTATGCCCAAATGAGGAAAATCTGTGGACTAAAATCACAAGGGTATTAAAAGAGGACAACATCAAAGCTGCTTTCATAGAAAACCTGGAAGCTTTCTACAACAGATGGGAACATAAAAAGTCTGGGCTGAATGGTACTGCCCTTGATACTGGCCATGTAGTCACAAACTGTAAGGCTGGAGGTGATGTCCTGGTAGTCAGTAAATGTGGGGCTGATAGTGCTGTCCTGAGAGACAATAATGGTGAAGCTGGAGGTGCTGTCCTGGGAGACAATAATGGTGAAGCTGGAGGTGCTGTCCTGGGAGACAGAAATGGTGAAGCTGGAGATACTGTCCTGGGAGACAGTAATGGTGAAGCTGGAGATACTGTCCTGGGAGACAGTAATGGTGAAGCTGGAGATTTTGTCCAGGTAGTCGGGAATTATACGCAGGAAGGAATACATATAAATGACCTCATAGGGGACAGGAGCCATAGTAGGGAAACAAGTGTAGTCAAAGATAAGATAAAACCAATATTGCAAACTAGAAATACCGCAGGAAATAGCAAACAAGAGGACTCCAATAGCAATACTGAGGATAAATTACCAAAAACAACTGGTGGGAGCTCCATTGTTGGTGCTAGGGATGATAGAAGTAAGACAGGGAAACATGCACCAACAGGGAATACAGTCACAGAAACCCAAGGCAAGCGGAAACCAAGCCTGTGCACATACTATGCACTTGGTATCTGCTGGCATGGGAAATCTGGAAAAACAGATGGGACATGCAACTATGACCACCCTAGAAAATGCCATGCCCATATGACAACAGGAAAATGCAAACTCCCTTCCTGTAAGCTTTTTCACCCTGAAATGTATACCTCTTCAGTACAGGAAAGACTGTGCTATAACTTAAATTGCCAGGCATACCATCTAAAGGGGACAAAAAGATACAAAACTTCCAGGCCATGGGAAAACCTGGGTAGCCACAGCCACTCAAGAGGGAGAGGTTTTTTAGTGCCAGGAAGGAAAAAAAAAACTGGCAGGAAATGGCAGAAATCGTACACCAAATCCAGTCATTCCTGGAGTGGAACCACAGTCGATGGCCTCCACTCCAAACCAACAGATACAGATACTAATGCCGGAAAAAAAAATCCCCCCCCAGTACCAACAATACCACCAGTCCGATAACATTCTTCTTTGCAAATATACAGGGTCTAAAGCCAGCAACAAACAACAAAATACCTTTCATCCGTGGACTGCTTGCAGAGGCAAAGGCAATGTTCGCGGCTTTCACTGAGACCCACATAAAGGATCACTTGAACAACGAAATATGGATCCCAGGTTACAACCTATACAGATGTGACAGAGTGAACAGGCAAAAGGGGGGGGGGGTTGGCCTGTACATTGCAGAGTCACTTGTTTGCACAGAACTGCTTAATGCCTCAAATGATGTAGTGGAAGTTTTAGCAGTAAAGGTCGAGAACCAAAACCTAGTCATTGTGGAAGTCTACAAGCCTCCGGATGCAACATCCCAGCAATTCCAGGAACAGCTGTTAAAAATTGACCACTGTCTGGAAAATCTTCCAGCTCCTGCACCCAACATCTTGCTCCTGGGGGATTTCAACTTAAGGCACCTAAAATGGAGGAATATAGCAAATAATATTGTTGCAGTAATAACACCAGGAGGCAGCTCTGATGAAAACTCACACTCACACGAGCTTTTAAATCTCTGCACAAAATTCAATTTAAACCAGCAAATAATAGAGCCTACTAGACTGGAGAATACACTAGACCTCATCTTCACTAACAATGATGATCTGATAAGAAATGTCATCATATCAAACACAATATACTCAGATCACAACATAATTGAGGTTCAGACATGTATGCGTGGAGCCCCAGACCGACAAAATGAGACTAGTCACGAGGGAGCATTCACCAAATTCAACTTCAATAACAAAAACATAAAGTGGGACCAAGTAAACCAAGTCCTAACCGATATAAGCTGGGAAGATACACTAAGCAACACAGACCCCAACTTATGCCTAGAACAGATTAACTCGGTGGCACTCGATGTATGCACAAGGCTTATTCCTCTAAGAAAAAGGAGGAGTAGATGTAAAATAGAAAGAGACAGGCGCTCCCTTTACAGGCGACGGAAAAGAATAACAGAGCGGCTAAAAGAGGTCAATATATCTGAAATGCGTAGGGAGACACTGGTCAGAGAAATAGCAAGCATCGAACTTAAGCTAAAAGAATCCTTTGAGAGTCAGGAATCGCGGGAAGAACTAAAAGCCATAAATGAAATCGAAAGAAACCCAAAGTATTTCTTCTCCTATGCCAAATCAAAATCGAGAACAACGTCCAGTATTGGGCCCCTACTTAAACAAGATGGGTCCTACACAGATGACAGCAAGGAAATGAGTGAGCTACTCAAGTCCCAATATGACTCAGTTTTTAGCAAGCCGCTAACCAGACTGAGAGTCGAAGATCAAAATGAATTTTTTATGAGAGAGCCACAAAATTTAATTAACACAAGCCTATCCGATGTTATCCTGACGCCAAATGACTTCGAACAGGCGATAAATGACATGCCCATGCACTCTGCCCCAGGGCCAGACTCATGGAACTCTGTGTTCATCAAGAACTGCAAGAAGCCCCTATCACGAGCCTTTTCCATCCTATGGAGAGGTAGCATGGACACGGGGGTCGTCCCTCAGTTACTAAAAACAACAGACATAGCCCCACTCCACAAGGGGGCAGTAAAGCAATAGCAAAGAACTACAGACCAATAGCACTAACATCCCATATCATAAAAATCTTTGAAAGGGTCCTAAGAAGCAAGATCACCACCCATCTAGAAACCCATCAGTTACACAACCCAGGGCAACATGGATTTAGAACAGGTCGCTCCTGTCTGTCTCAACTATTGGATCACTACGACAAGGTCCTAAATGCACTAGAAGACAAAAAGAATGCAGATGTAATATATACAGACTTTGCAAAAGCCTTCGACAAGTGTGACCATGGCGTAATAGCGCACAAAATGCGTGCTAAAGGAATAACAGGAAAAGTCGGTCGATGGATCTATAATTTCCTCACTAACAGAACACAGAGAGTAGTTGTCAACAGAGTGAAGTCCGAGGCAGCTACGGTGAAAAGCTCTGTTCCACAAGGCACAGTACTAGCTCCCATCTTGTTCCTCATCCTCATATCCGACATAGACAAGGATGTCAGCCACAGCACCGTGTCTTCCTTTGCAGATGACACCCGAATCTGCATGATAGTGTCCTCCATTGCAGACACTGCAAGGCTCCAGGCGGACATCAACCAAATCTTTCAGTGGGCTGCGGAAAACAATATGAAGTTCAACGATGAGAAATTTCAATTACTCAGATATGGTAAACATGAGGAAATTAAATCTTCATCAGAGTACAAAACAAATTCTGGCCACAAAATAGAGCGAAACACCAACGTCAAAGACCTGGGAGTGATTATGTCGGAGGATCTCACCTTCAAGGACCATAACATTGTATCAATCGCATCTGCTAGAAAAATGACAGGATGGATAATGAGAACCTTCAAAACTAGGGAGGCCAAGCCCATGATGACACTCTTCAGGTCACTTGTTCTATCTAGGCTGGAATATTGCTGCACTCTAACAGCACCTTTCAAGGCAGGTGAAATTGCCGACCTAGAAAATGTACAGAGAACTTTCACGGCGCGCATAACGGAGATAAAACACCTCAATTACTGGGAGCGCTTGAGGTTTCTAAACCTGTATTCCCTGGAACGCAGGAGGGAGAGATACATGATTATATACACCTGGAAAATCCTAGAGGGACTAGTACCGAACTTGCACACGAAAATCACTCACTACGAAAGCAAAAGACTTGGCAGACGATGCACCATCCCCCCAGTGAAAAGCAGGGGTGTCACTAGCACGTTAAGAGACCATACAATAAGTGTCAGGGGCCCGAGACTGTTCAACTGCCTCCCAGCACACATAAGGGGGATTACCAACAGACCCCTGGCAGTCTTCAAGCTGGCACTGGACAAGCACCTAAAGTCAGTTCCTGATCAGCCGGGCTGTGGCTCGTACGTTGGTTTGCATGCAGCCAGCAGCAACAGCCTGGTTGATCAGGGGCTGATCCACCAGGAGGCCTGGTCACAGACCGGGCCGCGGGGGCGTTGACCTCCGAAACTCTCTCCAGGTCCAGGTAAACTCCAGAGTATACCTGGAGTACAACTGAAGTATAATTTGAGTATACCTAGAGCATAGCTGGAGTGCAACAGGAATGTGCCTGGAGTATATCTGGAGATGCCTGGATTATACCTGGATTATACCTGGAGATTCCTGGAGCATTCCTGAAGTATACCTGGAGATGCCTGGAGTATGCCTGGAGTATACCTAGAGTATACCTGGAGATACCTGGAGAGGGTTTTGAGGATCAATATCCCTGCGGCTCGGTCTGAGATCAATCCTCGTAGTGGATCAGGGTCTGATCAACCAGGCTGTTACTGTTGGCCGCATGCAAGCAGACGTACGAACTACAGTCCGGTTGGTCAGGTACTGACTTTAGGTGCCTGTCCAGTGCCTTCTTGAAGACAGCCAGGGGTCTGTTGGTAATCCCCCTTATATATGCTGGGAGGCAGCACAATAAGTGTCAGGGGCCCAAGTGTAGGGGCCTCAGTGTAGTTGTGGCGCCCCTGCTTTCAATGGGGATATGCTGCATCTCCTGCCGAGTCTTTTGCTTTCATAGTGAGTGATTTTCGTGTGAAAGTTTGGTACTAATCCCTCTAGGATTTTCCAAATGTATATTATCATGTATCTCTTTCACTTGCGTTCCAAGGAATACAAATCAAGGGACTTCAATCGTTCCCAGCAATTTAGGTGCCGTATCGTACTTATGTGTGCTGTGAAAGTTCTTTGTACAATCTCTAGGTCAGCAATTTCGCCTGCTTTGAAGGGGGCAGTTAGTGTACGGCAGTATTCCAGCCTAGAGAGAACAAACAATTTAAAGAGAATCATCATGGGCTTTGCGTCCCTAGTTTTGAAGGTTCTCATTATCATCCTATCAGATGCGGTAGATACATTGTTGTGGTCTTTGAAGGCGAGATCATCAGACATTATCACTCCCAGGTCCTTCATATTACTTTATTGCTCTATTGTTTGGTTAGAGTTTGTTGTGTACCCTGATACAGTTTTAATTTCCTCAAGGTTTCCATATCCGAGTAGTTGAAATTTCTCTTCATTGAACTTCATATTGTTTTGAGTGACCCATCTGAAGATTTGGTTGATGTCTGCTTGGAGTCTTGCGGTGTCTTCGATGGAGGACACTGTCATGGCAATGCGGGTGTCATCCACAAAGGAAGACACGGAGCTATGGCTAACTCTTTGTCTGTCAGATATGAGGATGAGGAACAGGATGGGAGTGAGTACTGTTCCTTGTGGAACAGAACAATACATTTAATATCTCTAGCCACTGTAGACTGACTTTATGGAAAATTAAAAATTACCTGGATGAATATCATTAGATACATACCAGTAATTTAATAAAAGTAACAAAGATAATTATTCTTTATCAAGGTTACAGAGACATGTAGAAATTTTAGGACGTCCTAGGTCGCAAAAAATGTTCTCCTTCGATACCTACTACTGTTATATCTCCACAAGTCACTCTGGACCTATATTAATTTCAAATGAAATATACATCACCAGGAATTCTGGTAAACATTAATATAAATATGCAGACTGTATATTAAATTAAAAAATGAATACATATACATTGTAGGAGAATTTATAATAATAACACTCACCAATTTGTCTGGAGATTACTTGGTGTGTCATACACAAACCCCTGCTAAAATATGAAGAAAATAAAGGCCAGAATTCCAACATAAATAGACATGACTTAGCTGGGGTTCTTGACTGTCTGTCCACTCGCCTCCTCAAGTTCTGCAGGACTGCAATCCTACAATTTCTGCTCCTATTTGGGAGGTTTCAACCATAATTTAACCTCCAGAGCGACGAAATTTATGCACATTTCACTCGCGCGCCTTCAGCCCAGTTCAAACACAATGGCGTCTCTCCCCAGTGACGCTCACCAATTTTGCTGGTTCTTTATTTATTTACAAATTACAAATTTATTTACAAATTACAAATTTATTACCTACAATATATTGCATCAATTTACTTACAAAATACACTGTATTTTCGGAAAATATACATATTTTCCACACTGTGGCCGGGCGGAGTTCGTTGCTAAACGACTCAAATTTCTCCTTCCTCTAGGAGATGATTCCAGCCAGTTCTGGCTTGAGTGGCTGTTTTTCTAGTAGGTCTTACTACAATTTCATCTTCCTGCATCACTTGGTCAGCGTTATCTTCAATATCACTCGTGTCATTTCCCTTTAGATTTTCATTTACATTTGATTTAATACCATTTAATTCCAAGGGAATCAATTTATTAATCGTGCGTAAACTTTCTTGGCCATGCCACAACACTTGACATTCCGGACAACACATTGTGCATCTGGGTACAATGTCAATACTGGCTCAGAGGCCACAATGTTCGTTGCTGTTCAGTATCAGTTAACACAATGTCACCTGGTTGAATGTTTTGTCGATTTACTGCCTCTGTCGCACCATAAAAGTGTTCACGTAGTGTTAGAAGATATTCCTTACGCCACACATTAGACCAATGATCAATTACTTTATTTAGCATCCTAAATTTATCACACAACACTTCCGCATCATTGTAATCTTTATCAATTTCTTCAGGATTATCTCTATAGACAGGGGCAGCTTCTAATTTCCTTCCACATATTAGTTCCTTTGTATAAAGGCAAAGGGGATAAAAGAGAGTGCAAAAATTATAGGGGGATATAAGTCTGTTGAGTGTACTGGTAAAGTGTATGGTAGAGTTATAATTGAAAGAATTAAGAGTAAGACGGAGATAGGATAGCAGATGAACAAGGAGGCTTTAGGAAAGGTAGGGGGTGTGTGGACCAGGTGTTTACAGTGAAACATATAAGTGAACAGTATTTAGATAAGGCTAAAGAGGTCTTTGTGGCATTTATGGATTTGGAAAGGCGTATGACAGGGTGGATAGGGGGGCAATGTGGCAGATGTTGCAAGTGTATGGTGTAGGAGGTAGGTTACTGAAAGCAGTGAAGAGTTTTTACGAGGATAGTGAGGCTCAAGTTAGAGTATGTAGGAAAGAGGGAAATTTTTTCCAGTAAAAGTAGGCCTTAGACAAGGATGTGTGATGTCACCGTGGTTGTTTAATATATTTATAGATGGGGTTGTAAGAGAAGTAAATGCGAGGGTCTTGGCAAGAGGCGTGGAGTTAAAAGATAAAGAATCACACACAAAGTGGGAGTTGTCACAGCTGCTCTTTGCTGATGACACTGTGCTCTTGGGAGATTCTGAAGAGAAGTTGCAGAGATTGGTGGATGAATTTGGTAGGGTGTGCAAAAGAAGAAAATTAAAGGTGAATACAGGAAAGAGTAAGGTTATGAGGATAACAAAAAGATTAGGTGATGAAAGATTGAATATCAGATTGGAGGGAGAGAGTATGGAGGAGGTGAACGTATTCAGATATTTGGGAGTGGACGTGTCAGCGGATGGGTCTATGAAAGATGAGGTGAATCATAGAATTGATGAGGGAAAAAGAGTGAGTGGTGCACTTAGGAGTCTGTGGAGACAAAGAACTTTGTCCTTGGAGGCAAAGAGGGGAATGTATGAGAGTATAGTTTTACCAACGCTCTTATATGGGTGTGAAGCGTGGGTGATGAATGTTGCAGCGAGGAGAAGGCTGGAGGCAGTGGAGATGTCATGTCTGAGGGCAATGTGTGGTGTGAATATAATGCAGAGAATTCGTAGTTTGGAAGTTAGGAGGAGGTGCGGGATTACCAAAACTGTTGTCCAGAGGCTGAGGAAGGTTGTTGAGGTGGTTCGGACATGTAGAGAGAATTGGAGCGAACAGAATGACTTCAAGAGTGTATCAGTCTGTAGTGGAAGGAAGGCGGGGTAGGGGTCGGCCTAGGAAGGGTTGGAGGGAGGGGGTAAAGGAGGTTTTGTGTGCGAGGGGCTTGGACTTCCAGCAGGCATGCGTGAGCGTGTTTGATAGGAGTGAATGGAGACAAATGGTTTTTAATACTTGACGTGCTGTTGGAGTGTGAGCAAAGTAACATTTATGAAGGGATTCAGGGAAACCGGCAGGCCGGACTTGAGTCCTGGAGATGGGAAGTACAGTGCCTGCACTCTGAAGGAGGGGTGTTTAATGTTGCAGTTTAAAAACTGTAGTGTAAAGCACCCTTCTGGCAAGACAGTGATGGAGTGAATGATGGTGAAAGTTTTTCTTTTTCGGGCCACCCTGCCTTGGTGGGAATCGGCCGGTGTGATAATAAAAAAAAAAAATATTAGGTGAGAAGGTGTTAATACATCTGCATCAGGTGTATCAATCATGTACGAGAGAGGCCGATTATTTATCCGATTCTCTGCCTCCACTAACACTGCACGGAATTCCTCCAAATAAATTCTCTTCCTGTGTAGTACTTTACAGAGACACCTCTTCACTGTGCCTATCAGTCTTTCGTACAGCCCCCCCCCTGCCAAGGGGCTCTAGGAGTAATGAATTTCCAGGTACACCCTCGTTGGGTTAACAGAGATTGAACATCATTACTCTTATTTAATTCTATCAAGTGTTGAGCACCCGCTGTATCCAGTATTCAAGAGGATGTGAAAACTTATATGAGATATTCATCTTGTTTAGAAATTTAAACACCAACTTAGTTACATTGATTAGTTTGGGTAAAGAAGAATACCTATTTACATCAATGGCTAAGGAAGGACAAACTATTGGAGCGGTGGTCACAGTAATTTCAACAGGAGCAATATACGGCTCTTGTACAGGCCAATTAGATTTATTTACCAACCAGCTCGGTCCATCAAACCATGATACAGCATTTACAAATTTAGCATAAGATAAACCTCGAGACAAGAAATCAGCTGGATTCTCCTCACCAGGTTTATGATTAAATGTTAACATATGCTGACCCAAACTATTATACTTCTCTTGCATCTGATTAATTTCAGCGACTCTGTTTTGTACATACACAATTTTACTGCTTCCATTACGAATCCATTGTAAGGATACCTCATTATCAGACCAAATTACAGTGTTGCTAATATTTATCTCCTGCAACTTATTTCTTATATAATTAGCTAATTTGACACCTACACAAATGACTGTTAATTCTAACTGAGGTAAGGTACGTGATTTAATTGGAGACACTTTAGCCTTAGACATAACAAGAGAAATAACACTATTACATTGAAGGTAAGCAACTGCTCCATATGCCAATTTTGAAGCATCACAAAAAATGTGGAGTATATTTTTCCCATCTGGAATGACCATCTGGCATAGGAATTCCAGCACTGGAATTTTTTCATAATCAATTAATTTCATTCCACCTGTTAATGAATTCCTCAGGTAGAATTTCATCCCAAGCACATTTAAGCTTCTATGCTTCTTGTATTAATAATTTCCCTCTTATAGTAAGGGGTGACACTAAGCCTAGTGGATGAAAACATTTGGAAACTTCAGCAAGCAAGACTCTTAGTTAATTTATTGGGTATACTCTAATTTTTAGGTTTTAGCACTAACAAACCTCTCTCAGTATCCCAAGTTAATCCCAATACATTACTACATTTTGGTACTTCATCTCCAGGGTAATCTTTATTTATTTTGTCCATTAATTTGGACGAATTACTATTTCATTCCCTCAGAGGCATATTTGCACTTTGCATTATTTTATTAGCCTCTCCATAAGTCATTAACAGTTCCTCTTCAGTTGACGTCACACCCAGGAAATTGTCCACATAAAATTGTTTGCTCATTACTTTACTCAATGGACTTCCCATACGTTTAAGGTGTGCATTTATCGTCGCTTAAAGTAGGAACGGACTGGATGTAGCACCAAACAATACGCTCCTAAAGCGAAAGGTTTTCAGAGGGCTAAGTGGGTCACTAGGATTCTCAGGCCATAAGAAGCGGGTACAATCCCGGTCAGCCTCTTGTAAACCCACTCTTAGGAAAGCTTTACTTATGTCAGCGGTAAAGGCATAATTCTTCACCCTGAAATTTAGTAAGATATCTCCTAATTTTTCCGTTAACGACGGACCTGTCATCAAACAGTCATTTAAACTAGGTACATTTTTGTTACTCCTGACACTACAATTAAACACAATCCTCAGAGGAGTGGTCTTAGAATCCTTCTTCACTCCGTGATGTAGCAAATAGTGACCATAAATTTTGGCTTGCTCAGGAGGTACCACTTCTATAAATTTATTAATTAATTGTTCAGTAATTATATAATTATAGGCAGTTAACAATTCTGGTGTCTTACTCAGTTCGCGGAGCTGAGCCTTTAATTGGCCATATGCCATTCTGTAATTAGTGGGCAATTCTGGATGGTTCAGTCTCCACGGAAGTCGTACCCAGTATTGTCCAGATTCAAATTTTACATCTCTCAGGTACTGTTCCTGAGTAAAAGAATCGTCTGGACTTTCTTCATTTACATTTATTCCAATACTGCCTAATTCCCACAATTTATGCACTGGCTCAACACCATCCTCTATGGAAGAATTATACTGGGGCACGATTTCATGAGTAAGACACAGAGTGAGTGTTTATAGTTTCCTCTAGTCATGAATTATAATTACGAGGAATCCTACCATACATTACATGGCCTCCTGCAGTCTTCAAAAGGGTGACACAACATTTCTTTACCACACTCTTTACAAAGGAGGCATAATAGTCATTACCTATCAAAATATTTATTGGGCCTACAGAATCATCATTTACACCAGAAGGTGCTAAATTTACATTATGTGAAAGTCTTTCTGTAGCTTTACTAAACCCTACTGTAGATATTTTCTCTGCTAGCCTATCTACAATTACTGCATTAATTCGTTTTTTCTCATTGCCCAGACTGACAGTTACATAAACAGTGTTACAATTGAGCCCTTTTATATGAGAGAAAACCAGATAATTTTAGAGTTTTTGGATCTCCCATTTGTACTTTCATCCCAATAAGACATTTACGTTTTATGAAAGTACGCTGTGATCCCTGGTCTAATAATGCAGTTACATTTGTTTATTTATGCCTTTTATCATCAATTTTTACCTGTAACACAGGTAAGGCTACTTCAGCAAAACCATCATTATTAGCATTAGCAGCAATTTTTACATTAGCTACTGTTGTGTCAGGATTGTCAACATTATCATTATTATCAACATTATCATATAGACCCTTACACATGACTGTATGGTGTCTTCCTTTGTGACATTGATAACAGTTGTTTAATTTGGCATGACAATCCTTTACATTGTGATTACCTAGACATCCGATACATCTGTCACGTTCTTCCAATCTTTCAACTTTATCATTCCAAGAATTGTATGCATTTCAATTCTTAGAAAAATGAGTACCCTTTCAGAAGAGACATTCTCTCTTTTCTTTGACTGGTTTCTTATTAACTGGGCTAGTCTTAGGAGGGTACTTATTCTTCTTACGTGGTGGAGAATCATTATTTCTGATTCCTGCTACTTGATATGTACCTAAGTAACTCTTTTTAGGAGATGAATTCTGATTATTAACAATGGGATAATTTTTTCCTTTGTGAAACTTGACAGATGCCTCAAAGTTGTTATGTGTTGCATCTTTAAAATGAGTTGGTTGGCTGGTCTGAAACTGAACAATTAACTCTTGTAGACCTATTCTTATTTCCTCCAGACCAAAATAACCTTTGTGATACTTGTTCGAGACCCATTCAACTGTTTTACAGCTAAATTTATTCTGTACAATGGCACTCAATAACGTGTCTGATTCCTTCAGATTATATTTATTACTTAAAGCATTGAGAGTGCTCTCCAGTTTAACTCTAAACTGCTGTAAACCTTTGTAAGTGTGATCTGGAGTTTTTAAATTAACAATGACAGTCAGTTTTTTTTATATTGCCATAAGAGACCTTCAACTAATCAACTGCTTCCTTGTAAGAGTCATCTACATTGGGAAAGGCTTGTATGAGCATGTGAACATCTCCACTTACCTGTCCTTAGAGGCAAAATAATTTAGTTACACAGGCTAGGTCACTCCTATCATACACAACTGCTTCAAAAATTGACCAAAACTCCTCCCAATTTTCTCCAGGATTAAATACAGGTAAACATAATTCTGGGAGTTTGGGCAAATACATCTTATTTATTGGAATAGATTGATTAACTGCCTGGTTTACACCTTTTAATTTATTCAAAGCCTGACTTTTACATGAAAGAATTTTTTCTTCTAATTCATAATACTGATAAATCATCCTTTTCTGTCTCATCTGCACAGTTTACTAACAAATCTCCTTCATATTTTTTATAATATATTTTTTATGAATCATATCTATTCCCTAAAACATCTAAATACAATTTTAAATCATCAGTATTTGTTGAGAAATTGGATTACCAGTTAAGCTTAATTTTAAATTTAAATATAGGGAACACTTAGTTGATAAAAGACAGCAAATCGTCAACACAGCCACCCCTGCAGACCAGGTCTTGAATTGTTGTCATGATCATCTCTCAGCGGGCTGTAATGAGTTATAATTTGTAAGATTATAAATTACCCCTAGGGGGTGTTATGTCAGCATATTTCATTCACTGATTGCTGACAAACTTACTTGTTTGGACTCAAAAGTCCGCACCTTACTGCCAACTATAGGTTGATTACAAACTCCTTGCAACTCAAGAACTGCGCAGCCCCCCATACTACAAGAAATTTGTAACCTACCTTGCTCTTGTAGCGTGAGCTATGGTGTTCTTCACACCTTGGACAGATATCGGTGACTTGATAGAAGCTGAAGTGTCCTTGGATGTCCACGTCTTCCATAGTGTAGGAATACACACACTAGTACACTATGTTCCACAAGATTTGTCTTTATTGCTCACAATCTTATCACTAAAGAAGCTGATCACACTTCTCTGTAAGTGTTTATTGTGTTTTGTGAGACACTTTATTCACACTAACGCACAGATCGTCCTTTGTTGGTTATCCTGGCATCAGTGTCACTCTCAGTAGAGTCAAAAGTAATCTGAAGACGCCACAACGCCCCATGCCGTCACTGCCCCCAGCACAAAGGAAAAGCTGACCTAGTACTTTTGCTTCCTTGCCACTTCCTCGATGAAGCAAAGCAGAATGTTTGATTCTTGCTGTCTTAAGCATAGACAACAATGTACACTATCTTTACCATGATAATAAAGTGGGAGCAGGATTTTCCATAATTGTCCTGCTAAGGAAAGAGATGAACTGTCTTTTATTAAACTACACTTTGCAACACGGGAGTCTGCAAGGAGCGTCGGTCGAAGCGACCACGTCCCATACTCGTACTGCATCTGTTATCAATTACTCGCTGTAGCAGTAAACAAGATATTTGCCCCTCAGGGCTGAAAGGGGCTGAAGGGGTTGAAGGGGACTGAAGGGGGCTGATACCCCCCTCCTGGAGAAAATTTCTCCACAGTATTCACAGTTTCCTGATTCATTAATTCCAAACATTTATTGTATGCCTTTGTTACATGCCTAGCCTGCAATGATGCTTTTTTTTGCTCTAAATTCCATGTGTTTGTCATCTACATTAATTTCCTTATTTTCACCCATGATGCAATGTATTAAATTCAACTTAATTAATAACACTGATTATGTACTTATTTATGCACTTTATAAAGGTAAATCTTGCAACTTACCTTTGAATAAATCTTAGCTACACTTGAGCTTAGCAGTTACACATGTAACGAAATTATATTATAAATTTTAAATACATTAATATAAATCCTAGCTACACTTGAGCATAGCAATTACATATGTAACGAAATTATATTATAAATTTTAAATACATTAATATAAATCCTAGCTACACTAGGCTTAGCAAAATTAATATTGTACAACACACTAATATAAATCCTAGCCAAACTTGGCTTAGCAAAATTATTATTGTACAACACACTAATATAAATCGTAGCCAAACTTGGCTTAGCAAAATTAATATTGTACAACACACTAATATAAATCCTAGCCAAACTTGGCTTAGCAAATTTAGTATTGTAATAATTATAATCCACTACACATTAAGTAAATTTGTGGACTTAACATCCACCTCCTTCTGTCATTTCACATATAATTATTAAGTATTTATTTCACTGATTAATGACTTCACTAATTACATCCAGTTCAAACAAGGATGAATCTCATTAGATACATACCAGTAATTTAATAAAAGTAACAAAGATAATTATTCTTTATCAATGTTACAGAGACATGTAGGAATTTTAGGACGTCCTAGGTCACAAAAAATGTTCTCCTTCGATACCTACTACTGTCATATCTCCACAAGTCACTCTGGACCTATAATTAATTTCAAATGAAATTTACATCACCAGAAATTCTGGTAAACTTTTAATATAATTATGCTAGACTGTATATTAAATTTAAAAAAAAATGAAATACATTATCATTGTAGGAGAATTTTAATAATAACACTCACAATTTGTCTGGAGATTACCTTGGTGTGTCATACACAAAAACCCCTGCCTAAAATATGAAGAAAATAAAGGACGAATTTCCAATATACATAGACAGGACTAGCTGGGGTTCTTGACTATCCTGATCCACTCGACGCCTCAAGTTCTGCTGGACTGCCAATACTACAATTTCTGCCTCCTATTGGAGAGGCTTTCAACCATAATTTAACCTCCAGAGACGCGAAATTTATGCACATTTCACTCGCGTGCGACTTCTGCCCAGTTTCAAACACACATGCGTCTCTCCCCAGTGACGCTCTCAATTTCGCTTGGTTCTTTATTTATTTTACAAATTAATTTTTATTACCTAAAATATATTGCATCAATTTACCATACAAAAAATAAACTGTATTTCGGAAAATATACAGGTATTTTCCACTGACTTAGAGGATTTAGACTTTTTTATTCAAAACTTTATTATGGATTAATTATCATGTAAACTTTTAAAGGATAATTATTATTTGTTAGAAACTTAGGTACTTGGTTTAATTTCTAGATCAATAGTTTATCCAGTTGAAGAAAGCAAAAGCCTCGACATGAATAGGTTGTTAATGACATTTAATTTTAGTAGATTTATTGTGAAGGATAAATATTTACATCTTAGACCAGTGAAGGTTGATTTACGTAAGTACAAAACTGTAGTAATGTATCAGGATTAGCTTGGATACTGAGAGAGAGTTTGTTAATGTTATAAACCTAAGAATTAATGTATGCCAAATAAATTAAAACAATGAGAGTTTTGATTGCTTGCTGAAAGTTTCAAATATTTTGATACACTAGGTTTAGTGTCACACCTTACTGTAAGAGGGAGAATTTTTAAATACAGGAAGCATGGGAAAGTTAAATTGTGCTTGGGAAGATAATTCTACACTGAAGGATTCATTTAACAGGTGGGATGAATTAATTGGGGATTATGAGAAACAATTTCCATTGTTGGAGTTCCCACGCCAGGTGGCAATACATATGAGAAAAACGCTACTCCAATTTTTTGTGATGCTTCAAAATTGGCATATGAAGAAGTTGCTTTTCCTTCAATGTAATAGTGTTATTTCTATTGTTCGTATAAAGGCTTAAGTGTCTCCAGTTAAATCACGTACCTTACTCAGTTGAAAATAAAAACCATTTTTGTTAGGTGTCAAATTAGCTAATTATATAAGAAATAAGTTGCAGGAGTGAAAGATTAGCGACCTGTAATTTGGTATGATAATGAAGGGTTCCTTACAATGGGATGCGTAATGAAACAGGAAATTGTTGTACGTACAAAACAGAGTCGATGAAATTATCAGATGCAAGAGGATGTATAATAGTTTGGGTCACGATATGTTAAACATTTAATCATTATACTGGGTGAGGAGAATCCAGATGATTTCTTGTCTAGAGGTTTTACCTTATGCTAAATTTGTAAATGCTGAATCATGGTTTAAAGACTGTGAGGATGGTAAATAAAGCTAATTGGCCTGTACATAAGGTGTATATTGCTCCTGTTGAAATTACTGTGACCACCGCTCACAATATTTGTCCTCCCTTAGCCATTGATTAAATAGGTATTCTTCTTTACCCAAACTAATCTAATGTAACTACAGTTGAGTGTTTTAAATTTCTAAACGAGATGATATTTCATTTAAGTATTCACGTCCTCTTGGAATATTGGATAATGAGGGGTTACAGGAAGAAAATCTATGGATATGAGTTTAAATTGATGATGGAAAGTAAAAAATTGTGAAAGGTTCCTTAATAGTGAAATTGGGGCTGTATTTAGTGAACAATGTAATTAGTGCAGAGTAGTTACTAAATGTGAATTGGGTGATTATGCTAAACACCCTATCTTATATGACCAAAAAATCATTAATCTTAACAATTTAATTGTTCTAAATGTCCGTAAAAAATGTAATGAATCGGTGGGGTACAAGATACCTTAAATTGTATTAGGGAATACTTTCTGACTCCACACAAAGGATTGGCAAAGTGTAAAAAGGGTGATTTAAATCTTGTTGTAATATGTCGCCATGTGGATGCAGAATCCTATATGTACCACAGGTCCTCCACCATAGCCACTTGAGCAATTTGAGTCATTTAGCCAAACGTAACTCCGCCCAGCCGAAAGTGTGGAAATTACTGTATATATTTTCCAGCAATTTACAGTAGTTATATGTAATAGTTGGCCATACTTTATTTAATAAAATTTTATGTTATCGAAAACGGGAAGCTGAGCCTGCGCAGAAGGGGCACTTCGCATTGTTTGTTTGAATTGAGAGTATCAGTCATTAGTAATGGGAAGGAATCTTTTCGCTGCTCTAGAGGGTTAAATTTGGGCTGACACCTTCAATAGGAGGACGGGCGAAATTGTTGGATGTGCAGTCCTGCTTAATTTGAGTATCAGGAGACAGGACAGGACATACTCAGGATACCTCAAATAATCTGTGTGTAATTTATGGTTTATATTCTGGCCCATAAATTTTTTCATTAATGTAGGCAATAGGGGGGGTGCTATAAATGACTCATCTAATCTACAGTCAATTTTGGTGTGAGTGTTATGTTATGATATAGTCTCCTTCTGCTTATTATAAAATGTGTATATAAATTATATATTGATTTATATTATATGATTTATATATATATTATATATATATATATATATATATATTATATATATATATATTATATATATATATATATGTGTGCCGAAAGGCAGAACTTGCGTTCATTGGCTTAAATAGCAACGCTCATCTTGCATATAAGACAATCGCGAAAAATTTGTGTATGGCAATTAATTTCGCCAAAAATCAGTCTGAATATCTTACGAAAATATATTTCACTGTGTTTATTTAGTATTAAATTATTGTAAACAAATCTGAATATATTTCAGATTGGGTTAGGCTTAAATATATTGCTCTGTTATAATAAGGTTAGGTAAGTTTTCTAGATTCTTTTGGGCAAAATTAATATTTTTTCATCAACATTAATGAAAAAAATTTATCTTTAAATATCATAAGAGAAAATTTTAGAAAGGACTTAATTTTAACCAGATTTTTTTTTTTCCTTGCTAATTGACCAGTTTTACTTTATTCGGCACGACTATATATATGTATATATGTATGTATATATATATATATATATATATTATATTTTATATATATATATATATATTTATATATATATATATATATATATATAATATATTTATATATATATATAATCATTTATTAATTTTAATATTACAGTCCACAAACTTATATATTTACCAGAATTCACATTGTTGTATGCACATTTTATTTGTAATTAATGGTCAGAGCAACTTGTGGTTTATGACAGTGGTAGGTACCGAAGGGGGAATTTTTGGCGACTAGATGTCCCCAAATTCCTACTTGTTCTAACTGATATATAATTATTCTCTTTGTTCATTTAATGTTATGTATATAATGATTCATTCAGAATAAATGTTTTTTTTTTTAAATTTTCCACATAATTTATGAAACTTAGGTCAGAATGTAATATTATTCCAGGAACAGATCCATAGGTGTTTGCCTAGGATCTGTTTTAAGATAACTTTTATTTGAAAGCTGATTACTTTTTAAACTTTTAAGCTGTCAATCTTATCGTCTATTTTCAGGATATATTTTATAATGATCAGAACGAAATTAATCTAAAAATTGATTTAATCCAATTTTTTATAATGCAGTTTATTTTAGAGCTTACTAAACTCTTCATATCGACGTGTTGTAAAAATGTTATTATAGTACCGGAGCTTATTCTTCAAATATTTTAAAATTATTAGTTCAAAAAAGGTACAAAGATTGTATGATTTTTAAATTCCATAAACTAATACCATAGATGAGGAGAAGTAAAAAGAGAAGCAATGATCATTTAAGTGTCACTAGAAAGCTTAGTATTCATAACGAAACAAATTTTTATTAGAATGGTTTTGAGAATATTAAGATGTTATAAGTCATCATTAACTTATATAAAGTGGTTTTACGTAGGATAAAATTGAGTCAAACCATTCTGTGGACTTGTTTTTTTAATCAGAGAGTATTCTCTACTTATTCATGGAAACCAATTTGATGAATAAAATGGACACCATTACTGACCTACGTAGACATCCGAGATTGAATCCTATGAGGATGGAATCTCTTGGTGCTCCCTTGATAGGGTTACATTTTTTTTGACAATGATGTCCAATATCTAGTTCACTTAAATAAGCTAACAAAATTTTGTTCCTGACATTGTGAAGATGTGAAACTCTTTCATTTCATTTATTACCGATTCACCAGCAATTACAGTTGATGTCCGTTTCGCAATTGCCATATTTTAACAACGGGGGGGGGGGTGGGGTAGGGTTGGGGTGGGGGGGGGGGGGTGGGGGGGGGTAGGTTAATAAAGCTCTGTGGTATGAGACATTGAAATTTTCCCCAAACAGTGAGGATAATAGTTCAGAATTCCTGGATCAAAGTAAAAACAACGCATGTAAGTTTAAAATATTAACCCATTTCGAAAATGCTGATGGTGAAATTGACATCTGCAATTCCGTTAATTAAATATACCAAACCTTGTTTGCCTTGTAGGATGACACTAGTGTGGAGAAGCTCGATATAAGGAATTTTTCTAAAAAATTTGGGAATGACCTTCGTAAGGAACATTGTATATATGGCTCCAGTACTGAAAATAATTCACTGAATTTTGCCATAACATACATTACACCAACATGCTAATGTAATAAAAAAAAAAAAAAATTGTGTAAGTAAATAAATATTGCCTTAGAATGTTCTGAAAATAAGAAAAGTCCCCCCCCCACCCCCTTCGTTTAACTAAAAACTCAATATGAAACGAGATTTTTTTCAGTTTTTTATTACAAAATTTACATTTTTCTTTAAAAATTTATAAAATTCTGGAATAAAATATTTTATTTGAAATTCTTTTTTATCGCGTTGAGTTTGATAAAATTGACAAAATAAAATAGGAATCCATATAGACTAATATAAATTAAAAAATACTTATACATATGATACTGAGAAGCAGTTATTTTTAGATCAGAGGTTCGGCCGATAGGCATTATCCATCTGGGCATTAGAATACGAAGGAAAGAGGAAAACGTTAACCATCGGAATTGGATTCACATCAAGAAGGACTTATCGAGTGGACAAAGATTTGGAAAACCAGTGTGTACTTGTGTTCGCTAAATCTGTGTTGTTTACGACAGATTAGCATCATTTAATGGTGATCCTTGGACTGTGTTCAGTGCTTCAGGCATGTGATGAGCCACGACGAGGGTGGCTACGGGCACCCCGATGGGGCTATGAGCCTCACAGCCTGCCCCGGTGTGGGCGGCTGTGAGGTCACAGGCAGCCAGCTCTGCTGCTGGCTCTTGTCCCCAACCTACAGTCACCATGTCAGATCCAGGAGAGCGACCTAACGTTCCTGGGAATGCGGGGACGAGTTGGAGGACGGAGTGGGGGCCAGGTGGGAGCCCCAACAAGAAGGCCAAGGATGCCTGTGGAGGACTACTGTGCCTACCAATCTGTACCACTACGGTCGTCAGCCAGCCCCTACCTCAAGAAGACTTTGCACCACCAGATGGCCATAGGGGTCGTAGGATAGGAAAGCCAGGAGGAAGTTGCTCCTCAAGTGGCAGGATGGAGCCATCCCAGGTCATACACCAGTTGCGTCGGCCTACACAGTGGACGGGGAATGGTTGACTCCACGTGGAAGGAGAGAGAAGTTCCCGCTCAGCTCGGGCACAAGCAACCGGGCCTTCAACGAATTACAAGGTTCACCAACTTCGGGTTGTAAGGTATCTAGAAGGTCTCCCCCTCCTCAAGTTCCGCTGGAGTTCACTCTCAGGAACGAGGTTCTGGTCATTCCTGGGACGAAGACTTACGAGGAGTTGAAGGGGCTGGTTGTGACCACCCCAAGCATGGTGGAACGGGTTGCTTCGAGGGTACAAGGGGTGCTTTACACGTCCCTGTGCCCTCCCCTGGACCATTTTGGAAGTGCCCAATATTGTAAAGGCAGAGCGACTCACTGCAACGTGTGAAAAAGGGGTGCCCACCGCCAGGTGTTGATCCACCACAAAGGGTCCATTTCCCCATGCACCTGGACCTTGGGGTCTGGGGAAGATTCAAGACCCACCTAACCTGTCAGGCCCAGTACAATGCTTCAACTGTCAGGGGTTCAATCATATTGCGCCCACCTCCCAAACGAGAGAAGAAAGTGTGGTGTGGCAGCACACGACTCGAAGGACTGCATTGCAACCCCTCAAACACCAAACTGGCGAAGCCCTTCGGCCAGGCCAAGGTGCCAACTGCTCAAGAGGCACCCATGCCTGGAAACCGGGCTGCCCCTGTGATGGTAGCACTGGCAGCAGGTTCGTCATCGGAACGACCAACAGCCCGCGATGCCACCAGCAACAGTCAGATGGGCTCCAATCAGGTTCCCCGGATCCCGCAGGAGGGCAATACCAGCGAGTTCCCAGCACTGGGCTCCGGGAGGCATCGGGGCAGGCACTGGTTTGCAGCAGGCGTGTCAACTGCGGGTCAATGGAAAAAGGTGGCCAGAAGACAGAATCTTTGGGGAAAAAACAGCCACAGGCCAGGCACATTCCCAGCAGGTCCCAGCTGGGCACCAACATTCCTTGCCATACCGCCAGCAGGCCTCTTCCCAAGGGCAGGCCCCTACTGTGGGGCCAGAGCAGGCAGAGGTTCCCCGCGGGGACTGGAAGCCATGGCCATCAGGCCGGGCCCAGGGTGCACCCCGCTTATGCTGCTGCAGGTGACAGCACCCAGACATACCCAGTGACCCAGCCCCGACTCGACGGGTCGTCCAGCTCAATGCCTGCAGAGTAATGGTCGAATCCTTTCCGATCGACTGAAGAAAACCATCGTGGTCATCTCAGCGCTCCTCTGTCGCCTCTCCGTCAGCAGAGGCAGGGGCGGTCAGCAGGAATGCTCCTGTCATGGATATTGGGCATGGTCCTACTGACAGAAAACACATCCTCAATGAACATCAAAGCCATCATCCAGGAGTCCTTCCAGTCTGTTATAGAGGAGGAGCCCCTGGAGTTCGCCAACATGGACGACGAGTCCCAGGCAGAGATGGAATCAGTGAGCCACCTCGCTGCCCTTGCCGATCCACCAGTGAACGATTGTAGGGCTGTAGCGGAAATTCCACTAGTTGATGAAGCAGCAGTTCAGGATGAGGTTGATGTCTTTCCTGTTTCCGGAGACACTCAACCGATTCAATCACGTCAAATGCAGCCACGGATTTCCAGGAATCTCTGCCTACCTTCCAGCGCCTTGAAGGGACTGGCAGGGGCAAAAGCAATCTATGTCAGGACCACTAACCCCTCATGCAATCTTCTTCCACTGACCCCAACAACTGTGGGGAGGGCGTAGAGGGTTCAGAGCTGTCACCTACAACTGCCCATATATGGAACCTCTCGTGGTTTACAATATTTGTGCAGAAGCTCCGGTACACCCTTGACATTTCAAAAGTTCGGCACTCTCCCCCACAGAGGGTCTTGTTGTGGCTGGTGGATGGTCAATACCCCCCATACTTTCTTTCTGTCTCTTCTCCTACCAACGCAGCCGTGGGAGGCATCGTGCGGCTGTGCTGGAGGAGGTCCCTGAGATCCCCTCCTCATAATGGAGAGCCAACCCATCACTATGGTGGCCAACTTGGGACGTCACACTCATCTCTAGGCGGTTGCTCTAAGAGCGCAGATGGGAGGTCCATCCCACCCCTGTCTCACCAGTGTATCACTTTGCAGTGGTCACCACCACTGATGGACCCAATGGTCCCCGCTCCCCACACCTACCCCCAGATGGAATCTAAAAAAAGTGCCGACTTGCCAAGTGCTTCCCAGAGGTCATTATAGCACTGGTGGGCAGTCACTTCCCCCACTTTTCCAGAAGACCCAGATGAGGGTGCTCAAAGCTTGCAGGTGCCTTCACGGTGCAGCTTAGGCAGCCATACCTAAGATTAGCAGGCGGAGGGTCCATAAAACGAGACTGGTGGTTTTACAATGAGGACATCATGGAACAAGGCCCCCCGCATCATGATCATACGCAAGATGCACAGGCGTAAATTTTTCCCACGGTCGAGTCCATTGTGCGTCTGCTGCAGGGAAGTGGTGCGGCATGCACGCCATGTCTCACACAGGGTTCCGCAGCTAAATGGTTCGAGTGGTGTGCCTCCTTCCAGCTACTCCTCCAACCTTAACTGAGTATTTGGACCAAGTTACGTTTGGGTGGCCACTGGGCAGCGGTCCGCAGTGTGCTTAGGTTGCACCCAGACCCCCGCAACAGAGGCAGATCGTCTGGTGGACCTATTCACCTCCAGAGCGGCCATGGCTCAACTGCCTCAAATCATCAGGACCTCCAAGCCACCCTCCTTCCTAGAAGTGATGGTGATCCACGCGTCATTCCAAGGCTAAGGATGTCACAGATGAACGACTTCACCGAGCCCAGGAGCTCCAGCAACCTTCACATTTCTCATCGAGACAGCTGCACCGGGGCATGATGGTATCACCTATGGCATGATCACTCTCGTCCTGGCCAATTCTGCAGGACATTCAGCAGTCCTGGGGTCGTTCAACCAACTTGGCGAGCATGTCAAACTCCCAGTGTGTATGGAAGTGAAGCTGACAACATACCAATTTCCCTATGCTGGGGAGCCTGGGCAGTGTGAGACCCACTCCCTCACCCAGTTGCATCACGAATGGAGGTCTAGAAAGGAAGTGTTGGAGCGCCTGAGGTGGAACTTGGCCCTCGACTCATAATCACACCCTCTATGGCTTCACACCAGAGGCATGGCACTTTCGAAGCTTAACCCACTTCTACTGCCCGCATGGGTCGGAACGGCCCAAGCCCACATTGTTGTCTTTCTTTGACCTCGAGAAAGCTTTTGAGCTAGCCAGTGCACCTGCCAATCCTCTCACTCTTGGCCCACAGGGTGATTAAAGGCAGGCTGCTTTTCCATATGGCTTCGTTCCTATCCCCAGGACAGGCCGCCCCCAGGATACGCTACCAAAGGGGCCATGCTCGTTCTCTCAAGACCCTGACAAACGGCACTCCCACAATGCGCAGGGTGCTTAGTCCCACCCTGAATCAATGTAAGATGCACCAGCTGGTGGTGGCCTGTCCTTTCTCCAGAGCACAATCCTCCTCAGCTATCCGAGATCTGCACTTGACGTACCTAGGAAGTGCCGGCTTTTGCAGCGAGTGCCCAGAGGGGACCTCGATCCTGCTGGCTATCCCACCTGCCGTCACTTGGGGCTCAAGATATCTGCGGCAAAATCCAAATCCATGATCCTTTTTTTTTGCACCAAGGTGCCCAGTCAGAGGGCTTGTGGTCCTGTGCATTGCCCTGGAGTAGGTGTTTACATGTTATGGTACCTTGGCATCTACATTGACAGCACCTCACCTTCCAGAAACATGTGTGCCACATTAAAGAGAGAGCACTGCAGAGGGTCAGGGCCTTGAGTGCCATGGCCAACCCTAGGTTGGCCAGCCTCGAGGTCATGAGGTTGTTTTACATTCAGCAATACGTTTCCCTCGTTGACCTATGGGGCACTTGCACTTGTTCACTGCCAGACCCACAAACATCAAACCCCTCTGTGTCATCCCAGAACACCTGTACGGGCCATGCTCGTCTCCTAGGTGGGCCAATGCAGCTGGCTCTGAACCTGATGCAGGCTACAGGCTCTTGAAGACAGGATCCCAACTGTAGCTGCCAAGAGGAATTGTGCAAAGTATCCTCCGACTCCCCAGGGCTACAAACTGAAGAGAGAATTTTACGGGTCCGCAGGGACAGGTCATTCCACTGCATCCCGCCGCCGATAGATGTGGTCCGGTAGCAGATGCCACACAGAAGCTTTTGTCCCATACATTGCCCAGGCGGGAGCAGCGACCAGGACTGGCAGCGAACTACATGGTGCCACCCACTTTTGGCACCGAGCTGTTTGTGGTGCCCTGGACAAACCCGACCAGCAGCAAGAGGCATTGCACCCGGGGACATTTTCTGCACCACCTTGCCTCGGCTAGCATTAGTGGTGTGCGGAAGGCCCAGGGTGTGACCATATTAACTGATGGCTCGAGAGGACCCAGTGCCAGGCTGCACAGCAGCTGGGATTTGCCATAGCAATCTGACTAGCAGGTTGGCGCCTCCCAGTAACCATTGCAAACCATCCTCCAGGCAGAACTCTTATGCCATCCAACCAGCTCACAGCATGCTCTTGCAGGCCAAAATCAGCATCCCCCCAATATCCACGTTGATTCCAAGCATGCGATCCAAATGCTTAGCCACAGAGAGCCAAAGGACACAAACACTTAATCACATCCATCAGGGTGACCTGCAGACTCACATGGCCCAGGGTCTCGCAGGCTACCATCAACTGGAACACAAGCCATGTGGGGTAAATCCCTGGCAATGATGCTGCAGCTGAGGCTGCAAGGACTGCAACCCTCGAGGCACAGCCACGTGCTGCGATCTCCATCAGCCTCAGCCAGATTTCACTGTGGGCTGGGCTGTGCGGCCAGGTGGCCCGTTACCTGACCCTGGGGATTCACATAGCCTCTGTTGGTATGTCAGGGCAACACACAGGGAGCCCCCCTCCAAGTATCGGACAGAAGTCCAGAGAACTGTTGGAGCATATCCCCGCCTACGCTTAGGGTATCCCATCCCACCACTGCGTGGATATTGAAAACGGGCAGAGAGGAGCTCTGTGCCCATTGAGACCAAATGGTTTCCGCAGCTCTTGGTGCACTAACCAGTTAACTGCCCGCTACAAATGCCCCTTCGCCGTAAGACACTTCCCAATGACCCCAGTTAGGGCAAGCCCCCAGAGATGAGGCACACATTATGTGTACTTAGCTGTCAGGGACTTGGAAACCTTACTTTCCATTCAATGTCAACGTCATCCGCCCCCCCCCCCCCCGCTAAAGTTTGGCTGCGAGGGCCTGCCATGGGCCTCCATTGCACTGCTCCCACCACTGTTTATGCACACTAACGTTTGGGTACAGCATCTGGCCAGAGGCCGGAGAGGTGCCCCCCCCCTTCCCTGCTGAAGACACGTGCCACGCAGGTGCAAGTAATGATAAACGTCACTTCCCTGACCCGGGAGGGCCAATGCCCGGTCATACCAAAATGGAATAGACCAGGGCCGGTATACAAATACCGGCGAATCAAAAAGAATAGAATAAAATAGATCGATACCATGCCTAACCCTTCTAGGGTAGGGTAGGTGCCTGAGCCCGAGCCTTTAGCTCATAAGACTGTCATTCCCATTTGCCCATTTGGGGCGGGGATGGCAGACCAGAGAGGCCTAGCTTGTGGCTAGGCCTGGGGACAGTTGGTCCCAAAGATGAGGAGGTACTTGTGCCTCCTCCCATGGGAGACTTAGGTCTCAGACACTCCCTAAAGAGGGAGCCAAGGCCGGGCCACCACTTGGAAAAGGCCCGGGCCGGGAGAATACCGGCTAATCCTTAATAATAATAATAATAATAATAATAATAATGCAATCCATATTGGAAAAGACCCAGCCCGGGACAATACCGGCGAATACAAAAAAAAAAAAATGAAATCCTCATACTCCCCAGATAGAGAGCCAAGGCCGGGTCACCACTACTTGGAAAAGACCCGGGCCGAGAGAATACCGGCGAATAAGAAAGAAAAAAAAAGAAAAACAGCCGACCGGCGAAGTCCTTCGGCCGGAGCCCAAGTGTGCCTACTGCTCAAAGAGGCACCATGCCTGGAACCAGAGCTGTCCTGTGATGGTGCAGCACTGGCAGCAGGTTCGTCATCAGATGGGAAAAACAGCCACAGGCCATGAACACTGCCCAGCAGGTCCCAGCTGGGCACCATCATTCCTTGCCATCCCACCAGCAGGCCTCTTCCAAATGCAGGCCCCTACTGTGAGCGGCCAGAGTCAGGCAAATGTTCCCTACCAGGGCACCCGGAAGCCCATGGCCACTCAAGCCAGACCCAGGTCACCCGGCTTTATGCTGCGGCAGTGCGACAGTCACCCGGACATACACAGTGACTCACCCCGCTCGACGTTAGTCAAGCTTAACGCGTAACAGAGGTAATGGTAGAGTTTCATTTCCACTCGACTGAAAAAACCATCGGGGTCCTCTCAGGCGCTCTCTGTTGCCTGCTGTGTCGAACGGCAGAGGACAGGGGCACATGCTGACAGCTCCTGTCCGTGGATTCTAGGCAGGTCCTAACTGGACAGGAAGGACTCAATGGAAACTTCAAGCTATCATCCAGGAGTCCTAACCATCCGTGATGAAGAGGCCTAGGAGTCACCAACAACGGACGACGATTCCCAGCAGAAATGGAATCAGGGGTCAACCTCTGCGGCCCTAGAAGATCCACCCATGGAACATTTTGTGGCCTGCAGTGGAAGATCCACTTAGCATCTCGAAGTTGTCATTCAGGATGAAAGGTTGATGTCCCTTCCTGTTTCCAAGAGATACTACCAATTCGTCACATCAATGCAGCCATTACCCCGATTCCTCGGCTTACATTCAGTGCTGGAAGGGACTGGCAGAGCATGGGCCATCTACGGTCAAAGGACCACTATCTCTCATTAATCTCAACTGACCCCATCACCTGAGTGGAGAGGGTGTGGAGGTTCAGCTGTCACCCTACCCTGCCGATGACCCTCTGGTTTACAACATTTACAGAAGCTCTTAGTACACCCTTGACATTTCAAATGTGCAGCACTCACTTCCCGTGAGGTTTGTTTTATGTGGTTTGGGATGTCAATGCCCCACCCCCGCCCAATACTTTCTTTCTTCTTCTCTCCTACCATGCAGCTGGAGTCACCTTGTTGCTGTGCTGGAGAGGTCCCTGATATTTGCCCTCCTCAACAAGGTGAGCCAACCCATCACTACAGTGGGCCCCTGGACGTCCACTCTTCTACTTAGGCGGGTTGCTCTTGAGTGCAAGGAGGGAGTCCACCCCTGTCCTCAGCTCACCAATGGATCGCTGTGTAGTGGTGTCAACCACGCAGATGGTCCAGCATTGCCCGCATCCACACACCTACCACTAGATGAATACTCAAGAAGCCCGACTGGCAGTGCTTCCAGGAGGTCATCGATCACTAGGTCTTCTCTTCCCGGAAGTCCCAGATAAGGAAGGCGGCTCAAAGCTTGCAGGTGGCCTACACATTCAGCTGAGACAGCCCCCCCCCACCCCTTACCTAAGATTACAGGCGAAAGATCTTACAAACGTGACTGGTGTTTTACATTGTGGATATCAGTGAGCAGAACCAGCGGATCAATGTCCGTACGACAAGATGCACAAGCATAATCTCATGGCTGAGTCCATTATGTGTCTCAGGAAGTGGTGTGAGCATGCAACGCCAATGAGCCTCCACATAGGGTCCGGCCTGCTAAATGGTTTAGTGGTGTGTCTCCCTCAGCACCTTCCTCCACCTTATCTGAGATTTGGACCAAGTTTAACCATTGGCCACTGGGCAGTGTCCACTTTGTGGCTTGATTGTCACCCAACCCCGCAATGGAGGCAAGAACAACCTAGTGGACCTTTTCACACTCCAGAGCGGCATGGGCTATGCTCCCAGGATCTCCGGACCTCCATGCCACCCTCCTTCCTAGAAGGATGGACAGCAACTAAACATTAACCCTGACTGTTAACTATTCACTTCTTTCCCATGACTGCTACTGAGGATCACCGACCTATAACCGAGTTTTTGAACTCTGATTTGAGCGATGTCCTCCTGTGTTTTCCTCTCGTAAGCCACTGGTACAGATGGTGGTACAGATATATGCTACTGTCAACAGATGAACATCAGTAAAGATGAAAATACACTGTTCACTAGTTTTGTACTCTGGCAGTAAGCTGGGCTGTTTGGAAGCCGGTTCAGGCCATGTTTAAAAGCCAGATCTTTACCCACGTTTGGCACTGATGAAGAAAAGCCTAAAGACCTTCATTTCCTTGTGAATTTTTGCGATCAGGTTTTCTGCCATGTTGTCTTCCCGTTGAACACTGGTGCAGTTGATATGGAGGTCCAGTTATTTCCTTGTAGTGGAAAACGTCCTCATGTCCTGGTTCACGTCTGGCAGCAGGTTCTGAGTACTTGAATGCCGGTCCCTCTTTTGTCAAATTTAGGTTCATTTTCGTTGGTCGTCACCGTCAATTTATGTCACAATAGGTTTCCATTGCAGGTTGTTTTGCAGCAGTAACTTGCAAATTGGCCATCACTGGAGTTAGGACTATACATGCCAGATACAGAACAACCTCTAAGAATTGTAAATACACGATTAATATCATAAAAACTCCTCCTCAAAGGACTCAAAGAATGACTCCACAGAGGGGTCCGGCATTTAAATCCAAACAGATTACCATCTGACCAAATGAAATAGAGTCTACCTCCCTGATAGAAGAAGATTGGGTAACACCAGAACCCATCCATGTTTACTTGAAAGAAATCATCGCCCTCCAACTAGGAGACATCTTATATAACAATCTAATGTAAAAATTATGCTAAATTTACTATGGCGGGACACCACACCTTTTAAAAAAAAAAAAGAAGCCATTGTCAAGTAATTCTTCATAAAGTGGCCAGGAAATTAATTGCCCTCATTGTTCGCTTAAATATCGCGTAGTGGCAATCGTAAAAAAAAAAAAAAAAAAAAAAAAAAAAAAAAAAAAAAAAAAAAAAACAAAAAAAAAAAAAAAAAAAAAAAAAAACATTTGCAACTGTAAATATTAGTACCAATTCAAGTCATGTACTTATATATCTGTTATATCTATGTGACTCTGAAGTGCTAGTATTATACCCTTTCAAGAATATCTTATTACACATACACCTTTTAAATTACACCAAAGTGGTTGGCTCCACTTACCTTTTATATCCTACCTCTCTCCCCCCTCCCACCCTTTTCCAATATTTCTATCGTTACCCATCCTTCTTTCTTACCCATCTTACCAAAGCTCTGGTCATAAGAAGAAGAGAAGTCTCACAGAAATACACAACGTGAAAAGCAGATTCCTCCACCCCGCACAGCCGGACAACCCCGGTCCTCCCCCAAATGCCTATTATACAACACCACCCTGGACGGCAAAATTCCATGCAAAACTTTGAAAACCACTTACCGTACTTGAGCAAGGAGATGCAACTGTGTGAACCCGCCTCCATATATCACTCCATGCGTACATGGGGTACATTCCTTCAACTCGCACCACGATTCTCTCCATACCTGCCCAAAAGTACATGATTTAACATGCCGCACATCCCTCATGCGCAATAACACACGGAGCATCGACTCGCACCTAATTAAATCCCTCCCTCCCCACCACCTGAGAAGGTCGTGATACATTTCAATTAAACCCACCATGCATCCCACCCAGTCGGAGAAAACGACAATTCACGCAACTTGCTATGACATGAGCCTCTAGAGGAATGAGACCTAACCCTCCCTGATGCATTGGTGTCTCTACCACCGCTCTTGTGAGCCAATTGCAACCTGAACCCCACAAAAATCTATAAACTCTATGCAGAAGACGTTTGCATCCCCTACAACAGAGGATATAGTGCAGCAACATGCCATACTTTTCTATAAAGCAGAACATTAATGACCACGCCCTCTGGTGCAGGGTTAAATGTCGCGGCCGTAGACTATTTAAGTGCCTCAAGACACTGTGGACCACCCTCCCTGAATTACATGCCCTCGTCTGATACAACCTCTCGCCTATACTGAATACATATATAGTGATACGATCAACGACCGTCCACCTCTCTGGACCCACCCCATCACCCACCCACTCTCCCAACGCCATAATCTTCGACTTTTCTCTTTTAACACACATTCCCATAGCCTTACCAAATACATCAATTGAATCGAATCGAGGAGGACGAGAGCTGTCGTAAGATGGGAAGGAAGAAGGATAAGGAAGGATGGAAATAACTGGAAAAGGATGGGAAGTAGGGGAAGAGGAGGAATCAAGGCAAGTGGCCCAACCACTTTGGGACATGTGGTACCGAAGTACCAGAGGCGTAGATGGAGATGTACTTCAGAAAACACTGACAAAGACGATGTAGAAGGCAACAGGAACTCAGCAGGTGCTGGCTGCATCTTGCTGGATGGATAATTACTGCAACTTGAATGATGATAGGCGGCTGCAGGCGACATGGAAGGAGCTCATCGTTGATTGGTCAGTTCATAGAGTTTGGTGTTTACCTGGAGTCATGGCGTTGTTTTACGATTCAGTTTTCCCTTTTTCAAGACGTTTAAAACGTTGTAGAGGGAGCAAATTTATACGTGTCAGTAAGTGTTTTTGGCTGGAATCTTCCCCGTTGGTCTACAATGGCCTTTAGAATAGTAGAAAGTTCAATTGTACGAAGAGTTCCAGCTGAGCAGGAAGAATCGATGGTAAACTTGACTTTCTTTTCGATGAGGTGATTTTTAAAGTTCAGGAAGTAGCATGTCTTGATGATATTTTTCTGTTGTGTAGAAGTTGATTCCAGTCCATGACGTATATTTTTTATTATCTTCATCGTTATCATGTCGAGAGTCGTGAGATGATGACTTTTTGCTGTTTTTTCTTTCTGGTAGGTGTTGTTGAAGGTGGAAGTGAATATTCGTTGTCATCTTCAGTAGACGAATAGGAAGATGTTTCTGGTGGTAAGGCTTCTGATTGGTCGGTTTCAATGAGGAGTGGTGGCGGTGAAGCTTCTCATTGGACGTTGTTGGAGTTTACCTGGGTTTACCTGGAGAGAGTTTCGGGTGTCACTAGTTGTGTTAAATGGCAGATTTACACGTACAACAAGATATTACTGACATAAATGTACGCCTGGACACCTTGAAAAAGAAACAACTCTATACAATGCAAGAACTATACATGCCAGATAGAGAACATCCTATACAAGCGGTAAATACCACGGATTATATCACCCAATTCTCCTCCTCACAGGACTCAAAGATGACTCTCCCACAGAGGGCCCGGCGTTTTATCCATAAAGATGATTACCATCGACCCATGATATTGAGCAACCTCCCTGATGAAGAAGTTTGGGTACCACCAGAACCCTTCTATGTATACTGAGAAAATCATCGCCCCCAACTAGGGAGACATCTTATATAACAATCTAATGTAAAAAATTATGCTATTTACCATGGCGGACACCACCTGTAAGAAGCCATTGTCACGTAATTCTATAAACTGGCCAGAAAATTATTGCCTTCATTGTCGCATAAATATCCGTTGTGCAATCGCAAAAAAAAAAAAAAAAAAAAAAAAAAAAAAAAAAAAAGTTGCAACTTGTATAATTACTACCAATTCAGAGTCATGTACTTATATATCTGTTATATCTATGTGACTCTGATGGGTTAGTATTATACCCCTTAAAGAATATCTTATCATTTCACATATACTTTTTAAATTACACCAAAGTGGTTGGGCCACTTACCTTTTATACCCTCCTCCTCCCCCCCCCTCCCACCCTTTTCCAATATTTCTATCCTTTACCCATCCTTCTTCCTTACCCATCTTACCAAAGCTCTGGTCTGGACAATACAATACACTAGTTGATGGTGGTGTTCGATCTGCTACATCCGAGGTTGTGACTAAGTCTTTGGTGAATTTGAGAATTTCTTCAGAAGGCGGCGATGCTGGAAATGTAAATGATGGCATGTTATTTAATGTAAATAACTCGTTGATGGTAGAGTTAAAAGATCCAGGTACAGCCAAGTTCTGCATGTGAGCGTATAGTAGACAATAGTGGATCTTGGTTACGTCACATGTTGGAGGGAGTGATGGGGTGGTGGTGGTGGTGGTGGTGGTGGAGGCGGGTTGAGTAGATGCTTGAAGTAATTTTTTTTGTACCCTGCTTGCAACTTTGAAATTGCGGCATACGTTGGTGTGTTGTTGGCAGATTTTTTCTTTGTTGCATCTTGTTGTTTCTTCATAATATCGTTTCTTGTAGGACATTTTGCTGGCAGTGTATGATGATCATTACTTTTGCAGTTTAAACACGCTGGTTGGGGTTGGAGCAGCAGGGGTACAGGAACTGAAGGTGTGTCCCTCACTACCACATGTAGTGCAGAACTTTTGTCTTTACTGGACATGCTTTGGTGGTGTGAAGATAAGAATAGCAGTTCCAGCAATGTTGGATGTAGTGTATCTCTCTGCTTCTATGTAGGTGGGACTGATGTAGTAGTAGTAGACAGCAAGACCTTCGTTTTCAGAGCAGTGGCAGCCATGTTCACGTCTGTAAAGGTGACCTTGAGCATAGACGATGCATTCGGGATTTTGGTAATGCTATCACAGTAGCCCAAGTATTTTGCGTTTCAGTGGATGACTTGAGTTCAGCAATTGATTGAGAAGTCAGAATCTTGTCCAGTTTTTTTTTGGAATACTGATTTGCGTGTAATATTAGTGGAGGAGGGAATGTGAGTGGTGGTGGTGTCACCTATCATACATTCACACATAAACAGCGTCATGCTCTGGGTTTACGAAGACTCCCACGAGGCCTTACAACTGGAGGTGCACTTAACAAAACTCATGGACAAGGGTAGCACTGTTGACATTGATAAGGTCTGCTATTTATATGAACAATTTTTTCATTATGCTGAGAAACTCAACAAGATCCCAGGACTACTATAATGGATCAAAACTCGTATAAACTTTCTATATTAAGCTGGAATATTGCATCACTTAGAAAAGACTTCCTGAACTTCATCATAAAGTAACCACCGAACCCATTGATGTTGTGTGTCTACAAGAGTGCAGAGTCCCTGAAAAATCCCAACCCCCTAAATTACCATCATTTGTTGCATATAACCTCAAATCTACTAACTCTTGTGTTCTATATATTAAAAAATCGTTTCCCTCATCAACTTCTTGCACATAAGAAAACAGAGGGGCTACAATATCACGGTGTTTAGGATTTATATAGGGAACTCTGCTCTCAACATATTTAACTTGTATGCTCCTGCTGATAAGTTTAATTACTTGGAGCTCCCAACTTGTGCTCATTCTGAGCCTACTCTTATTATTGGCAATTACAATGCGAGACACAAAAGCATTGGAAACTCTCAGTTTGGTAATCGTAATGGCAATCAACTGTTGTCACTCTTAAACAGTCATGATAATGTGCAAATTGTAGGTGACCTTGAACCCACACATATCTATGGAGGCATCCTTGATCTGTGCCTGGGCTTCAACATTACTTCTGCCAGCTGTGAGTTTTCCATTGTAACAGATATAGCGTCTGATCATTTCCCTAGGCTAACCTCACTAGATATTGGTAATACTATCCTTCCTGGTGGGATATTCAAACGGAAACGTTTTAATGTTCCCACTGATCAGCATGATGACTTTGTTGCACATGTGACTGACTGGTATAATTCCTATGAGTGTTTCCTCTGTAGAGACCTTTAACAATGACCTTGTGAGCAGTATTCAGAACTACTTAGAGCCGCCACTGGGAACCTCTTGGTACTCTAAACCCAACAAACTTACATAATAATCATACCTCCTTCAAAAACCATACTTATTACAATGATTCTAAACTTCGTACACTGAAACGTAAATGCTCGCAGACTAGCCTAGCCTATAGAAACCATCGTACCCCTGGAATGCTGAGGCTCTTCCAAACTGCCCTTGCTGCTGCCAGAGAGCGTATGACAGAGCTGCGGCAAACAGACCTGGAGACAGTTCCGGGGTCAACGCCCCCGCAGCCCGGTCTGTGGGCCAGGGCTCATGGTGGATCAGAGCCTGATCAACCAGGCCGATACTGCTGGCTGCACGCAATCCAACGTACAAGCCATAAACCCCGGCTGGTCAGGTACCGATTTAGTTGCTTGTCCAGTGCCTGCTTGAAGACTGCCAGGGGTCTATTGGTAATCCCCCTTATGTATGCTGGAGGGAGTTGAACAGTCTTGGGGCCCCTGACACTCATTGTACTGCTTTTTGTACTAGTCCCTCTAGGATTTTTCAGGTGTATATAATCATTTACCTCTCTCGCCTGCGTTCCAGGGAGTACAGGTTCAGGAACTTCAAGCGCTCCCAGTAACTGAGGTGTTTTATCTCACTTATGAGTACAGAATAATATATAGTCATAATAATTTTATTAAATGTTACATGTGTATAATGTTGACAGATGTATGGGAGGAAAAATCCTGGATAATGAGAGTCAGGTTTAATCCAAGGAAATGATAATTATTTCTATTAAAAAGTATCCTGGGGTACCGGGTGCTGGGGAGTTTTATTGGAGCTGGGGAATCGGGATCGGGGGGAATCGGGATCGGGGGACAGGGATGCGGGGTAGATCACGTGCTGGTGAACAGGGATCTGGGTAGATCAGGGGATCGGGTGATCAGGGATGCGGTGTAATCAGCAAAAGCGGTGTAGATCAGGGGATGCTGGTGAGATCATGGTGCTGGGGGTAGATCAGGGTTTTTGGGGGTGATCGGGATCTGGGGTGATAGCGGATCCGGGTTTAGATCAGCGGATGCTGGGGTAATCAGGGGGATGCTGGTTAGATCAGGGGATGCTGGGGTAGATCAGGGGATCGGTGTAGACAGGGGAAAGCGGGTAGATCAGGATGCTGGTGTAGATCAGGGATGCTGGGTAGATCAGGGAGCTGGGGTAATCAGGGATGCGGGGTTAGATCAGGGGACTGGGTAGATCAGGGAGGGTGGGTAGATCGCGGATGCGGGGGTAAAACACGGATGCTGGTGTAGATCAGGGAGCTGGGGTAATCAGGATGCGGGTAACAGGGGATCGGGTGTAATCACGGATGCTGTGTAGATCAGGGGGCGGTGTAGATCAGGGATGCTGGTGTAGACAGTGGATGCGGGGGGTAGACAGGGGATTGGTGAGACAGCGGATGCGGGGAGATCAGCGGTGTTTGGGAGATCACGGATCTGGGGTAATCAGGGGATGTGTTTTATCAGCGATTCCCGGTGTAATCGGGTTGTTGTAGATAGGGGATGCGGGTGTAATCACGGATGCTGGGTAATCAGGGATGCGGGGGTAACAGGGGATGCGGGGTAGATCGGGATGCGGGTGAGATCACGGTGGTGGTTAGATCAGGGGGATGGGGTGTAAACAGGGGGTGCGGGTGTAATCAGGGTTTGGGGGGTAATCCGGAGCTGGTTTAGACAGGATGCTGGTTAGATCAGCGGTTGCTGGTGTAATCAGCATGCGGGTTTTATAATCAGGGGATGGGGGGAGATCAGGGGATGCGGGTAGACCGGGGGGTTTTCGGGGTAAGATCACGTGCTGGTGTAATAAAGGGGGATCTGTTAGATCAGGATTGGTGTAATCGGGCGTTCTGGTGTAGTCAGCGGATGCTGGGTAGATCAGGGATGCTGGTTTAGATCAGGGATGTGGTGTAACAGGGGATGCTGGGTAGATCAGGGATCGGGTGTAGATCGGGGTTGCGGGTGTAATCAGGGATGCTGGGTAGATCGCGGATGCTGGGTAGATCATGGATGCGGGGGTAATCAGGGGATGCTGGGTAGCAGGGGGATGGGGGGTAATCAGGGTTGGGGTGTAATCAGGGATCTGGTGTTATTCAAGTGGGATGCTGGGAGATCCGGATGCGGGGGGAAAAAGATCAGGGGTTGCTGGTGTAGATCAGCGGATCTGGAAAGATCATGGATCTGGGAGATCGGGTTGGGGTAGACAGGGGATGCGGGGGAGATCAGGGATGCGGTTAGATCAGGGCTGGAATCGGGATGCGGGGGTAGATCAGGGATCGGTGTAGATCAGGGGATCGGGTGTAGATCAGGGGATGCTGGTTAGATCAGGGATGCGGGGGTAATCAGGGGATGCTGGGTAGATCATGGATGCTGGTGTAGTCAGGGGATGCTGGGTAGACATGGATGTGGGTAGATCAGGGATCGGGTAGATCGGGTATGCGGGGTTGTAGATCAGGAGGGGGTAGATCAGCGGTCGGGGAGATCAGGGGATGCTTGTGAATCAGGGATGCTGGGAATCAGGGGATGTGGTGTAGTAGGGGATCTGGGGTAACACTGGGGATGCGGGGGGTTTAGATCAGGGATGCTGGGTAATCAGGGTGCTGTGTGCAGGGGTGCTGGTGTAGATAGGGATCTGGGGAAGACAGGGATGCGGGGTGTAGACAGGGTGCTGGGGTAGATCAGGGACCCTGGTGTAGACAGCGGTGCGGGGGTTAGATCCGGATGCGGGTAGATCAGGGATGCTGGTTAGATCAGGGTGCGGTGTAGATCATGGATGCTGTGTAGATCAGCGGATGGGGGTAGATCAGGGATGCGGGTAGATCAGGGGGATGCTGGGGTAAAATCAGCGATGCGGGTGTAGATCAGGGGATTGGGTAGATCACGATGCTGGGTAATCGGGAGCGGTGTAGATCAGGGGGATGCGGTGGTAAAGACATGGATTGGGTTAATCAGGGATGCTGGTGTAGATCGGAGCGGTTTTTAATCAGGGGATCTGGTGTAGATCAGCGGATGCGGGGGGTAGATCAGCGGATGTGGTGTAATCAGCGGATGTGGGTAGATCAGGGGGGGGGAATGGGCTGGTTAACAGCGATGCTGGGGTAGACAGGGATGGGGGGATTTTTAAAGATCAGGCGGATGTGTTAGATCAGGGGATGCTGGGGTAGATAGGGATGCGGGGGGTAGATCAGCGGATCGGTGTAGACATGTCGGGTAGATAGGGATGTGGGGTAGATCAGCGGATGGGGGTAACAGCGGATGCGGGGGTTAGATCAGGGATGTGGGTAATCAGGGAGTGGGGTAGACAGGGATGCTGGTGTAGATCAGCGGATGGGGGGTAGATCAGGGGATCTGGGGTAATCACGGATGCTGGGGAAATCGGAGCTGTGTAGATCAGGGATGTGGGGAATCGCGAGGCTGGGGATCAGGGGAGCGGGGGGTAAGATCACCCGGATGCTGGGTAGACATGGATTTTGGGGTAGATAGGGATGCGGGGGTGTAGGTCGGGTGTAATGCTGGGGAGATCGCGATCTGGGGTAGATCAGGGGTGTGGTGTAGATCAGTGGATCTGGGGAATCACATGGGGGGGGGTAATCAGGGATGCGGGGGTAGATCAGGGGATGTGGGGTTGATCAGCGGTGCTGGTGTAGATCTGATCTGGGGTAGATCAGCGGATGCTGGGTGATCACGAAGCGGGGGTAGATCAGGGATGCTGGTGATCAGGGAGTGGGTAGATCAGGGTGGGGGTGTAGATCAGGGAGCTGGGGTAGATCAGGGATGCGGGGTAGATCAGGGGATGTGGTGTAGACGGGGGATGCTGGGGTAGATCAGGGGAATTGGGGTAGATCAGGGATGCTGGTGTAATCAGGGGATCTGGGGTAACCCGGGGGTGCTGGGTAGACAGGGGTGCTGGGGTTTAAGGGGGGGATCAGCGGATCGGGGTTTGTAGACAGTGGGCGGGGGGTAGACGCGAGCTGGTGAGATCAGGGGATGCTGGGGTAGATCAGGGGAGCGGGGTAGATAGGGGGGGTGTAGATCAGGGATCGGTTTTAATCAGGGATGCGGGGGTTATCAAAAGCTGGTTAATCAGGGATGCTGGTGTAATCAGGGGATGCTGGGAGTTAGGGATTGGTGTAATCAGGGATGCTGGGGAGATCGGGGGGTGTAAATTGTTTGGGGTAGACCCGGGTGCTGGGGTAGATCAGGGATGCGGGGGGAGATCATTTTTAGAAAAAGGGGGTTAAACGGGGATGCTGGGTAACAGGATGCTGGGTAACCCGGGAAAGCGGGGTGGGGTTTTGGGTTTTAAACTGGGTGGCTGGGGGGTAGTCAGGGGATCGGGGGTAGATCGGGGATGTGGGGTAACACTGGATGCGGGGTAGATCATGGATGGGGTGTAGATCACTGATAAGGAAGATACGGGGATGTGGGGTAGACACTGGATGCTGGGAAAAATCATGGATCGGGTGATCACGGATCTGGGTAGAACAGGATGTGGGGAGATCACTGGTTGGGGGGATACGGATGCGGGGGTGATCATGATGTGGGGTAATCATGGATGCTGGGGTAACAGGGAGCGGGGGTAGATCACTTGGTGCGGGGGTAAATCATGGATGCTGGGGTAAAACGGATGCGGGGGTAGATCATGGATGGGGTAGATCTTTTTGGGGAAATTTGCTGGGTAATCACGTCTGGGAAATAGGATCGGGGGGTAAACATTGGTTGTGGGGTTAACCCTTTGATGGGGGGAAATCAGGGGATGCTGGGTAAATAGTGGATGCGGGGGTAATCACTGGATGCTGGGGAAGATCATGATGCTGGGGTAGATCCGGGATGCGGGTAAATCAGGGGTGCGGGTAGTCATTTAAATGCTGGGGAGACACTGATGTTGGGGTAGATCACGGGATGCGGGGGAAATTTGGGGATGCGGGGGATAGGGATCTGGGGTGATCAGGGGATGGGGGGTAGTCACGGATTGGGGTAAATCTGGGGTAATCACTGGTGCTGGGAGATCACTTATCGGGGGTAGATCATTTGAGCGGGGTAGATCATGGTTTGGGGGTAGACATGATCGGGGGTGATCAGGGGATGGTGATGTAGATCACTAGATAATGGGGAGATTTGGATGCTGGGTAGTCACGGGATGCTGGGGTGACACTGGTGCGGGGGTAGATCACGGATGCGGGGTAATCAGGGGCGGGGGGGGGGGGGGGGGGGGGGGGGGGGGTGGGGGGGGGGGGGGGGGGGGGGGGGGAAAGGGTTGGGGAGATCATGATCTGGGGTAACAGTGGATGGTGATGTAGATCACTAATAATGGGGAAATTACTGGATGTGGGGTAGATCACGGGAGGGGGGGTAGATAATGGATGGGTGTAGATCGGGAAATGCTGGGGTAGAAAAGGGTGGTGGGATAATCAGTGGATGAGTGAAGATCAGGGGATCTGGGGTAGATCGGGGATGCTGGGGAGAACAGGGGAAGGGGGGTAGCCAGTGAATGCGGGGATAGATCACTAAATGCTGGGGAAATCGTGAATGCGGGGGAAATTTTCTTTGGGAAGCTAGGGTAATCATGGCTTGGGGGTAGGTCAGTGGATGCTGGATAGATCACTGGTTTGGGGGGAAATCATGAATTGGGGGTTGGAGGGTTTTACCCCTGTGGGGGGGTTTAAAGTAGGAGGTAAAGGGGGGTGGAGGTGGGTGACGTGTGGGTTTGGTGTGGCAAAGGGAACTTTTTGGGCTTTTTTAGAGCGGGAAGGGAAACGGATAAATTCTTTAAAAATATGGGCTCATTAACTTTTTGGGGGACAGGTTAAAGGGGTTTTTTTTGTAAGGGGGGGTGAGGGTACCTATCCTATGAAAATTTAAGGAAATTTAAGGGAGGCTGCGAGAAATCCGTACAGAGGTTCCAAATGGTGAGAGAAACGGTGGGTGAGGAGGTGTTATGGGGGGTTAGGCCGTCGTTGTGTGTATTTCGTAGGGAAAAACAAAGTCAGCAGGCAACAGCTATTCATGGTTTTAGGGTTTATGAGTCGGGGGTGGGTTTAAGGGGGGGTCAGGGGGGGATACAAACTACAGATGGGATGGGGGGTTTGGGATAAGTGGTATGGCATATTGGCAAGAGGGAAGAGGTAAGAGATAAGTTAAGATAAAATTTTTGTTCGATTTTTAACCCCGGGGGGTTAGCCACCCAGGATAACCCAAAAAAGTCTGCGTCATCGGGACTGCTAAATTTTTTCCCTTTGGGGGCCTTAATCGTCCCCCCGGAGCGACCCCACCAGCGACTACACCCAGGGACCTATTTTGCTGTAGGGGAAAGGACAACAGGGGTAAGGGAAAAGTTCGAAATGTTTCCACCCCCGGGAAACGAACCCGGGCCCCCCGTTGTGAAGCAGGACTTTAGCCACCAGGCCCCGGGGGCCCCCAGGGGCGGAGATTTAGAAACCGGGGTTGGGGGAATTGATATGTCGTTGGGAGGAAAAGTGACACAGAAGCACTGGGGGGGAAATAACTGAGGGGGAAAAATGAAGAGCTTTAAGTGAAATAAGTAAGGGCAAAACACGAGAAACGATGGGCTACCCGGGAGGTTTTTCAACAGCATTGGGAGCTAATGAGGGGTTTTTTGGTAAGGTTTTTAAAATTTGATGAGGAAAGGGGGAAAATTGGGAGAAAGCAGACAAACTGTAGTACTTGGGACCAAAGGGGAAGGGACAGCATACACTTCGGGACTACCGGGCAATATCGTTGTTATGCGCGTGTTATAAGTCGTTTGCTAAGATTTTAGGAAATAGGTTTAAGTGTGTAGTAGGGTGGGTTGTATCAAGAACTCATTTGGGTTGCCAGGGAGGTCTATTGGGGAGGGGAATGGGTTACTATGGATTTCGTGGAAGAAAAGGGGGGAAGGGGGGGCTTGGATGCTCTAGATGGCAAGGAGCATATGATAGAGGGAGTGAAAAGCATTAAGAGCTATCCTTAGGCGAAGGGTTTTGGGGAAGAAATCGTGGAATGGGTATAGCATTATATCGTGGGGCAATGGCGAGGGTACAGATTAATGGAAGTTTTGGGGGAGGATTGTAATGGGTAGGGAACTTAGACGGGGGTGCCCTATGTCACAGCTTTTGTTTGCTTGCATACAGGACCCCTTTATAAAATGGTGGAGCAGCAAATGGGCATTAGTGAGGGCAAGGGAGTGGGAGGGGGAGGGTTTGGCCAGTTTAATAGGGTATGTAGAAAATACTACTGTTCTGGTTAGGGAGGGGACGCCAATGGAATGCCTTAGATGGGGTAGTAAACATGTTTGCAGGTGCAACTGGTATGAAGTGAATTCCGAGAAGTCCATGGTCAGGGGGTTTTAGGAGCTTGGGGAGGAGGGTTGAGTGGGGTAGTGTAGTTGTGACAAAGTGGGTGACTTTGTTAAAAATTTGTGGTCTTATCTATTCAGATGATCTGGATGTTGCACGTGTGGAAAAACTCGGTCGGGTTTGGTAGACAGGATTCGGTCATTTGGGGAGCATTGGGGGCCTTAACATTTGACCCTTGTGCAGGATCCCATTGTTTATTAACATCTTATTGTATAGTAAGGTTTGGCACGTGGCAGCTGTGTTCCCTTTAACTGGGACGGTAATTGCAAATATACTTAGACGGTTTTTAAATTCTTGTGAAGTTTGGGCTGTGATTGCTTAAAAGGAATGTGGTAATGTTACCTTTTGCGTCAGGGGGTTGGGTTTAATGAAATTAAAGCGAGGGTCAAATGTATCTTCATTAAGAGGGGGGTTGATGAGGGAGGGTGTGGGTGGGGGGGGTTTGGTAAAGATACACATAGATTTGAAACATTATTTAGGGTAGAGTTGCGTGAGTGTGAAACTATTTTGAGGGCTCTGGTGTTGGCTCAGGATCTGGGGAAGGTAAAATAGGTAGGCTATGTAGGATGTTAGTGGGGAGGGTAGTGGCACCGATGGAGGGGATTTTCCCCATGTATGACTGGGAAGTATATGGGGTAGGTTCAGTAAGGTAAAGGTTACAACCCGTGGGCGTGAGGTGATGTATCGTTTTTTGCATGGGATTTACCATCGGGTGTTTTTACGGGACAGACAGGTGGTTGAGGGGGGTCTGGGGAAATATGTGGAGGGGAGGTTTCTGCATTCCACATAGTGTATTTTGTGAGGGATGGGAGCATCATGGGTGGTTGAGCAGGGGTGCTGTGTAGGATAAGGGTAAAAAACATTTCTGTTCTGCGGGCAATAAGTTTTGACGTGGGGGGTATGGATAGAGTATATTAGGACTGTTGGGTACATTATGGTAGATTATAATTACATATCGTGGGAATGTGGGGAAAGGGGGTTAGCGAGGTGAAGCAGGGGGTATTAGCATTTTACGTTTTATAAAACATTGTGTTGAAACGGGATTTTATGGCGGGTATTAGCAGTTACGTTTTATAAAACATTGTGTTAAAAACAGGGATATTTATGGCGGGTATTAGCAGTTACGTTTTATAAAACATTGGTTGTTGAAACAGGATATTTATGGGCGGAGGTGGGAAAGGGATTTTCCCAGTGGGATACAGAGAACTAACGTTAGTGGTATTATTAGACTTGTAAATCAGGAAGGGGGGGAAGGAAAGGGATGGTGTATGCTACGTGGGAAGGGTTTGTCAGGGGTATGAAACAGGGTCACCTCATGTTGTGACTAGACCTACCTGGAGTTCATTACCTTTGTAAATTGTGAATTCATTACCTTTGTAAATTGTGAGTTCATTACCCTTTTTAAATTGTGAGTTTATTACCTTTGTAAATTGTGAGTTCATTACCTCTGTAACTTGCTCAGCTATCAAACTTGGAGTCCAGTCCCTGGACCAATTTGTACCTCTGTAATCTTTTGACTACCGCCCACAGGAAGGGTATGGGTGGGCTACCACCCACAGGATGGGTATGGGTGACTACCGCCCCACAGGATGGGTATGGGGTGCATAATAAACATATTAAACTAACTCCTGGGGTTGACAGTTGCTAAGGTTGTGTGTGATTTGATTGGAGTGAGAGTTGTTGAACTAACTCACTTTTCTGAGGTGTAAGATATTTTATCATTGGCATTATTGTCACCTGGTTGATGGTGACATTATGTTATAACCTTATCTACATAATTATTAAATTTTGATATCCAATGTAATGTGTCTTGGTGTTATTGTGAACACCGATGATTATATATTTATTTAAGGATTCCTTCATGTTTTGTAAGGATGTACGTAAGCATGTTAGTATTTTAAACATTTTGATTGTATCATAGGGTTTTAGTGGTAGGGTTGTGGATGGTGTGGTTTGGGAGGAATAGAGCCTTTATGATTGGACCTGAGTCTTGCTAGTAAGATTTTGTAACCTGTAACCATCGTGTCTCCCTATAATGTAGTTGTGCATAATTTAAAATGCTCAGTGTTACTTGTCATAATAGTGAGGCATTCATACCTGTTTTTTAACTAGTGGCACGTTTGGTATTGTGTATATAATGTAAGATCTTGCCTGGGGTGTTCTTGCTTATATATTGTTATAAATGTTTTTCAAATTCATTATATATGATTAAGTGAATGATTTTTTTGATCTTGTGTATAGCCAGGTGAAACTGGGCAGTTTTCACTTGGGGGGGGGTAGGAGTGTAAGTAATCTCTGCAGTGGCAGGTCATGCAAAACACATGTCATAATTATTTAAGATGTCTAATGTTGTCCATTCTCTGTATTTATTATTATTAAATATTAGCCGGTATTCCCCGGCCCGGGCCTTTTCCAAGTGGTGGCCCGGCCTTGGCTCCCTCTTTAGGGAGTGTCTGAGACCTAAGTCTCCCATGGGAGGAGGCACAAGTACCTCCTCATCTTTGGGACCAACTGTCCCCAGGCCTAGCCACAAGCTAGGCCTCTCTGGTCTGCCATCCCCGCCCCAAGGGAGCAAATGGGAATGACAGTCTTATGAGCTAAAGGCTCGGGCTCAGGCACCTACCCAACCCTAGAAGGATTAGGCATGGTGTCGATCCATTCTCTGTAGGATGTGATGTATAGATTACTCCGGCAATGTAAATAATCTGTCTGCTGGAGGGAACAATGTGTAAACTTATTTATTTTGGTAAGTTTATATACATAGCGTGTTTTTAGGTGTTATATATTATAAGATGCTAATTACCATCAATGACTTTTTGGTGGTTATGAGTGGTGACGGTAGACACAGTTACTAGGCATGTAGGGGGGGAGGATGGGTTGAAGTGTCAGCGGTAGTGTCTTAAACCCACCACCGTGCACGATATTAATTATTACCATAGGTATATGAGGGTAGGGTGGATTGTGTTCTATGGTGGATTGAGCCATCAGGTCACACATTCCTTGTATTATAGTGTCAGCCGTTAGCTGGGTGGATTGTGTTATATATACTATTTTGTTATTAAAGTCCTTAATGCTCTTATAAATGTATAAGAGATTTCTCACTGTGTATACTAAGTTGAAAGTGGCACGTTTTCAAAAAGGGGGGAGTGTAAGCATACTAGGAAGGAACCTATTGTTTTAATAAAACCATCTTTTCATGTGAAGCACAGTACTTTAAAAGGGAATGTTTAATTTGAGTCCAGCAGCCACTTCTAAAATTTATTATATATGTCCTTCTTCATACTGTGTAGTCACAGTTGATTATTGTTCATTTCCCTGATTTAAAAAAGAAAAAAAAAAAATAAAAAAGGGTTTAAATAAATGACCAAAATTTTTTAAAAAGGGGTGGCCCGGGTTAAACCAGCGGAAGGCCTGGGTCAGATGCCCAAAAAAGCTTAAAAGGGCGGGTCATCACTGACTAAGAGGCGTTTACCGGGAAAAGTTTACCGGGAAAGGATTTTGGGGGCCAACGCCCCCGGGGGGCCCGGGTCTGTGACCGGGCCCCTCCGGTGGATCACGCCTGAAAAAACCGGGCTGTTGCTGAGGGCTGCAGGGAAAACCAACGTACGACCCACGCCCGGCTGATCGGGAACTAAACTTTAGGTGCTTGTCCAGTGCCACTTGAAGACTGCCGGGGGTCTTTGGTAACCCCCCTTAAAGGTTGCGGGGAGGCGTTAAACCAGTCCTGGGGGCCCCCTGACACTTTTTGGAATGGCCCTTTTAAAATTTGCTAGTGACACCCCCGCTTTTCATTGGGGATGGTGCTCGCTCCCCAAGCCCCTTTTGTTTTTAGTAGTGAGTGATTTTCGTGTGCAATTCGGTACTATTTCCCTAAAGGATTTTCCGGGTTGTATAATCATGTATCTCTCCTCCTCCCGTTCCGGGGAAAATACAGGTTTAAAACCTCAATCCCTCTCAGTAATTAGGTGGATTATCTCCGTTATGCGCGCCTTTAAAGTTCTCTGTACTTTTTCTGGGTGGGCAATTTCCCCTGCCTTGAAAGGTGCTTTTTAAGTGCAGAAAATATTCCAGCCTAGATAAACAAGTGACCGAAGAGTGTCCCCAAGGGTTTGGGGCCTCCCTAGTTTTGAAGGTTCCCCTTTTACCCCTCCTGCCCTTTTTTTCCTAGAAAAGATGCGTTGATACAAGGGTTATGGCCTTTGGGGTTTGAACCTCCAACATAATCACTCCCAGGTCTTTGACTTTTGGTTTTTTTCGCTCTATTTTGGGGCCCCAGAATTTTTTTTTGTACTCTGATAAAGTTTTAATTTCCTCAGGGTTTAAACCCATATCTAGAAATTTGGGAAATTTTTTATCTTTTGAATTTCCCATATTTTTTTCCTGCCCCCACTGAAAGTTTTGGTTGATGTCCGCCTGGAGCCTTGCAGTGTCGGAAAATGGAAAAATTTATGCAGATTGGGGTTTTACTGAAAAGGGAAAGACAGGTGCGTGGCTGACATCCTTGTCTATGTCGATATGGGGATGGGGAAACAAGAGGGGACTAGAACTGGCCTTGGGGAACGAGCTTTTACCGAGCTGCCAGGACTTTCCCTTGTTGACGACTATCTCTGTGTTCTGTTAGTGGGGAAATTATAGATCCCACGACCAAATTTTTTCCTGTTTTCCCTTTAGCGCGTTTTTTGTGCCTATTATGCCATGGTCACCCCTTGCCCGAAGGCTTTTTTTCCAAAGTCGTTATTTTACATCGAAATTCTTTTTGTCTTCTATGAAATTTTGGGCCCTTTGTGTAGTGACGGGAAACATTTGCCCCTTTTTCCCCCTGACAACATTACCAAACCCTAACCTATCGTTACATATTGTTTTATGTACCCATATATTTTTGTACCTGAGTTTTAAAAAAAAAAATATAAAAAAAAAATACAGTAAAGGGAAAAAAGTATTGTGAAGGACCGGGTGAAAATGTCAGAGAATCTCGTCTTTAAAAAAACCACAAAATGTATCTGCCTCATCAAACCCAAAGGAAAAAGATGGATGGGTAAAGAAAACCCTTTAAAACTAGGGGTTCCTAGCCCCTGATGATTCCTTCAAAACGGCCCTTTTGCTCTCTAGGGCTGGAAACTTTGTACACTAAAGGCCACCTTCCAAAAGGGTGGCGACATTGCAATTTTGGGAAGTGTACAAAGAAATTTACGGGACACATAAGTGCGTTAAGGCACCTAACACTTTGGGAAAGGTTAAATTTTCCCTTTAAACAGTGTTGGGCCCCCTTTCGGGGGGCTAAAGGTTTCCCCCTTCACAAAAACGGGGAAACCCGGGGGTTTGATTCCCCGGGAAATGGGAAAAATTTCCTGTTCAACCAAAAGCAAATAGGAAATTGGGTGTTAGGGCTGGGTTAAATGGACGGTTGGGTGGCATCCTGGGGGTTAAATGGAATGGAGTGGGGGGCACCTGGGGGTTAGGGGGGATTAGTGTTTTTGGCATCCTGGGGGTTTTGTAAACTTTGGGTGGCATCCTTGATGCTAAAGAAAAGGGGGGGTGGCTCCGGGTTAGTTGAGTGGGGGTGGGTTTGGGACATGGGTATTAAGGACGGTTTTGGGGTGGCATCCTGGGTGTTTGTGGACTGGTGGCGTGGCAAACCTGGGTGTTTTGTGGGAAAGGGGGTGGGTGGCATCCCGGGGGGTTTGTGGTTCCCGGTGTGTGTGCATCCTGGTTGGGTTTGGTCCCGGTGTGGTGGCATCCTGGGTGTTTAAGGGTTTTGGTTTTGGGGGGCACATGGGGATTTAAAAAAACGGGGTTTTTGGGGGGATCCTGGTGTTGTTGAGTGGTGGGTGGGATCAAGGGGAAAATGGACAAGTAAAAGGGTGGCATCCCCGGGTGGTTTTAAATGGACTGGTTGGTCACATCCCCGGTGTTTTGTGGAATGGTGGGGTGGCACCGGGTTTAGTGGCTGGTTTTGGGTTCCCCAACCTTTTGGGGGTTAATGGACTGGTGTGGGGGCACCCGGGTGGTTTTGGACTGGTGTGGTCAAAAACCTGGGTTTTATGGGCTGGGTTTGGGGGGGGCACATCCAGGGGGTTTGTGGACTGGTGTGGGTGGCATCCTGGGTGTTAGTAGACTGGTGTGGGTGGCAACCTGGGTGTTAGTGGACTGGTGTGGGTGGCATCCTGGGTATTAGTGGACTGGTGTGGGTGGCATCCTGGGTGTTAGTGGACTGGTGTGGGTGGCATCCTGGGTGTTAGTGGACTGGTGTGGGTGGCATCCTGGGCGTTAGTGGACTGGTGTGGGTGGCATCCTGGGTGTTAGTGGACTGGTGTGGGTGGCATCCTGGGTGTTAGTGGACTGGTGTGGGTGGCATCCTGGGTGTTAGTGGACTGGTGTGGGTGGCATCTTGGGTGTTAGTGGACTGGTGTGGGTGGCATCCTGGGTGTTAGTGGACTGGTGTGGGTCACATCCTGGGTGTTAGTGGACTGGTTTGGGTGGCATCCTGGGTGTTAGTAAACTGGTGTGGGTGGCATCCTGGGTGTTAGTGGACTGGTGTGGGTGGCATACTGAGTGTTAGTGGACTGGTGTGGGTGGCATCCTGTGCGTTAGTGGACTGGTGTGGGTGGCATCCTGGGTGTTAGTGGACTGGTGTGGGTGGCATCCTGGGTGTTAGTGGACTGGTGTGGGTGGCATCCTGGGTGTTAGTGGACTGGTGTGGGTGGCATCCTGGGTGTTAGTGGACTGGTGTGGGTCACATCCTGGGTGTTAGTGGACTGGTGTGGGTGGCATCCTGGGTGTTAGTGGACTGGTGTGGGTGGCATCCTGGGTGTTAGTGGACTGGTGTGGGTGGCATCCTGGGTGTTAGTGGACTGGTGTGGGTCACATCCTGGGTGTTAGTGGACTGGTGTGGGTCACATCCTGGGTGTTAGTGGATTGGTGTGGGTGGCATCCTGGGTGTTAGTGGTCTTGTGTGGGTGGCATCCTGGGGGACAAGATTGAGGATCACAATTCAATTCAATTCAAAGTTTATTCTCTATAAGGATTACAATGCTGAGTTTACAGAATTTGGTTATTGTGTGGTTTACATGTAGTTAAATAATGATTACAGAGTGTACCACTAGAACACCTAGCATGGCTAGGTATTACAGAGTGTACCACTAGAACACCTAGCATGGCTAGGTATTACAGAGTGTACCACTAGAACACCTAGCATGGCTAGGTATTACAGAGTGTACCACTAGAACACCTAGCATGGCTAGGTATTACAGAGTGTACCACTAGAACACCTAGCATGGCTAGGTATTACAGAGTGTACCACTAGAACGCCTAGCATGGCTAGGCATTACAGAGTGTACCACTAGAACACCTAGCATGGCTAGGTATTACAGAGTGTACCACTAGAACACCTAGCATGGCTAGGCATTACAGAGTGTACCACTAGAACACCTAGCATGGCTAGACATTTCGGGCAGACTTAGTTTAATTCTTAATTTTAAAATATTACAATTATGAGGTAAGTTGGTATTATGGCTAAGTGACTAAATACTAGTTTGTGAGTTTAGCAATGTGAATGCTTTTGTTTTGGCACAGTACATAGTTTCAGTATTGGACTATCATAGGATTCATTATTTTAAGATTGAGATTAATGTTTCTGTGTATGGTCAAATGGGTGAGTGTGTGTAAGTGTTAACCACCAGGTGGTATTCGTGTAGTTAGTTGACGGGGTGCATCAGAAAGATAAGATGTTTTCTAATGGTAGTTTTGAAGGTGATGTGTCTCCAGTTCTAGAGTTCTCAGGTAGGGTGTTCCAGATTTTAGGGCCATTGACATACATTGAATTTTTGTAAAGGTTTAGTCGGACATGGGGAATGTCGTAGAGATGTTTGTGTCTGGTTTTATGCCTGTGGGTTCTGTCACAACTATCAAGAAAGCGTTTAAGGTCAAGGTTGATATTAGAGTTTAAGGCCCTGTAGATGTAGATTGCCAGTTTAATGTGGATGTACTGAACGGGATAAGTTTAGATCTACAAAGAGTGGGGGGATTTTTTGCCACGGGGGGTTTTAGTGTTTTTCTTACTGCAGCTTTTTGTTGGGTTTTAATGGTTTTAGGTGTTTGGCAGTGATCCCCAAGCACAAATAGCATAGGTGAGGTTTTGGATAAATAAGTAGTGGTATATGTGAAAAGGGGAGTTTGTGGCACATAGTACGTATTTGGGAGGATCCCAACCCTTTTTGGATACTTTTTTGGTTATATTTTGGGTTTGGGTCTGAAATTCGGGTTGTTTTCGGGGTATGGCCTGGGAATTTTTGCCCTCATTATGTCTGGTAATTAAGTGTTGTAAATTTTAATTTTTAATTTGTGCATCCCGCTCTCTACCAAACATAATTATAGTTTTGTCATGTTAAGCATAAGTTTATTGGCTGTCCCCAAAGCGATTTTTTTGATCCTCCTCGTTAACAATGGTTTTTGGGGGTGGCAAGATTGGGGTGAGAGATGACATAAGTTGTCGTCAGAAAAGAAAAAGGGGTTTTCAGGGTTGGGATTTTTTGGGAAAGATCTTTGATGTATTGGGAAGAGCAGGGGCCCAAAGGACCTTCCCTGGGAAACTCCAGTAAAGTGGCCGTTTTGCTGTGCTGTGTTTTAAAGGGGACGTTATGATACCTATATAAGGAAGATTTGAAATAAGCAAGCGTTGCCTCTTATACCCTAATGGTCAAATTTGTGGAGTAGGATTTGGTGGTTTATGTGTCAAAAATTTTTTTAGGTCAATAAAATTCCTAGTGGGCTTCCTTATTTTTTCCAAACTGTGTAAAGCAGATCTAGCATTTTTATGAGGCATCATTAGTGCTTTTTTTTTTCCGGGAAACCAAATTGGCAGGGGTTATAAGTTTTGTGGGCGTTATAAAGATACAGTCTCCGTGCACGAGTTTCTCAAAAAATTTTGGATAGCAGTGGGAAGTTTGAATTTGGGCCCATAGTTGTTTAAGTCTGTAGGGGGCACCACCCCTTTTGTAGTTTAACCCTTGCCATCTTTAGTAGTTTCGGGGGGAAAGGGGTATCTCTAGTGTTTGTTTAAAAAAAATAAATAGCATGCGAAAGGACGGGGGGGGCTCGCTTGTACGTAAAAGGGGGGAAAGAGACAGTTTTCCCCAGTTATTTTTTAATGGGCTTATGATCTCAATGACTTCCGAGGGCTCAGTTTTTTGCAAGATAGAAGGAAATTTGGGAATTCCCACTAGGTAGCCCGGCAGGGGATTTGGGATGTGGGATTTTATTGGCGAGATTAGATCCTAGGTTGAGAAGAAGTCATTTATCTTTTTTAGCTGTGTCAGTTGTTAGTTTAAATTGTTTATTATGACCCCATACCATCCTGTGGGCGGTATCACCCCTACCCTCCTGTGGCGGTAGTCACCCCATACCCATCCCGTGGGGGTATCACCCCATACCCACCTGTGGGCGGTGTCCCCCAACCCTCCTGTGGGCTAGTCACCCCCTACCCATTGTTGGGGGTAGTCAAAAGATTACAGAGGGACATAATGGGTCCGGGACTGGGCCTCAAAGTTTTGATCTAAGCAAGTTACAGAGGCAAGAATTCACAATTTACAAGGTAATGAACTCACAATTTACAAAGGTAATGAACTCCAGGTAGGTCTAGTCACAATCATGACAAGTTACAAAGGTATTAACAGATTATAGAGGTACAAAATTGGTCCAGGGACTGGGCCCCCAAGTTTTGATAGCTGAGCAAGTTACAGTGGATGTAGTGGTTTTTCATTAGTTTAGTTAGGACAATGGAAATAAGTTAGACAGTCCTGGATGACACACTGACTTTCATGGGTTATCCTGCCTGGCTAACCCTCCTGGGTTAAAAATCCGTAGGAAATCTTAACTTATCTTAATCTTGACTTAAATATCTCCCTCAGTATAATAAAATATATTAGTTATACTTCAAAATATATAATTTGTTAAACTTGCTAAAGTGAACAATAATATTTTTTTGTTTCTCTAAACACATTTATCATATTTTATATACAAACTTAAAAGTTCTTCAAAATTCCTTTTAAATTTCCACAAAACATTTGAGTTTTATTAAAATTTTGAAAACATTTTAAATTTATTAAATTTTTTTAAAAAAACCCTTTTCATAATAATTTTCTTTTACGAAATTTCTAATTTATTATTTTTATAATAATATTTATCAGGTTGATGTTCCTTCAATAAAGGTGTAAATTGTTAAGTTTTGAAACCTTCGGGTTATATATTTATATTAAGTATTTCATTATCATTATTTTTTTTATCAGTTATAAGAATCATTTTATATGTCTGGAAAAATGGATTATTAGTACCACAGTGGTGGCCTATGCTAACCTTCCTATGGTGTAGAAATATATATAGTTAGACGAATCTTATTGTGGCGTTTTTGTGACTCGATTGCGGGTTTTATCCCCGCCCGTGGTAAAATTTGTTCTAATTCTATTCTATTTGATTCGCCGGTAATTCCCCCGCCCGGGTCTCTTCCATTTTGGTGACCCGGCATTGGCTTTCCCCCGGGGAGGGAAGTGCATTTATCATTACTTCACCTGTGTGGGGGGTCTTTAGAGGGGAAGGGGGGGTACCTCCCGGCCCCAGGCCAGATGACGTCCAAACTTAGTGGCACTAAAAGTGGGTGGTGTTCAGTGCATTATTATTATTTTAATCAAAAAGAAGCGCAAAGGGCCAAACGGTGTGCATTTGAAATTGGGGGGGCCCAAACGGGCCCTCGCAGAAAATTTAAAGGGGGGGGGGGGGGCGGATGACGGAAAGGGGATTTGGGAAGAAAGGGTTTTCCCAAAAGCCCCGACACCCTAAGTACCCCAAGATGTGCTGCCTCTTCCTCTGGGGGTCTGCACTACTGGGGTCGGGTGGGAAGTGTCTACGGGGGAAGGGGATCGTACCCCGGGCCGTCTAACAGATATGCCCCAAAGGGGCCTTGGAACCTTTTTGGTTTCACAATGGGCACGAGTCCTCTCGTGCCCTTCAACAATCTGCCAGTGGGGGGAAAAACCCTAAGCGAAAGGGGGGTGGATATGCACCCTCAGTTTCCCTGGACTGTGTCCGAAAGGGGGGGGGCACCCTTTTGGGTTTCGCCCTGACAAAAACCAACGGGGGGTCCTGAACCCCCAGGTTCAGGAATGGGCGCCGGGCCCCACCGGGCAGCCCACAGGGGCAATCTGGCCTGAGCTGATGGAGATCGCAGCCGTGGCTGTCCCCTCGAGGGTTAAATTTCCCAGGAGCCTCATCTGCGCATCATTGCCGGGATCCCCCAAAATGGTTTCGGGATCCGTTAGGGGTAGCCCTGTAAACCGGGGCCCATGAAGTCTAAAGGGTCCCCCCGGATGGATGTGTTTTAATGTATGTTGCCCTTTTGGCTCCTGTCCCATAAGCATTTGGGGTGCTCCCTTGGGAATCAACGTGGTTTTGATGGGGGGTGCTGAGGGTCTGAAGAGCATCCCCGCAGAGCTTTTTGGAGGGAAAAAGGGGGTTTTTTCTGCCTGGAGGATGGTGAAATGGTCGGGGGAAGGCCCCAACCTGCCCCCCAAATTTTTGGGGGAACATCCCAGCAGCTGTGGGGGGCCCTGCCACGGGCCCCTGGAGCCTTAGTGTAATATGGCACACCCCCTGGGCCATCCGACCCAAAATTGCTACCCGGGAGGAAAGGTGTGCAAAAAAAATTTCCCGGGGCAATGCCTCTTGCTGTCTGGTAGGGTTGTCCAGCCACCGAAAACCCGGGCTTGGTCCAAAGGGGGTGGCCCCGTGTAGTTCGCGGGCTAGTCTGTCGAAGCCTTCCGCCGGACCCTTGTCAGGGCCCAAGAGTTTTCTTTTGGGGACCCTGCTACCAACCAAACCCATGGGCCGGAGGGACGCGGGGAAAAGACCTGCCCGGCGGACGCGAAATCCCTTTCCTTTTGCCCCAGCCCCTGGGGGTCGGGGGTATTTTGAAATCCCCCCGGGCAGTCCCATTTGGGATCCTGTCTTCAAGGGGCTGTAGATCCCACCTAAAGGGGTTCCCAAGAGCCACTGCCTTTTCTCACCTAGGACCCCCGACATGGCCCGTACAGCTTTTGTTTCGGATGCCACAGAGGGATTTGAGGGTTTGTGGGGGGGGCGTAAAACCAGAGCAAGTCCCCCCAAGTCAACGGGGGAAACGAAATTGCCTGGATGTAGAAAACCTATGACCCGAGGGGGCCCCCAAAACCCTGGGGTTCCCCAAATCCCACTAAATGCCCTGACCCCTGCAGACCCCCACTTTTTCTGGGGTGCAAATGTTTTTTTGGAAAGGTGAGGTCCTGTCAATGTAGTTTAAAAAGGTCCTAAAAACTGGGGAACCCACTCCAGGTCGATGCCCGGGAAACCCCCCCAGCCTCTGACTGGCACCTTGGTGCAAAGGGAAACATGGCTTTGGTTTTCACCAAGATATCTTAGTCCCAAGTGACGGCGGGTGGAAGCCAGCGATCGAGGTCCCCCCTGGGCACGTTTCCAAAAGCCGGTCCCTTTCCTAGGGAGGGGAAAAGGGGGCCAGGTAAATTGGAATAGCTAGGAGGAGGGGTGCCTCTGGAAAAGGGCAGGCACACCAGCAGGTGCATCATACATTAAACAGGGGGGGAAACCTAAGCACTTCGCCCTGTGGAGTGCCGTTGTCCAGGGCCCTTGAGAGAAGGGGCTGCCCCGGGAAAAGCTTTAACCCGGGGCCCCCTGCCCGGGAGATAGGAACAAAGCCATGAAAGCACCCTTCCCTTTTAAACCCCCCGGGGGCCCAAAGAGGAAAAAAAATGGAGGTGCACTGGCACCCTCAAAAGCTTTCTCGAGGTCAAGAAAGACAACAATGGGGGGGTTGGGCGTCCGACCCAATGCCGGTCAGTAGAGGGGGAAGGCTTTCAAAGTGCCCACTCCCTGGTAACCCCCATAGAGGTTTTTATGAGGGGGGCCCAAGCTTCCACCTCGGCGCCCCAAACCCACCACCCTTTTTCAGACACCTTCGAGATCAAAGGTGGGGGAGATGGGCCCTCCACGCCAGGATCCCCAGGCTTGGGAATCGGTATGATGAAGCCCCCTTCCCCTACGACAGGGAGTTTCCCAGCTCGCCAAGTCGGTTTTGAGGACCCCCAGGACGGGCTAAAATGTCCAAAATGGCCAGCCCGGGAGTGATCATGCCATAGGGATACCATCATGCCCCGGGGCATTTTCCCCGATGAGATGTGAAGGCTGCCTGGAGCTCCTGGTCGGTGAAGTCCTTTACCGTGACCCCTTTGCCCGGCATGCTGCTTTGGGTCCCCCATCAACTTCTAGGAAAGGGTGGCTTGGGGTCCGGAATCCTGAAAGGGAGTTGGGGCCAAATTTCCGCTCTGGAGGTGAAAAGGTTCCCAAACCCGACGCTCTTTCCTCCCTTGCGGGGGCGGGGTGCAACCGAGCCACACTGCGACACTGCCCCGTTGGGCCAAACGAACTTGGTCCCCAAAACTCGATAAGGTGAAGGGGTTTGTGAAGGAGGGACACCACTCAACCTTTTTGCCTGCCGGACCCTGTGTTGGGGACATGGCGTGCATGCCGCACCCCTTTTCCCCGAGCAGACACATGGACTCAACCGTGGGATTACGCCTGTGCATCTTGCGTACAACATTGATGCGGTGGTTCTGTTCCCTGATTCCTCATTGTAAAAACCCCCCCGTCACGTTTTTTTTGACCCTCCGCCTGTAATCTTAGGGATTGCTGCCTCAGTTTCACATTTTGAAGGCCACCTGGAAGCTTTGAGCCGGGCCCCATCTGGGTCCCTTTTGGAAGAGGAGACTCCCCCCCCAGGGACTCAATGACCTCCTGGAAGCACTGCCCCGGCCTTTTTCAGATTCCATCTGGGGTTAGGTGTGGGGGGGGGCCAAACCAAATGGAACCCTCATTGTAGTGACCACTGCAAAGTGATTCCCCTGGTGAGCGGAGGTGGACCTCCCATCTCGCGCTCGAGAGCAACCGCCCAAGATGAAATGTGAATCCAAGCGGGCCCCCATTTGTGATGGGTTGGTCACCATTTTTAAGGAGGGCGATCTCAGGCCCTCCTCCAGCACAGCCGCAAGGGGGCCCCCCAGCTGCGTTGGGTAGCAGGGGACAGAAGAAATTTTTGGGGGGTTTGGGGATTGAAAATCCCCGCCACAACAAGAAACCCCCCGTGGGGGGAGTTTCTGCCACCTCTGAAATTTTCAAGGGGGTACCGAAAAGCTTCTTAAATAAATTTTAAACCACGGAGGGCCATCCGCCAGGTGTAGAGTGACAGCCTGAACCCCTACGCCCTCCCCCCAGTCGAAGGGGTCTTTGGAAAATTGAATGGGATAGTGGCCCGACATAGATCGCCGTGCCCCTGCCAGTCCCTTCCCGGGGCTGAAGGTAGGAAAATCCCTGGAATACGGGGCTGGGATTTGACGTGGGCAAATCGGTGAGTGTCCCCCTGAAAAAGGGAAACATCAACCTCAACCTGAAATGCCCGCTTCAATCATAAGTGAATTTTCTGCTGCAGCCCCCAAATGTTCCACGGGGGATCTTCAAGGGCTGCAAAAGGTGGGGCCCCTGATTCCCTCTCTGCCTGGGACTCGCCGTCCCTTGGGGTTTGGCCCTGGGGCCATTAGGACCATGCCCAGATCCCTGACAGGGCGCCTGCAGGCGCCCCTGTCCTTTGGGCCCAAAAGGCAGCAGGGGGACCAAAGGGGTGCCCCGAGAGGACCCCCCAAAGGTTTTTTCCCGTCGATCCGGAAAGGTTTTGACCAATTTCCTTTTGCAGGCATTGACTGGACGACCCTCGGTCGGGGCTGGGTCACGGGTATTTTCTGGGTGGCTGTCGACACTGCAGCAAAATAAGCGGGGTGCACCCCGGGCCCGGGGATGAGTGGCCATTTGGGGTTCCAAAATCCCCTGGCGGGGGAAACCCCTGCCTGATTTTGGCCCCCTCACAGTAGGGGCCTTTCCCTTTGGGGGGAGGCCCGCTGGCGGGGATGGCAAGGAATGGGTTTGGGGCCCCGCTGGGACCTGCGGGGGATTTTGCCTGGCCTTGGCTGTTTTTTCCCCCAAAGATTCTGTCTTTTGGCCACCTTGCCATCTTACCCCGCATTTTACCACACTGCTCAAAACCCGTGTCGCCCCCGATGCCAAACCTGGGGGGCCCCCGTGCTTTGGGGAAATCGCCCGGGATTGCCCTCCTGCGGGATCTGGGGGAAACCTGATTTTGGGGGCCCCCTGCGGGCTGTTGCTGGGCAGTTCCAAGGCGGGGGGGCTTCGGGGCTGTTTGGGTCGTTCCCATGACAAACCTGTGCCAAATGCTGCACCTCACAGGACAGCTCCGGTTTCCCGGCATGGTGCCCCCTTTGAGCAGTTGGCACACTTGGGGCCCGGCCGAAAGGGGGTTTGTCAGTTGGCTGTTTTTAGGAATTTCAATGAGTCCTTCGAAATCGGGGTGCCTTGCTGCCCACACCACACTTCCCTTTTCTCGCTGGCAGGTGGCTTTCAATATGATTGAACCCCTGGCAGTTTTAAGCATTGTATGGGGCCCGACAGGTATGGTCGGGTCTTTTTAAAACTTCCCCAAAATCCCAAGGTCCAGGTGGTGGGAAGTTTGGGCCTTTATGGTGGATCAGCAACCCGGTGGGTGGGGACCTTGTTCACCCTTGTAGTGAGTCGCCCGCCTTGACCCAAATTGTGCACTTCCCAAAAAAGGGGTCCAGTGGGGGGGGCACAGGGAAAGTTAAAAGCACCCCCTTGTACACCTTCTCCGAAGCAAGCATTTTCCCCCATGGGGGATGGGTCACAACCACCCCTTCAACTCCTCAAAGAGTCTTCGTTTCCCCAGGAAAGACCAGAACCTCGTTCCTGAGAGTGAACTCGCAGCGGAATTTAGGTGGGGGGGACCTTGCAAACCCTAGTTGGGAACCTTGAAAATTTTTTGAAGGCCCGGGTTGCTTGTGCCCGAGCTGAGGGGGGGAACTCCTCCCTTTCCCCTGGAGTCAGCCAGTCCCCTCCATGTGGAGGGCCCAACCCCAACTTTTGGGTAGGGGCCTGGGATGGTCCATCCTTGCCACTTTAGGGGCTACATCCTCCTGGCCTCCTTGCACAAAACCCCCATGGCCATCTGGGGGTTCAAGGGCTTTTTTGGGTAGGGGGTGCCACGGACCTAGGGAAAATTGGTAGGTTCAGTAAATCTCCACTTTCATCCCTTGGGCCCTTTTTGGTGGGGGGCTCCCACCTGCCCCACGCGTCCCCAAAATTGTCCCTGCATTCCAAGGAAGGGTTTTTGGGCCCCTCTCCTGGAACTGTTAGGTGACTGGGAGGTGTGGGGACAGACCCCGCAGCAGAGCGGGTGCCCCGTGACCTTACAGCTGCCCACATGGGGTGCAGAAGGGGTGAGGTCAACCCCCGTCGGGGCCCCTAGCCACCCTCTCGTGGCTTTACCGGGTCTGAAACACTTGGGAAAACGTCCCAAAGGAAACACCAGGGTTGGGCGCCCAAACCGTTCGTAAACTAACACAGATTTGC
>NC_069400.1:178738-208103 GCF_026875155.1 Cherax quadricarinatus | reverse complement strand
ATCCCTGTAAAGGAGAATCAGAAGAATAACCATTAACGGTGTTGGGTGTAGAGATCAAAGAGAACCACACAGGGGGTCATACGTGTAAGATCAAAGAATAACCATACCTGGTGTTGGTGTAGAGATCAAAAAGGTAACCACAACTGGTCAAGGGGTAGAGATCAAAGAGTAACAAACACCGGTCATGGGTGTGAAAACAGAAATAACCATCACGGGGTCAGGGGTGTAGTTTATCAGAAGAGTAACCACACAGGGGTCAGAATGTAGAGTTTTCAGAAGAGTAACAAACTACCTGGCAGGGTGAATATCAGAAGATAACCACTACACGGTCAGGGGTGTAAAAACAGAAGATAACCACTACCGGCGGGTGTAGAATCAAAAGAACCAAAACCTGGCATGGGTATAGATCAGAAGAAAAAACCAGTACCTGGTTTGGGGTGTAGAGATAGAAAGTAACCCAACACGGGCAGGGGTTAGAGACAAAAAAAATAACCCTACACGGGGTCTTGGTGTGGGGATCAGAAGAATAACCATACACTGGTGTTGGGTGGAGATAAAAGAGTAACCACTACACGGTCTTTGGGTGTAGAGATCAAAAAAACCATACACTGGCGTTGGTTAAAGAATCAAAGAGTAACCACACACTTGTCATGGGTGTAAGATCAGAAAAACAACCAGTAAAACGGTGTTGTGTGTAAAATTCAAAAGTACCACTACACTGGTCATGGGTGTAGAATCAAAATAACAACACACTGGTCATGTTTGTAGATTCAAAAGAGTTGTGGAGAAAATTTCCCAGGAGGGGGTATCCCCCCTTTTCAGCCCTTTAAATCCCCCCTTCACCCTCTCAGCCCTGGGGGGCCACTCAGAGGGGCGAGCGTCTTGTTTACTGCTAGAGTGAGTAATTGTCACAGATGCATCCACAAATCAAGTGACCTCTGCTCCTTGCAGGGTTTTGCAAAGTGTTTTTTTATAAGAGACAAACATTCTTACTTAACAGGAAAATTTAAAGGGAAAATCCTGCTCCCACTTTTTTACCATAGTAAAGATAGGTACTTGTTGTCTTGATTAAGACAGCAAAAACAAACATTCTGCTTTGTTTTCACGAGAGTGACAAGGATGCAAGGTACTAGGTCAAAGCGTTTTTTTTTTGTGCTGGGGGAAAGTGACGGCATGAGCGCTGTGGCCCCCTGGCAGACATTTTTGACTCTATGGAAGTGACACTGACCCAGGATACTGACTGTGCGTTGTGTGAGCAAATGTCTCTAAGAAAAACCCTTTCAAAAAGTGTAAATCACTTCTCTTGTGAACATTTTGAACAATAAAACAAATCTTGGGGGAACTAGTTACCATTGTTTTTCCCTGACAATGGAAGCGTGGACACCCAAAGGACATTTCAGCTTCTATCAATCACCGATCTGCGAAGTGTTGAGAAACTAAGCTACTTAAAAGGCAAGGTAGTTACAAAATTTCTTGTAATCGGGGATTACCAATTCTTGAGTCACAAGGAGTTGTAAAACCCATAATCAGCAGAAGGGGTGGGGGACTTTGAGTCCAAAAGTGGGGTTTTTCGTCAGCCATCATCGAATGAAATTGCTGACATAACACCCCCGGGGGTAATTTATCTTAAAAATTTATCTCTGACAGCCACTTTTTGTGAGGTTTCGACAGTTTTCTAGACCTCGTCTGCAGACGGCTGTGTGACGAATTGCTGTCATTTATCAGCTAATGTTCATTAAATATATTTATAATAAACACAGCGGGTAAACCCAAAAATCTTAACAGAGTTTTGGTCGTGTTCGAACCGGGTAAAGACCACACTGTGGTCCAAATATGTTGTACTACAGGTACAAATAACCTTGTCCAAGGTCCTCGAAAAAAGCTGAAAAACAGTGTTTTACAATTAAATCAGAAAAAATGACCCCTCCAGCTCAATCCAGAGAATGGGCAGCCAAAAAAAAAGGGGCGCCACCCAGCTTTCCCCAAAAGAAAACGGGCGCTCACCCAGCGGACCCCAAAGAAAAAGGGGAGCTGGGGACTCCCCACATCCTGCACCCACTCTCCAATCTCGAGAAATCGCTGATTAAACAACACCGAGTGATTTGTTTGTCTGAGTGTAATAAAAACCAGTGTTTTTAATGTTTATAACAAAAATTAAAAGGAAAAATTGTTTAAATTTTTTTTTTAAAGTTTTACCTTTTTTAATTTTAAAAAGGAACTTAATAAAAGTGTAAGCTTTCAAATATAAAATAACAGTGAAATTTTAATATGTTAAGTAATATCAGTGTGATTACATTTTTATACGTGACATTTATATGTAAGAATGAAGGTATAACATCTTATTTACGATTAATCACGGGGCGGCTACACAAAAACTCAGCCATAAACATCAGCCACATGTAGGGTTACCCTTCATGGTCATTGACCCTGAGGTTAAGCTTAGTGGGTCAGTAGGCTGACTCGATTATTGCTGACTTACATAAAAAAAAAACTCAGCTGTTAAAAACAGTACAGTTTTTTTTAAAACACTCTAATGTGGTGCGGGAAATTTTTTCATATCCCATTAAAATGGCTTGTTTGAAAACTCATTTTCAGTCTTTACAGACAAGTTTTACACAATTAGAAAATCAATTTCAGTCTGTCTAGGATTAACCAAGAGCAAAACATAGATTTTTGTGATCTTGGGGTAAAGTTTAAATTTATTTACACAACGTCTGGAAAATTAATTCCTATACTCATAATGAAAATAAATTTCTTAAAATCAGATCCACGGGGATAAATTTTAAAAATGTTTGGATACTTTAGTGATCAAAAATTAAGTGACAGGAGTACAGGCTCCTGCCCGCAAAACTCTGTCACAGAGACCTACTATAACTATGGGCAACCCCCTTTTTACACGTAACAACAACAAGTGTCCCATTACCAAGCTACCTACTTTGTCATTCCTTTTTTCCGGTCATAATTAGAAAAATTCATTAGGGGTTTTTTCAATCCATAGTAAAATTCACGACTGACTAGATAAATTTGCCAAGTTCAATTCCCTTAAATTCTTTTTAAGGGAGAACCCTATGACTGATTAATCTTTTCCCCGGGGGTAAAAGGGAAAATTATCAAATACCCTTACTGTCTTAGCAGGAAATTTACTTCGATGCTGACAAGGCTAGAGTTAAAATGCAGTCTTAATATCAACTTGAAGCCACCCAAAAACCATTGTTATTGATTTACGGGGCATTTAGAATCACATTAGAAATACCCCCTATCCTGGGTGCTAAATATGACCTAAGACAATGGTTTTTTTTAAATCAGGGGTATTGTACAGGAAAACTGTCACCACAAACTATTGAACAAAAAATTATTTCAATAAATGCATTTCCTTGTAGGAAATTAGCAATTTTTTACAAACAATATTTCTGAAAGAAAGCACGAGACAAATGAAAAATCCACAAATCCTGGATAATAAACCTTAAACTCAGTAAAAAAGAAAACCCTACCCCATTAACCCATAAGGGGAAACCCCATATGGGCATTATCAAGCTGTGAATAAAAACCAGACATAAACAGACTGCATACATAAACTACCCCAAAATGGACTTTGTGAGGGAACCTTTGGGCACATATTGTATCAATACACATCAAGGGAGGCACGTAAAAACAACGTTTCTCAGCTGAAAAGATCTCAAGTGTTTAGTGAACACAAGGGGGAAAAGGGCCACGAAAAAAAGTTTTTAAATGCGGGGTATGCATCAAAGCATTATCCCAAAATTTTTGCTGAACAGCAGCAACTTCCACAAATCGGGAAGTCAACAAGCAACAGTTTAAATGTGAAGATAATTTAAAGCAACTCCCTTCGCCCATAGCTCGAGTTAGTTACTAATAAATTACAAAAAACCAAATGTGCTAACACATTGATCAAGCTCAAAAAGGTCCTTCATAAGAAATCATGTTGCAGAAACTGAATAAAAAACCCCAAAATGCCAAAAACAGTTGATAACTGGGGTTTTTTCCACAATTTTTGGTAAACAGACATATACCAGCCAAAATCCCCGTTGGTCTAGGGGAAAAAGGAAAAAGACAGTAAAACTGTGGAAGATGATTTCCTAAGCTGTGCAGACCAGGGGTTAAAAAAAACAGTTGCGCACTGAAAGCACTAAGGGCAAGTTAGCCTGTCCTGACATACAGACGGGCACAATTTTCCAATTGATTTAATCATTGGGTGATTATTATCACTGGTTTGGGAAAATATAAAAAACGATGTTCATTTCTGAAAACACGGGGGCCCCATGATATGTGTCCCATTTCCCCCTCAAGTGGAAAAAAGCTGATATTGATTCAGTGGGAAAAAGTACAGTTACGAAATAACCCCTGACATTTTAACCCCAAACAAAAAATTATATTACTGGGAAAAAAGAATGAACCCTTGATAATTGTGGGTTTTTGATGCGATAGGTATTATGAAATAAACAAGCCCACAAGAGTCTCAGACTTTTAAAACCCAAATTTACACTTTAAAAATTTAAAAATGGACATAGGGTTAGGTTACCCTGGAAATTTAAAACCCCCCCACATCTGCCTAGCAATTTTTCGCATGGGTTTCGGACAGATGAAAGCACAAATACATAGCCCGGGAAAATCCAAGTTACGCGTCAGAAATATCATACAAGAACATTGGACAATAAAAACATTGAGGAAATATCGAAAATAAGTTAAGACAAACGCTCATTACTCCCGCACCATGGAGTCAGAAAAGATTTTGAAACCACCCACTACGGTTTTAAAATTGCAGCGCACGTGCAAATAAAGAGTCAAGTCTTAATCTGTCTATGACCGGACCCCACTAACTGAGAAGCTTGGGGACTCTTATGAAAAATTTTGACAAACCCATATCCTACCGGGGAATTTCCAAGGCTTTCTTAAGATAGGAAAATACAAGAAATAGATAGAGATTAACCGATTCTTTGGCCTGAAAAACCACATGATCCTCAAAAACCTGTGAAAATTATCGTTTCAAATCATATTATTTGGGGCAACTTTCCCCCCATTCTTACTAAAGCTAAACCCAAATACACATTTGAAGAAATCTGAAAGTCCCTTCAAAAAATCTTAAAAAAAGTTTCTATTGGACAATCTTCAAGGTACTGTGAAAAAGAGGGGAATTTTAAATCCTTATCAAGAACTAACAAGGAATGAAAAAAGCAAATAGCCCCAAAAGGGGGTGGGAATACAAATTCAAAGCAATTTAAGGGAACTTATCAAAGAAATTTTCCCTGAAACTGAAATTCCTGATTGCAACAATATGCTGGGACTTAATTGGAACACACAGGAAGATACTTTGAGTCTCAAAAAGATAAAAAATAAATCATGCAGTACACCACTAAACTATTTTTTCTGTCAGAGGTACACAATGTTTTGATCCCTAGGGCTCGTCCTCACCAATTACCATAAAGGTAAAATGTTTATGCAAGATGCATGAACCTCAAAATTGGGTGGAGAGAACTTTTCCTCTAGAAATGAGTCAAGCATGGGATAAAATCCAAGGAGTTTAAAAAAAACTTTATCAAATTAAACTTTCCCCAAAAAATAGTCAAGAGGGAAACAATACACATTACATGTGTTCTTGATGCGTCAACCAAGTTAGGCGCTGTAGCTTACATGAGTAATGCGAAGGAATAACAATTGCTTCAAAGGCCCGGGTAGCACCCTTTAAAGGGCAAACAGTACCAAATTGAAATGACAGACTCTAGAGGTACAAAATTTGCTGCTACTCAACAAAATACTTGATCACTCACATTGAAAAAAAAAACCCTGATCTGGAGTGATAATAAGCAGTTCTCCAGTGGTTAAAAAATAAAAGAATAATATCTATTACAGAACAAGTAACAAAAAAAAAGAGATGCAGAAGATTTCTCTTTCTCCATTTTTCCCCACCCAAGAGAATCCAGTTACCATTTTTCACGTGGTCCTACTCAAGAAATTTTTTGTATAATAAATTTTGGGTCCCCGGACCGAACTGGGGCCCCAATGAAAATAACGGCCCACAAAAGGCTCACAATATGCCCGAAAAACAGTCTGCTTTAACACAGCAGAAATAAAATTTTGTAAAACCAGACACGACAGAAAAAAGTCCCTTGATGGATCTAAATACTCGTCTTTGGGGAAACTTTTAAGAGACAGCTCTTTTGTCTTTAATTCATTAAAGGAATAAAAAAATAATTAGAATTTTTTAACCCATTTAAAAACTGGTGAAACTAAATCAAAAGGCGTTTTTTTCTACAGAAATAAATTTCTAGAAACACAAGATAAATCCCCAAAAAACCTGTTTGAATTTTAAATTTTTTAGGACTTTTTTTCTCGACTCAGAAAAATTTTGAGATGTCGAGGAAAAAATTTATAATTCTTCCTACCCAAAGAAGCCTCCATCCCAAAATTTTACCCCAAGAATCCTTGGCTAACAAAAAATGAATTTTGCAAAAAGCCCACAAAAAGTGTTACATGGTGGGGTACTGACACACTTTGTCATAACACATCCTACTGGATACCCCAAAGGGCGACAAAGTGTGATAAAACAAATAAAGGACTGTATTACTTGCGTCACTGATAGATTGTCAGTACCAGGGCCACCTCCATATCCCTCGAAAAAGTTTGTCATTTTACTCCCTTTGAGTGACAGGGGGAATTACACTGGCCATAATTTTAACTAAAACATTTTACAAATTCCTATCAAGGTGTACATCGTTTGTTACTTGTGCTACAACAAGCAGTACATCTAGAAGTAGCCACTGACTGTCTGCTGAAACCTTTATCAAATTATTCAGAAGGTTTGCAGCCAAAGGCATGTCCCCGACTGATGATTTTAGATAATCAACGAACTTTGTTTTCTGGTGCTGTTTTATAAACAAAAATCTTTGTCACCAAATACAACAATCGAATCAACGCAGTTGTCGTTGGAGATACATTCCTCCTAAACCCATGGCACGGGGATTTTATGAAAGAATGATCGGCATTTTAAAAAGTTGTTTTTAAGGGGAAAACCTTTTATCGTCAAAAATCGACTTTGAAGAATTCCGTACAGTTTGACTGAAATAGAAAAAATAGTCAACACCCGACCTCAAAAAATGTTTTTTCCGATGATCTGGGAAATTAGAAGATTTTTTTTTTTTGCTCCGCCGCGTGTAACTCACTCCCCCTTAAGCCATCTCATTACTCCAGGCGAAGGCTCGAACCTTTCCTCCTGAAGATAAAGAAATCATAGAGGATCCTACTATTCCGAACCTGAGCAACCAACGTAAATTCAAACACCTTAATAAAGTGATTGAAACTTGGAGAAAATTTTGGGGAGAAGACTATCTCACCCATTAAGAACACTTCATGGAAACTGTGTTCCTGAAAATCAAAGTCCTAAGACCGGGTGACATATGATTATTGACAATGATGGGCCAGGGCCCAATGGCCCCTTGAAAAATTTGACCAATATCCTGGCCAAAAGGGAAACATCAGGGCATTGACGTTTTAAGCAAAGGTGTAGTGAATAACGGGCAATAAATAAACAAATGCCGTTTTGAATTAACAGTGTTGAAAACAAAAAAAATTTTTTTCCCAGAAACCACAAGACAAAAACGGTCAAAAAACAAGCAGCAGTGGTGGCGAGTGAGAAAATTAAATTAATTTAATGATGAATGTTTCCCTGCACGAACCTCTGCCCCCCCATGTGGAGAAATTTCTCCAGGGGGGGGGTATCACCCCCTTCACCCCCCTTTTAAACCTTTCCCCTGAGGGGGCCCCCCCTCTCAGAAGGGGGAAGCGTCTTTTTTATCTACAGTGAGTAATTTATCGCAGATGCATACGGTACACTGGTCAAGCGACCCCTCCCTTGCAGTCCCTGTGCAGAGTGTATTTCATAAGAGACATAAAAACTCTTACCTTAGCAGGACAATTAAGGAAAAACCTCTCCCCCTTTTTTACCCTAGTAAAATAGTGGGCATTTTTTGTCTATGCCTTAAGACAGCAAGAATCAAACATTTGCTTTGCTTCATTGAGGAAGTGGCAAAGGGAAGCAAAAGTACTAGGTCAGCTTTTCCTTTGTGCTGGGGGCGCAGTGACGGCGTGGGGCCGTGTGTGGCGTTTCAGATTACTTTTTGACTCTTATGCGCGGTGACAATGACGCCAGGATACAACAAAGAACATGCCCCATCTGTGAGTTAGTGTGAAACAAGTGTTCATAAAACACAATAAACACTTAAGAGAGTGTGTCCGATCATTCTTTAGTGATAAGATTGTGAACAATAAAGAACAATCTTGTGGAAAATAGTTTACCACGTGTTGCGTTTTCCTAGACTATGGAAGAAGTGGACATCCAAGGACATATATTCTATCAGATCACCGATATCTGTCCAAAGGGTGTGAAGAAACACCATAGCTCACGCTACAAGAGCAGGGTAGGTTACGAATTTCTTGTTAGTATGGGGGATCTGCGCAGTTTTGAGTCGCAAGGAGTTTGTAATCAACCTTATAGTCGGCAGTAAGGGCGGACTTTTGAGTCTACACAAGTAAGTTTGTCAGCAATCAGTGAATGAAATATGCTGAATAACACCTCTAGGGGTAATTTATTGTTTACAAAATTATAACTCATTTTCAACCGTTAATGAAATGACTTCGACAGCTTCTCAAGACCTCGTCTGCAGGGCGGCTGTGCAGGCGATGAGCTGTCGTTTACGTTAAGTTTTCCTATACAAAATGTATAAGCTTAACTGGTATCCCATTCTCAACCAACCCCTTACATTACCCATCCCATTTGCTTCAATAAAACCCTTATACATCTATAAAGGTGATCTTGAGAAAACAAGCAAAAAAAAATTTGTGAAAGGGGACAACTTGACGCAACTACCCCTGCCATCAGAATTTCGATTCTCCCAAACCTCCATTCACCTGGCACACCGCCAGGTTGCCTCCTGATACATTAATTTGGCCCATGATATAATTTCCGCCCCAAAACCCCTGCCATCTCATGTCTTCCATAACGTATCCCGTTCCACCTATTCATATGCGCTCCCAATCTAAAGCCACCCCCCCTCCTCCCAATCTTACTCTTTTCTTCAATAAAACTTCTAAACATACCTTGACCTTCATACATTGACCTGCCGGCACCCATATTGTCTTGTCATCCACTTTGCAGGACTTTTTTTTATTCTGTTTGCCATGATCCTTCCAAAAATTTGTATAGTCACAACATAATAAACGAGATTGCACGATAATCTTTAACCGTTAATGGCTCACCTTTAGGAACTAGGACGACCACAGCAACTTTTTTGAAAATTTTTCTTAGTTGCTCCTTAATTTTAAATTTTCTAAAACAGGAAATTTGGCTTTTCCTTTACATACACCGCAACTGCCCCTCAAATATCTTTGGAAACCATACGTAACTGATTATATCTCACCCCTTTGACTAATATAATACCCTTAATTGTTTTTTGGCTACGTTTCCCCAATTAACCAAAGCCACATCTCCGGGTGCTTCAACCCAAGACTTCCCCACATATGCCCAAAAGACAAACGACTTTTCCTCCCTTCAAAACTTTACATTAAATTTTCCCAAAATGAGGACCCTCCTGGCACACCCTCAATATCTACATCCATTCCCAACTCCTCTATGACCCAAAAAAAAACCACTTTTTATCACTTCACTCTCCGCACTGTAACCCACAAACCTCATTCATCCAATCTCGCCTCATAATCTCGTCTAATAAATATCTCCACCATGCCACCCCCCCCCCCCCCACACCATTAAACCCACACCGTCAAAAAATCCCCAAGAACCCCAACAACACCCCTCCTCGAGGCTCCACACCTTTCGTCGTATTACACAATTCCATCCCCCCCCTATTATTCACTTTTGGTAACACGTAGATAAAAAACTAAACATCTTGTAAAAAAATGATTTTAAGTCGTACTCTCCCTCGGCCGCCCAAAACACAAAAAAAACTTATTTTATCTATCCCATAAACCTCCACCCTATCACTCTCCCCCCCCCCCCCTTTCACTATCTGTACATAAACGGCTTTTTCCTTTCCAGAATGGGGGCCCCCCCTTTTAACCTCTCGCATTTCCCATAACACATCACCATCCATTTCTAACTCATACCAATCTGAATTGTGTTCTTGGAGAAATACCCACCACATCAACCGCCCCAAAAAATTCATTAAACCATTTTTCGCTTCCGCTAAATTTAATGGGATTTTCCCTTTTTCGTTCTATGTATAACTTTTCACTTAACATTTTACAACCCCCTCATCCCTCCCCCCTTTTTTTGGAACCACCTTATAAACCTTGTTTCGTGGATTCACTTTTCCCTTTTCCTCTGACCTCCGCCCAAGATTTTTTCCCTGGCCTTTGGCGGGACTAAGCACTCGTCTGAGTCCGAGGGGTCGCAGTTCCTTTCGCGACCTACCCTCCACTGCTTGGATTTCTTTATACTATCGGATGCACCCCCCTTTCTGCTACATTCACCATCATACCTTTCGCACACTAGACCAATGTTTCCACTGTCGCCTCCCCCGACCCCAAAATTGCACCGGTCCTCCACACGTTGACAAACTACTCGTCTAAAAAAAAAACCCCCTTCACTAAAGACCCCGCTACATCCTCTTCCCCATAGGTCAAGTCTCTTCAAATACTTTTTTTTTCCAATGACGTGATTCTCCTCGCTGTATTGCTCCTCCAAAGCATTCTCCGTGCTTTTTCACCCATCACTCCAAAAGACCGTTGTCGAGACGGGTTTTAGCATAAACTGTCTCGTCCCCCCCTCCCGACCTCTTCCGATTGTCGTTTTTTGCAATAGTTGGAGATTCCCACGACGCCTTACCACACTGCCCCGCTATGGGTCATACGACCCACATACCGACACGTCCCACGTTGCCCCCCATATGTTACAATACTTGAGTTCGAAAGGGCTTGCAACATAACATAGAGGGTATAGGATGGCGTACGGTCATTTTGACTGAATATTTTCCCTTCCCAAACTTTCCAAAAAAGGTCCAGCGGCCCACCGCCCTTCAAGGCATATGAACCGTACCATAATTACTATTCATCTTTTTAACAAAATCATCGCCTCAAAACGCACTTTCCCTTTTTTTTCCCCATGTGAATGTGGTGATACATCTGAAGACGTACTAAACACTGAATTGACGCTATAAGGGTCCTTGAACTTATCAACCCCCGCTTCGAGACTTGCTACGTCAATAAAACGAAGATCCGTGTCGCCCCATTAAGTGCTACCCACATATCTCTCTTTTGCGATACCGTGGTATCACGGAAAATCGCCGGTAAAAACAATCCATCGGCTCCCTTAAGCCCCAGGGTCAACTCAACGCAGTTTTGATGCCCGCTGCTAGTAGCGCCATTTTGGAAAATAAAGTTTTCACCAGGTAAAGCCAGGGGGACAGCTCAAACAGTAAACGCCACAAGCCAACCAAACAGGGGCTCTGCGCAGCAGGTCCGCACGGCCCGGGAAGCAATGCGAACAAACTCTTTTAGCTAATTCCCAACTGCTATTTTTCTGGTACAAGGGGGAAACAAGCAGTGAGGGGGTTTATCAAAACCCATATATTGTAATGCAACCACTCACGTCACACGAGATTTCCATTATACAGGGGGCCAAATTTTTTTCTAATAAAACTTTCTAAAAATAAGATTGTTTTAGATGCAATCATACGCAACCCTTTTAAATTTTTTCCTTTGTCCAAAAACGAAGCAAATTCAAACTCACTAGTAATGTTTCACTGGGAAAATGAAAACATCAACTTGTTAGGTTTCTGCAACTTTGCAACCTTCTGAATTCATTTTTAGCTTTACACTGAATGAAAACCCAAAACTTCATAAAATTTTCTTTGAAAGGGGGGGGGAATTTAATCCATAAATCTTGCCACGTCACTTTTACACATTCTGTCACCATATTTCCTTGGGACCAGATATTTGCTATACACATTTTTTCTTCGGGCTTTTTTTGCGTATTCCCCCTGAGGAAAAAGGTTTTTTAAATATACAAAGGCTTTAAACTATTAAAAAATATTTTTTTTTATTTATTTAAAAAAAAAAGTACAGCAGTACATAATTCTATATAAAAAACAAAAAAAAACAAAAATTCCAGAACCATGTCTCTATAACCTCCTGAAAAAAGGCAATACAAAGCAAAAACTTACAACAAAAGTCCAAAACAACTACCTTAACAAGTATTAACCTACAAATTTTAACTTTAAAAAAACTTTGACATACCCCAAATTAGGAAGTACTAGACCAAAATTAACAAAGCTCAAAAAGATATTTTTAAAAAAATAACACAAAAAAAATCCGATTTTCACAAAAAAAAAAAAAAGAAAACCCATCAAGCATCATGTACACAACAAAACAGATATAAAAAAATTTTAATCTACAAAAAATCTAACACACATCAAAAACCATAAAACCCAAATAAAAAATTACAAAATACCATTAAAAACATATGACTCAAGAATCGGGGCATTACAAACAGGAAAAACCTCGAAATACATGACAAAACCTTTGGGGTTCTTTCCATTTATTTCACAAAAGTAACAATTTGTACAAAGAGCTCTCAAAGCTCCACCACCACACATCCAAGACCCAGGGAAACAACCCTACCAACATTCCCACACTGTCATCCCCCGCCCCGGGGAAAGAGCCCGCTATTTACCCACTGACTTACACTCAAACCCTTTAAACCCCATAAATAAAAAGAACTTACCCTTCTCATTCATATCATTCACAATTCACAAGAATTTTTAACGTTTGCCCCTATATCCTTCCGAAAATACCTATCCCCCCTTTCCCGTACAACTCCCTTTTCACCTCGTACGAAAAACTTACGCAAGAACCGTCTTCGCACCTCACTAACCCCCTTTCCCCCCCCCTCACCCACGATTGAATATAATCCACCATGATGTAACAAAGCTCTATACTTCCTCTTTTAAAAACCCCCATGCAAACTTAAAGCACGCAGAACCCACCCCCCCTCCCCCCCTCAGTACCAACCCATTAACCAACCCCGCCCCTTCTAACCCTTCACAAAAATAAACTACAAGAACGCCGTGCGTCCCCTCCCCAAAACCCCCCACACCCCCCCTCTACCTCCCTGGGGTTTTTAGATGGCCCCTGACGGCACGAACCCTCAAAAAAAAACAATGTCACGCACCCTAGCAAAAATTTTAGCTTTTCTAAAAACCATACCAATTTTCCCACGAGTACATGGGAAAAAACTTTCAACAGGGGGAACACACTTACCCACCAGTAACCTACACAAAACCCCCTACGAATGTTTTTTCCCCTTTCCCCAACCAACAACAAGCCCGTAGAAACAATTTCACATTCCCTCAATACAACACCTCCAAACCACTTCTTCAACCTCATATATACCTGTTCAATATTTCCCGCCTCACGCCCACCGCAATAATTCCCATTCAAGAAACACATTTAGCCTCTCCCGTCTTAGATCCATCAATCCCAACCCACCCGGCACACCGTAAACATAAACATCCTCTCTTCATTAACCATCACAACTTGATCCCCCACAAAAATTTAAACACCCTTCTCAAAATTCCCACAATCGGCGTCGTCTGAAATCGGGAACCACAGCCGCAACATGCCACACCTAACTATAGCAATAAAACCATTTACGGACAATCAAAACTTTTGCCAGAGCGCATATGCTGGTGCTCAAACACCCAGAACGTCCCACGATCCTTTTCTAACACCATCCGAGTTTCCTCACGCGCCACATCCATTCATCCTTTTAAATAATACCACAAATCTTTAGCGAGACGCCGCCGACTTTAACAACATTTTAAAAAAAAAAATAAACTCACCTTACCCCCCCTTTTTTCCAAGTGCCCAACCCACATTGATCATTGACATCTCACTGTTTACCCCTTCATACCCGTGGCACGTTCAATACACCTTTACAACAACATCGTTTCCAATACTTCATAACAACTTTTCACGAACCAAACAGTCTTATCATCTACGTAACCTATTAATCCCGGCCAAAGCGTCCCTCCCCCCTCAACCCACCCTCACCCCGTGTACTGACAGTGCGTTCAACCATTCTATAAATGGGGTCCTGAAAAACGCAAATTCCCATTCGCAAATTCCCTCCCCATTACACCAGTTTTGGATTGACCCTCCTTGTGCTACCATCTATAGACAGCTTATTTGACCCATCAACAATTTCTTCCCCATAACCTGTCTCCTAAGGATACCCCAGCAGTGTCACGCCTTTCCACTCTATAATAGCCCAGCCTGTCAGTCTAAAGCCAGTAAAGCCGCCCCCCCCCCCTTTTGACTCCACAATCTTCTCAGATCCCTTTGTCCTAAATCATCGACCCCCCGGGCACCCAAACTGCGATTTCGAAACGCCCCTCCCCCACTACACTTTTAACCCTTTTACCAAAATTTTTTTGAAAACCTATAGCTGCACATAGCAACGATATTGCCTGATACCCCCAAGGGTGGGCGCCTCTTATTTTTTGGGACCAGCACCAACTGCGTAGTCTGTTTATTCCTAACTTACCCTTCCCCTTCAAAAAATTTTAAAAAACCCTAACCACGAAATTTCCTATAACCCCCATGCCTAAATAAAATTCCACGGTAACCATCAATACCCGGGCTTTTCCCTTCCCTCTGCCCTGTAAAGCAATCTCTATTTTCCCCTGCAGTAATAACCCCACCCAAAACCCCCCTAACATTTCCCAAATTGCCTTTTATATTACAACCCTGTTAATCCACACATCCACACCCCCCTTGTCCCGTTTCTTTTCATACCACATATCCGATATAAACATACCCTTTGTATTTCTTATTTCCCGCCCCGCTCTATAGACCCCCTCGTCATTTTCTTCTAATCTCAGGATAGCCCGCGCCCGCTTTGCTTTTGAGTCCAACACACGCTGAGGGTTTTTCCCCCACAAAAACTTTTAACCCTGCTGCACCCTTTCCTTGAAAAACCCAAAATTTTGCAACGTTCGCAATCTCTCTTTTATGTTACTTTTCTCCATGGGAAAACACCACCAACCATCCCCCCGCCCATAACAACCCTTAACGATCCTCAAAATAATTCCAGCCATATTTTAAAATTTTTTATACGTTTAAACCCCCACTAGTATTTTTTTTTCCCTTTTTTAGCCCCATAATTAAAAATTTCATTGTCTCCACCTCCTAGCTTCCTTGTAAAGTCTTTCCATCAAAAGAAAAACCCTTTAAACCTTTTTCATCACTCAAAAACTAATGTTCAATTCTATAAGTCCCTATATTTTCCGCCCCTCTTTTCCCCCCTTTCTTCCACCACTACAGCCCTTTGATCCGACATAGCCCCTCAACGGTATTAAAAAATTTACAAACCCCCTTGAGACAATACACCATCCAACCTCGCTGCGTATCCCCTCCTAAAAAATATGTTCGTTCCCCCCCCCCCAAACGCATCACGTAAAATAACGTCCCTCAGCAAATCCCCGAGATTACGACACTTTTCCCGCCCCTTTTGGGGTTTACTCAGCCGCCAATAACGCAATTTTCCCGTCCCCCCACTATTGCACTTCCCAAGTGCACGCAAAAAAAAAGACAAGCCTCGCACACAAACCCTTTCCCTTTAGTGATAAATTGAATGAACAATAAAGAACAAATCTTTGTGGAACATAGTTGTACCAGTGTGGTGCGTTTACCTAACAGTATGAAGACTGGACATCCAAGGACACTTCATCTTCTATCAAGTCAAACGATATCTGTCAAAGTGTGAAGAATCACCATAGCTCACGCATTACAAGCACGGTAGGTTACGAAATTCTTGTAATAATGGGGGACTGTGAGCGCAGTTCTTGAGTCGCAAGGAGTTTGTAATCAACCTAAGTCGGCAGTAAGGGGCGGACTTTTGAGATCTACAACAAGTAAGTTTGTCAAAGCAAATCAGTGAATGAAATTGGCTGACATAACACCCTCTAGGGGTAATTTTAATGTTTACACATAATCAACTCATTTCAACCCTTAATTGAATGACATTCGACAGCTCTCAAGACCGATCGTCTGTGTTGCAGGGGCGGCTGTTGCAGGCGATGAGGGGCTGTCTTACCTAAGTTAAGTTTTCGCCTATATCAAAATGTATCAGCTTAACTGGTATTTCCCATTTCTCAACAACCCCTTACATTACCCATCCCATTTGCTTCCAAAAAACCCTTATCCCCTCTCAAAAACGGGATCTTGAAAACAAGCAAAAAAAATTTGTGCAAGGGTACAACCTTGACGCAAAACCCCTTCCTCCATCTGAATTAGATCTCCAACCTCCCAATCACGGGGGCGCACACGCAAAGTTTGCCTCCTGATACATTAATTTGGGCCCATGATATAATTTCCGCCCCAAACCCCTGCCATCTCATGATCTTCCATAACGTCTCCCATTCCACACTATCATATGCCGCCCCCCAATCTATAGCCAACCCCCCCCCTCCTCCCAATCTTACTCTTTCTTCAATAAAACTTCTAATCATACCGCGATGACCTTCATACATAGACCGGCCGGCGGCACCCCATATTGTCGCCTTGTCCAATCACTTAGGGCCCTCAGCACTTTTTTTATTCTGTTAGCCAAGATCCTTTCCAAAAATTTATAGTCACCACATAATAACGAGATAGCACGATAATCATTAACCGTTAATGGCTTCACCTTTAGAACTAGGACGACCACTAGCCAACCTTTGTTGTTCCCCTAAAAGCCCCATCCCGCCTTCATTATATTGAATAAACGTAGCGCAAAAACCCCTTTAAAAAAACGTTCCAATTTTGAAGATAAAAGACGCTGGGCAATCCCATCAAATTCCTGGCGGCCTTACCTAATTGCGGCCTCCAGATTAAAGTCCTCCCAAGTCTCACACTTCCCGTTATCAAAACGGCCCTCCCAACAACGAAACGATCATGCACCGTTCCATCAGCCACACTGCACAAACCACCGATTGAACTGCAATGAAATTTCCCTTAATTTCCAACACTTGGCGTTTTCATTTAACCCAAGCAACAATAACCCACTCATACCCTCCGTCGTCGTCCACACCTGGATTCACTCCTATACCCCTGCATACCTTTACCTGAACATTCAACCCCATTAACTCATTGCCTTGCGACGTCTGTGTTGATTCCTGCAACACACTCGCGACGGCCGATCTCCCCACAAAACACTCTGCGATCCACCCTTAAGCCTTTCCCATCAAACCTTTCGTTATTGTAAATTCTTAGTTGCTCCTTAATTCTTTCAATTTCTATAACAGGATAATTGGCCTTCGCTTGTACATAGCAAGTCGCGCAACTTCCTCTGCTAAATATCGTTGGAAACCAACTGTAAACTGAATTAACCTCACACCCTTGTCTAATATAATATTCTTAATTCGTCTTTTTGGCTTCGTTTTCCCACCAATTAACCAAAGCCACATCCAGTGCCTTCAACCACAAACGTTCCCACATAATGCCCAAAAGACAAACGACTTTCCTCTCTCTTCACACTTTACAATCAATATCAAAATGATTACCCCACCTATAGAGGCACACCCCTCAATAACTACATCCATTACAACCCACTATGTCCGAAAAAAACCACATTTATCACATACACTCTCCGCACTGTAACCGCACAAGAACTACATTCTAACCCATCTCGCCTCAATCATCACTATCTAATTAAGTATGCATCCACCTTGCCACCCCCCCCCCAACATCCCATTAAAACCCAGACTCGTCAATAAATCTCCAAGAACCCCAAGCACAACCCCTCCTCGAGGCTCCACATCCTTTCGTCGTATTACACAATTCCATTCGCCCCTATTATTGCTACATTTTGGTAAACTACTTAGATAAAAAACTAATACATCTTGTACAAAATGAGTATTAAGTCGTACAACTCCCCGCCGGCCCAAATACACATACAAAACTTATGTGTACTCTATCCCATTAACCATACACCCTAAACACTCTCCCCTCCCCCCCCTTTCACTTGCTTACTAATACACGGGCTATTTACCTTTACCAGAATGGCGACGCCCCCTTTATAACCTCGTCGCATATTCCAAAAACACATCGTAACCCATCGGATTTCTAACTCCTATCCAATGCTGTAATTGTTTCTTGGAGAAATACCACACTCCACATCTAGACCGCACGCAAAATTATTAACCACTTTCGCTTCCGCTCAATTTTCATGGTATTTCCTTTCGATCTATGTAAAACTTTTCACTTATACATTATACAACACCTCAATCCCTCCCCCCACTTTGGGAACCACGTTTGATAACTCTTGTTCGTGGATTCACTGTTCCCTTATCCTGCTGTACCTCCGCCCAAGACTTTTTTTCCCTGGCCCTTTGTGGGCAGGACAAGCACGTCGTCTGAGTTCCGATGGGTCGCAGTTTCGCTTTCGGCGACCTACCTCCACCCCTGCATTGGGATTTCTTTAGTACTAACTATCTTGATGCAAACCTCTACTTCTGCTACATTCCCAACATACCAAATGCGACACACTAGACCAATGCTTTCCAACTAGTCGCCTCAACCGATCCCCAAATATGCACCTGGTCCCCCCCACGGTTGACGAACTCATCTTCTAACAAAACATCCATGCTTCACTAAAGACTACCGCTACATCCTCTTCCCCACAGTGGGCAAGTCTCTTCAAATACTTTATTTATGTCCAATGACGGTGGGATTCTCCTCGCTGTATTGCACCTCCAAAGCACTCTCCTTGCTTTTCTACCTCATCACACCAAGATGACCGTGTCGAGAAACAGGTTGCATCATAAGACATGGTCCTCGTCCCTCACCTTCCTCGACCTCTTTCCGATTGTCGCTGTTGCAATAGTTGGAGATTCCACGACGCTTACCACACTGCCGCCGCATGAGGTCATACGACCCACATAGCGACACGTACGACGTTGCCCCGCAAAGTTACTTATACTTGAAGTTCGAAATGCATGCAACATACATAGGATGGTATAGGATGGCGTACGGACAGTTTTGACTGAATAGTTCCTTCCAACATTCAGCATAAGTCCAGGCGGCCCACCGACCTTCAGAGGCATATGAACCGTACCATAATAACGTAGTTCATCTTTTATAACATAATCAGCTCGCCACAAAACAGCACATTCCTGATTTTTATTTTATACCCATGTGTAATGTGTGAAAAACCTCATGAAGACGTACTGAACCGCTGAATTGACGGCTATAAAATGGTCTCTTGAATACTTATCACCAACCCGCTTCGTAGACAATTGCTGACGTCAATATAAGAAGATCCGTGTCGTCCCAATTAAGTGCAACACCCACCAACCTCTTCAATTGCGATACCGTAGGTATCACGGATAATCGCCGGAAGTAACAAAACCATCGGCTCCCGTGACAGCCCCACGGGTCCAACTCAACGCGTGTTGATGCTCCTGTGCTATTAGCGCCATGTTGGAAAAATAAAGTTTTCCCACCAGGTAACGCCATGGGTAGCAGCTCAAACAGGAAAAAACTGCGCACAAGCCAACTCAATCAGGATCGTCTGACGCAGCAGTACCGCACGGCCCGGAAGCAATGCGAACACCTCTTTTAGCTACTATGCTCCCAACTGCTAGTTTGGGCTGGTACAGAGGGAATGCAAGCAGTGGAGGGTGTGAATCAACACCCTATATATTGTAATGCACCCAGCTACGTCACACGAGATTTCCGATTAATACAGCTCAAATTTATTCTAATATAACTTCTAAAAATTATTGGATTGTTTAGAGCAACTCAATGGACGAACCTTTTCAAATTCATCCACTAAGTCCATTAAAAGCGAAGCAAATACAAGATCACTAAGTAATGTTTTCACTGGAAGATGAAAAGCTATCAACTTGTAAGCGGTTCTGCCAACTATGCAACCTTCTATTCGATTATAAGCTTTACAACACGGAATGAAACCAAATCTTCAGTAAAATTTGCTTTGAATGGAGAGGGGAATTTAATCCATATCTCTTGCCACGTCAGCCTTTTAACACATTCTGTACACCCTATATTTCCTTGGCACCAATATTAACTATACACATATTTTTTCTTCAGGACTCTTATTGCGTATTCCCCTTCTGAGGAAAGGTTTAACTATAGCAATGAGCGTTAACTATTAAGATTCATAGTTTTTTTTATTTTATTTAAAACAGGTAACAGCAGTACATAATTCAATATTAAATAGACATAAAGAGATAACATAAATTCTCAGAACCAGTGTCTCTATAACCTCTCTGAAAAAATGGCAATACATAAAAGCAAAAGCTTACAACAAAAGTCTCAAAACAACTACCAGTAACAGAGAATTATCCTATCATATATAACACTTAAAACAACATTGAATACCCATATTAGGAATGTACAAGAGCCTAACATTCTTACAAAGCCTCAAAAACGATATTTAAAGAAAGAGTAAAACACAAAAGAAAATCCTGATTTCCACAAAAAAAAAGAAACCCCATGCATATGCAATACATGTAACACAAAACAAAACAGTATAAAAAAATATTTAATCACCAAAAATCAACACACATCATTACACAAAAACCGATAATAAACTATTACATATACCATTAAAAACATATGACTCAAGAATCGGGTCATTACAAACAGGAACAACCTTCAATACATGACAAAACCTTCGCGTTTTTGCTCTTTCCATCTTACACAAAAGTAACAATTAGTATCTTCTTTTTTTTTATATTTTATTTAAAAACTTACAGCTTGAAATTAAATTAAGATATAAAATGGATACAGTAGGATCCTCATCCTACACAACAACACTACCAATTATTAACAACACATTGGAAATTTGACATAAAAAGGTTACCCATATACACACAATCTTTTCCATATAACATACTAATGATAAACAAAATCAACTATACTATATAAACAAAATAAAATATAGAACTATATACAACTTTCAGGAATTGTATAGTTAACATAGTAAGACGGACATATGACAAAGGTCAACAACCTTCACAGGAGATAAACAGAGTAATAACCTTCATCCCAATCTCATTAAAAACAATCACATACTCTTCTTCCCCAAAATTTAACCCCAAAACAATAAGAATGTACCTAGCAACATACATCGTGGCCTCACAACAAACTCTATTATTAAAGCATTGAAAAAAAATCAAAATCAAATCAAAACAAATCAAATCAAATCAAAATCAAAATCAAAATCAAAATCAAAATCAAATCCTAAATCAAAAATAATCCTAAACCTCACACTTATACTAAATAAATATTAACAATATTTACTAAATATTAATACAGCCTCTTCCACCGGCTGAGCACATTAATATAAAGTAAGAGACTAAACCATACTGTCCCATTACAAACTTTTAACGAGGCAATTACAAATTTATGGAAGTCATATAATCGTTATCTAGACAGAGCAACTGATGAGCACATTAAATACTGCTAAAATAAAGCCAGTACACCGCTAAAACCACAACACTCAACACAAACATAATATAATAACCTCTCATGCGATAACAATTATCGCACATGATTATGCCCAATAAAGGCTATAAACGCACACTCTACAAAAACCCTAAAGCTCTTCCGGTCCTTAAAACTATAAATCTTGACACCATTCACACTTAATTCATGAAGAAGGTCATGACGACGACCCTGACACATCAAACACAGAATTTTTCCATTCGGTCCTACGTAATTATCTTGATATCATCTTTGGTTTTCTGTGCCACTTGCATGCTACATACATGTATGGCCACTCATCAACACCTTCATATACCCACATACACCAACACTCCACCCCTCCCCCTCCACAGGAGGCGACCCCCGCTGTGTCCCCCCTGAAACCCCCTTCCCGTATGTAAACCCCAACCTCCCCCCATTACTCACTCAGGCCCAAGTCGTGGGGGAGGGGGGGGGGGGGGGGGAGGGGGGATTGGGGGAGATTGAGAGAAACCTAACGTTAACATTCTATACCCTTTTCCGAAAAAATCCGTCCTCCCTACCTCCTCCCATACAGTTCTCTATTACACACAATCGAACGATTAAACCGTTACCCGCTAGTACCCGCCCTCCGCACCTCACAATTCCCCCTCCCCCCTCATCACCCACGATATATATATATAATCCACTATTATAAAATCCAAAGCTCGTATATCACAGCTCACTCTCATCGAACCCTCCCACTCTAGGCTTAGTGCACGCATAACCGACACCCTCTGCCCCCCACCCCCTACAACCCTTACTTAAACCAATACCTAACACCCTCCAGTTCCCAGACACAAAAGTAAACAGCATGGAACGCGTCCATCCTCCCCACAGATTCCACACGCTTCCGGCCCACAATTACCCCTCTGGGTTCTTAAAACCTCCCCCGAACGGTAGTAAGCCATGCAAAAACGATACATTACATCCCTTCCCCTAGTCATTAAAACAATCAACCTGCTAAACCTAAAACCAAATACTCGTCAACATGCGTACAAGGGGAACAATCCCTCAACTGGTGACAACAATCCTGTCTGCAAGCAGCTTACCAACAAAACCCTACCGAATTTTCCGGGTACACTAACCATCATCAAATCCCTCAAAATAGTTTCACATCCCCTCAACTTCCACACCACCAAACAACTTACCCAACCCTATCATGTACTTTTCCCAGTCATGCCCTCCACTCACACACCCTTCCGCGGCAAACTCCCATTTTAAGAACACACATTTAATCCCCTCCTCAGGATCCATCAAACCCCACCCACTCCTGGCGCACGAGGTAACATTACAACCTCTCTCCTCAGGCCAATCGCACCTAGAACCCCACAAAAAGTTAAACACTCGTCTCAAGAATTCCCACAATCGCCGTCCCTGTTAATGGGAACACGGCTGCTACGTGCCCAAACCTTATACTAATACAATAATACGTTTATACCAAACACACGTTGCAACGAGAGTCCAGATGATGAGGACGCAATGCACCCAGACGCCCCTGAATCCATTCCATTAATCTATTCGAGTTTTCCCCCCGAGCATCTACCAAATCCACCCATATAGGAAGATACCACAAATTATTAAGACAACCGAGTTTTGTTTACTCCACAACGTACAATCTCCCCCCCCCTCCACCAATCACTCCAACCCCATGATCATTGACTTCTCTCTATTTACCAGCATCCCTGTTGCATTTTCCGAACTGTTGCACAATCAGCAACCAAAACACCCAACGACATCCCCCCTCCCCGAACCAGGACTTAGTATCGTCTACGTATCACTATTATTCCCGGCCACACTTTCCCTACCCTATACTACCCCCCCCCAACCTCCACCGTGACACATACACAACGTCACCATTCTATAAAGGGGTCCTGAATGCACGCAAACAACAATTTTGACCGGAACACCCCTGGCTAAGTCCCCTACCCCATTACAATCCCCCTCCCCCAAGCATCCATTAATCTGTACCCTCATCTGGCACCATTGAACAACGTGGTTACACCAATTAACTATTTTCATCCCCATAACCCAGCCTCCTAAGTATAGCTCCCTATCCTCCTCGTTCCACCCTGTCAAAGGCCCCCCCTGGCCAGTCTAAAGCCAACAACGCCGCCCTCCCCCCCCTCCCCCTTTTGACTCCACAAAACTTCTCAGTATCCATGACCTCAATCATCGACCTTCCAGGCAAACCATACTGGCGTTTCGAAACCACTCTCCCTACCACACATTTGAACCTATACCCAAACTTTAGCGAACAACTTATAATCAGCACATACCAGGGATATGGCACGGTATTCCTTGAGGGTGTTGCTGCCCCTTACCCTTCGGGAACCAACACTAACAACGGCTGTTGCTTTGCTTGTCCCCCAATCACACCCTTCTCCTTCATCTGATTAAATAACCTACCCATGAAACCCCTTATCAACACAACTTACCTCCCAATGTTAGATAAAATCCTGCCTGGAGACCGCTATTCCCCGGTGCATTACCTTGCATCATTCCCTTTAAAGCCAACTCTATTTCCTCCTCTGTTATTAATTACGCCCCCCCCCCTAAAGCCTTTCTATCACTAATTCCCAAAATTTACACTCACAGATACTCACACACCTACTCTAAATCCACATTTTTCCCCACTTTCCCACTTTGTCCAATACAACCCTTCAACCATTTATCCTCATACACACACATCCATTTGTAGTTGTATCACCTGACCCATTCAATAACCCCCCGCCATCTCGTGTACCTCTAACCTCGGAATAGCTGAAACCAGCTGTCTTTGATTTTGACGTCGCAACACACACCCCCGAAGGTTTGTCATCCCAAAAGCCACCTCCTCTACCCCTGCCTGCACCCTTACCGCTTGAAAACACCTCTCATTTTAACTCCCCCCTCAGTCTCCCCTTGCCTCGACATTTCATCCATAGATTAAGTTGCCCCCACACCCCCCCTTCTCATTAACAGCCCCTTTAAACCTGTCCACCAGATAATTTGAAAGCCCATATTTAAAATCATTTATAACGTTTGCCACCCCCACATAATAATTCCTATCCATCCTTGGCAACAACAATCCCACCATGTAAACGACATCTTCAACTCCCTGTGCCTCCACACTAAAGCTCCTACCATAGGACAGAAAATCCCTCTAACCCCTCCTCATCATCATGCACTTCATTTAATTTTCTCAGTAACTCCCTGTATATTCTGCAAGCGCCTCCACCCATACCTCCACCAACACTGCTCAAGCATCTGACCATGCAACTTCACAGTTTTGAAAGCTCTCACCTACAACCCCGTGAGAAAGATACACTCTATCTACCCTCGCTGCATACCCTCTCTACAAATGTATGCTCTGACTCCCACGCCCCCCCCCCTCCCCCTCGGAATGCGTCTCTTAACCTAATAACCCTCACTACCTCTCGTCGGGCCACCGAACACATAACCTGCCCTTTTGTTACCACATCAGCCTCCTAAAGACGCAGTTCCATCCACCCCTACTATTATTGCCACCTCCGTAATGCAACGGAAAAAAACACAAGTCCACGCACATAACTCCTGCTTCCATCACCTGTACATTATTCTCTTGCAAGGCGCATATACACTAATAAAGCCACACCGTTTTCCCATCCACAAACATCTACGCGCAACACCCTTCCCCCACCCCCCCCCTCACTTCTCTGCAAAACAAACGGGCTCGCCACCCTAAATAATGATACCCCCCCCCCCTTTTAAACGGGTCAGATGGCAGGGTTACCACCTGAAACCCCCTCCAGCTCCAACACCCTAACCCCCTTAAAATTGGTGCTCTGTAGAACACAACATCCACACTAAAATTTATTCAGAAACACTCGAAAACCATTCACTCTATTACACTATTACACAAACCCATTAACGTTTACTGTCATACACCGGAGGCCTATTAGAGTTTCCAACCCCTGCCTCCTCTCTCACACATTTCCGATGGGCCACCAGAACGTGTGGGACCACTTGTCACCTCACACTTCCCTCTCTTTCCCCCCCCCCCCCCTTCTTTCGGTGCCTCCTGTCATGGCCACCACTACCTTCACCTACTGTGCCCATATTGCATCCCAGTCCTCTGCGCCGGCGGTAGGACATCATCTGATATCCGATGCAGCGGCTCTCATTCTTGTGACAGGCGCATCCTCCATGGCATGGTCTGGGGAAGGCCTCACAATGTACCTCTACCTCCAATGTACACATGACACAGATCTCGTGACACCTCAGTCACGCTGTCCTTCCCTTCGACCAATAGTTTTTCTGTGTTTGATGGCCCCACAGCCTTCACCTCATCTTCTTCTACTCCTGCCAGAGCAGCCAACTCCCAGCCCGGAGACAAGGACTTCAAAACCCGGTCCTAATTCCTCCTCAATTTTCCAACACTTTCTCTGTACTTTTTTGCTCAACTCGATCCACTGAAGTGTGTCTGTACCAGGTAACTGGTCATGGGCCTCACCCAATCCTCCCCAGCCATATACGCCCTCATCCACTATCTCGCTCCATAGACGACCACGCCTCCTTCACGTCGATGATCAACACCTGCTTCCCGGTGTAGAAGCGGATGTTCTCCGCCCTGGGGCCAGGAGGCTCGTTGCCGCTTCCCTACACTACTCCGCCGCTATGTGACTATTCCCCACATTAGTCGGCAGGTACGGCGCGGCCTTTGCCCCGCGTAAATGAACCATGACCTGTGTCCTGAATTCCTTTAGGTATACGTAGACGTATGGGTGTACCGCAGATGAAATTTTAGGTTAAAAGTGCCCTCCCGGCATACCCTTTGTAGGCAACCCGACACCCACTTACTACCATGCTGGGGTGGGGGCCCAAATGAACAGTTCCGTATTCCTCAAATACGTTTTCTGATATCTGCCATCATCCGCCTCAAAGGGGACATTAACGCAATTTAATCCATGGATAATTCTGGAATACCATCGATCAAACCTCACAACACGCACAGCTGGTGTTTGCATCAGACTTACTCCTGAAAAACGGTTGACCAACCGACTCGTAAACCGTTGCTGAGAGCGTTTTTCACAAAAAATCTACGTGCTCCGTTCAATGCTACGCCGTACAACCTCTTCTCATCCTGAATGCCATACGTGTCTCTGATTATTTAGTAGTAATACCTGGGCTGAAGCGGCGTTATAATGCCCCACTGAGAAGTTCAACAACACCGACAGTGTTAATCTGGGCTTCTGTAACTGCACGCCATGTTGACAATAGTAGTTCTCCTGTTCTGACGACAAGAGGCGCAACAACACCACCTCACACTACTGCTGTCAGGGAACTGAAGAGCGTTTTGCGCAGGAAGGTCTGTGCACGGCCCAATAGCATGCAGACAAATGACAATTAGTATCAACGCGCTCTCAAAGCTCCACAACCAACATCCATGGACAACCAGGAAACAATCCATACCAACATTCACCACACCTGTCCTGCTGGGCCCCCGCCCAGGAGACGAGTCCCGCAATTACCCACTGACTAACACTCAACCAGTATTTAACTCCCATAAATAAAAAGACCATACCCTTCGTACATTCATATTTCATTCACATAGATCACAAAAAATTTCTAACGTTGGGCCTCCCTATAACCTACCGAAAATAACCTGAACCCACCTCTCCCGTACAACTCACACCCAGTTACGACACATCGTAAACGAAAAAACATTATCGCAAGAACGCGTCTCTCGCACCTCACAACCCTTACCCCCTCATCACCCACGGATATGTAATATAATCCACTCAGATGGTAATTAAAGCTCTTATAATTCCTCTTCTAAACCACCCATGTCAAGACTTAAAGCACGCAGAACCGCCACCCCAGTCCCTCCCACCCTCAGTACCAACCTATGTAACCAACCCCTGCCATCTTCAAAACCCTTCACAAAAATAAACTACATGCAACGCCCGTGTCGTCCCCTCCACAAACACACCCCCTCCCTCTACTACTTCCTGGTACTTAGTATGGCCCCTGACGGCACGATACCATGCAAAAAACGAAACAATGTCACGCACCCTGGGCAATAATTTCAGCTTGCAAAATCTATACCAATTTTTCTCCACAACATGGGAATAAATTTTCAACAGGGGCAACACACTTCCCCCACCATAACCACAAAAAACCCCTTTTGAATGTTTTTTTTCCCCGTTCCCAAACCCAAACAACAAGGCCCGTAAAAAATTTTTCACTTTTCCCCAAATTCAACCCCTCCAAACCCTTCTTCAACCTCATTATCCTGTCTATATTTCCCGCCATCACGCCCACCCAAATTTTTCCCTTTTAAAAAACACACTTTTAGCCCCCCCGTTTTAGATCCCAATCCCAACCCACCCGGCAACACCGGAAACATAACAACCTCTCTTCTTAACCAATACAACTTGTCCCCACAAAAATTTAAACACCCTTCCAAAAAATTCCAAAATCGGCCCGCTGTAATCGGGAACACAGCCGAAACAGAAAAACCTTACTATACAATAAAAACATTTACACAATCACACTTTTGGGCCGAGTGAGATGCTGGGGCCCAAAAAACACCCAGACTCCCACATCCTTTCTAACAACCCACCAGTTTTCCTCTGCCCACATCCATTCATCCTTGTATTAATACCAAAAATCTTTAGCGACGGCCGCACACTTTAACCCCCTTTAAAACCCCCCCTTTCCCAATGCCCAACCCCAGATCATGCTCTCACTGTTTTACCTTCAACCCGGGCCCTTCAAACACTTGCCAAAACGTCCAATACTTTCATAGACACCTTTCACGAACCAGAAAAAGTCGTTCATCTACTAACCTATTTAAACCCGGGCCAAACGTCCCTCCCCCAACCCCACCCCCCCCCCGGGACTGACAGTCTTTAACCATTTTTAAATGGGGTCCGAAAAAAACACAAAAATAAGACCAGACATGGACCCCCTGTGGACCTCACCCATCGCAAATTCCCCCTCCATAACCCATTTGTTGTACCCTCATTTTTGGGTCCACTATAAGCGTATTTCCCAACACTATTCTTCCCCAAACCTTGTCTTAAGGGAAAACCCCGCAGTGCACGCCTTTCCCCTCATAAAACTGCCCCTTTAGTCTAAAGCCATAAAGCCGCCCCCCCCCCCCCTCCTGTTGACCCCCAAATCTTTTCAAACCCCATGTCCTTCAACATGACCTCCGGGAGCCCAAACTGCGATTTTGAAACGACCCTCCCCCCCAAAACACATTTTAAACCCATTACCAAAATTTTTTTGCAAAAACCTTATATCTGCACATAGCAACGATATTGCCTGATACTCCCCGAAGGGGGGCGCCTCTTACCTTCGGGACCAGCACCACAACTACTGTAACGCTTATTCCTAACTTTTCCCTTCTCCTTCATACAAATTTAAAAAACCAAACCCAAATTTCCTATCAACGCCCAATGCCCTAAATAAAATTCCACCGGAAACCATCAATAACCCGGCTTTTCCCTTTTTTTTCAAAGCCCTGTAAAGCAATCTCATTTCCTCTCAGTAATAACCCCCCCCAAAGCCGTCCCTTTACATTACCTAAATTGCACGTTCATATGTCACACCCCCGTCCCAACTCCACACATCCACACCCCCCCCTTTTCCATACTTTTTTATACCACAATTTCCCCATAACACACATACCCTTTGTATTTCTTATCTCCTGCCCTGCTCTATAGATCCCCTCGTCTCTTTTCTTTTAAACCGATAGCCGTCAGGGGCCCGTCTTGCTTTTGATTGCAAACACCACGTAATTTTTGTCCCCCACAAAAATCTCACCCTGCGCACCCTTTTCCGCTTGAAACCGAAAATTTTA
>NC_069400.1:155313-178238 GCF_026875155.1 Cherax quadricarinatus | reverse complement strand
GTCGAAAGAAAAAGATGGATATCGCACTGAAGATTTTATGGAAAAAAAAAAAAAATTTTCCAGGGAGGAAAGAGGGGAATGTCCGAGAAATGGTTCTGACATTTTGCTTTGGGGTTGAATCTGATTATTGATGTTGCAGAGAGAAGGGGCTGGGGCGTAGATATGTCGTGTATGAAGGTAATGTCTAGTATGAATATTATGCAAAACATTCGCAGTTTGCAGATTTGGTTGAGGGTTGAAAAGGAGTTGTTGATTGGTTTTGTACATTAGGGGGAAAAGGAAAAAATTTGATGAAGGAGGGTGTTACAGAAGGGGGGAGGGAAGGGGGTGGGAAAGTCCTGGGAAAGGTTACAGAGTGGAGGCAAAAGAGTCTTTGATGCTAGAGGCTTGGACTTCCAATAGGATTGTGTGAGCGTGTTAGATAGGAGTGCGTGGAAACAAGCAGTTTTATCATTTTACGTGCTGTTACAGTGTAAGGAAAAATTTATGAAGTAATTCAAGGAAACTGGATAACCGGACATGAGTCCTGGAGGGGATTAGTACAGTGCCTGCAGTATGAACAAGTGTGGGTGTTGGGGTCTATAGGGACTTCTGAATTGTAATATCAGTACGTTTTTGCAAAATTATTGATTGAATGAATAATTGTGTCCAATTATTACTCATTGATTGAATGAATAAAGTTTTTGCATCATGGGACACGGTCACAGCTAAAAACAAAATAGAAGCAATATTCTCGGAACTTTTGTAACAAACCTGTACAAGTCGCCACCATCTTTGATGCTCGAGTCTCCTTCCTCACCGTGAATGTTACAGAATAATTTCTTTCTTACATTTTCCTATGCCGAACCATTTTAAATGGTGTTTTGGGGAAATTTAAATTTTTGGGAAAGGTTCCCACATGTCTGCGTGCTTTTTTTATTTTTTTTTCACAAGCGACCCGTTTATGTGGAAAAAATGTGTGTGCAGCCCCTCTGCGGTCTGTGTCCCCCCTGTCCTCTGTCTTTATATGTCATTATTATCTATCTTCTATCTATCTTTTCTTCCCCTCTGAAGGGCCCATACCATAAGCCTCAAAATTTCTTGACCGTGTCAAATTGAATCAACCATTTAATTTTGGTCTGTTGCAGGCATGTCAGTTGCCCCAGGAAAGGGTCCCCCTCTCACAACTTCATTAGCTACTCCAGGAAACGCCCCAAAAACGGCCATTTTAACGCAGGCGGCTGTCCGGGAAAAATTTAATTTTTTTTTAATTTAAAACACTGTGAACTTAAAACAGAGATAAAAACATTTTAACAAAAAAAATTTCCATCATTTTTTAAAAAACGAGATTGAAAAAATTAAATGATTAAAAGAATTTTGAAATTTTGAAAGGGGCACTCAGAATTATAAAAAATAGTTTTTTGGGTAATGTGGGCTGCGAATTTTTTGCAAACAATTTTTTAATGTAAACAATGGGGCCCAAGCTCCTTTCTTTTTTAAAGGTAATTAAATTACTTTTTTTTATTAGGGTAAAATTGACTTTAAAATTTTTGAGTGAAAATAAATATTTAATTCAATTATTGTAACTTAAGGGTTAAACAGCTGTGCTTTAACAAAATGGAAAAATACCGACTTGTACAACAATTGGGTCCCTTTTTTTTTAGACTTTCGCCATCCAGTGGCTTTATCGATACAGTTTAAGACATAATTTGAAGACAGTAGAACTAATACTAAAGTAGTAATAAACAATCCAGATTTTGCACATGTATCTTAATTTTATCTTGTCCTTATTGTATACCTTCTTGTACAATTTCGACACAAAACATTAGGAATTTTGTTTCGATGAAAACTACATGCCCTTTCTTCACGGCTGCTAAAACTAATTTACAATTACCCATCCTTTTAAATTTGACCTCTTTTCCACTGGGAAATCCCAAACCCCCAGGACAGGCCCTCGTCTGCTACCGTCCCTTTCCACCTGACCCAGTAAAAATAAGCCCAGCTCCTTCCCTGTGCTCCAAACTTCACGAACGGTGCTCTTCCACCAACTCCAGGGCTGGGGGACTGATTACCCATTTTTGAAATAGTTTACGTCTTAAAATTTCAAGTCCTAAAATCTGTTTTGTAATGCCCTGGTGGCGAAACTGCCACAGGTTGGACATGTGCTTAAATTTCAATGCTGGTTAGATAAGATAAGTTTTAATAAGAAAAATTTCGTTGGTTTTTTAAACCCCCCGGGGGGTTAGCCCCCGGAAAACCAAGAAAGTCAGTGCGTCTCGAGGATGTCTAACATTTCCTTTGGGGGCCCCTTAAATCTTGCCCCCCCAGGATGCGACCACACCAGTCGCAACACCCAGGTACCATTTGCTGTAGGTGAACAGGACAAAGGTGAAGGAAACTGTCAAAATGTTTCCCCCCCGCCGGGGAAACGAACCGGGGCCCCCCCCTGTTTGAAGCGGGAGCTTTTCCACCAGCTAAAAATGACCTCAGTATTTTTTTTAAGCAAAGTTTGTTTCCAGTCTTTAGGGTTATTCTAATTAGTTTTTTTAATAAAATGGAACTTTTGGGAAAAAAAATGCAATTATCAATAAAAAATTATACACAGATTGTTAACCTTGAAAAAGGAATTCAATCAACGCATCAAAAAAACCTTTTTAAAAGTAAATGTGATATAGTTTATTATCTATTGTAATGTTAGTTTAAGTTATTAAACAAATGACAGTGTCAGAACGTGGGATTATTGATTTCAAGGAAAGGTTCAATACAAAAATCACAGCTATTTTTACTTGTTTAAAAATTTTTTTATCTCTTCAAATGTATTAACATTGTTAAAGTTATTTATAAGCAAATGATAGCAGTGAGTCAAGCTGTCCTTTCCCACGTGAGTGGGGGACAAAAAAACTGTCAAAACCTCCCCCGGTTACAATGACCAAATCATAATGGCCTGGGGTTTTTTCCCACTGAAGCTTTTAACCTTCAGCTACAATATTTAATACAGGACATACATGCACGAAGGAAAAAAAGTTTCCCTTTTAAATTTAGTAATAATACGGGAAAAAGTTACTAGCCCCTTGCTCCTGGCTTTTTTTGTCGCCACTTCCGACACGCAGACTTACGTGTTTTGGGTGGAAGGCTTCAGCTTTGCTTCGATCGAAAATAAATTATTTTTTTTAATCAATTAAAAAAATCTGTCAATCTGCAAAAGAAATTTTTCGAAAGTCCATTTTTCGAATTTCAGCCATAGACCAAATTTTGGGTTAATTAACAAACACACAACCACACACACACACACACACACACCACCAACACACACCCATTTTCACAACTTGTCAAGGCACTGCAACATCAGGAACTTGATCCCGAGAACATGTACATAACTTCACGGCTAGACAAATTGTAAAACTAACCCATCTTTTTGGGAAGGATATTTCCCCTGGGGGGGAAAAACCCCCCCTCCAGTGACCGCCTTCGTTGTCATAGTTAATTAAGCGCCGGCTCCTTTCTTTTGTCGAATCTCCACGATTGGGTTTTTTCGCCCTACCCTAGGTTGAGGGACTGATTACCTCATCTGCTGTATATAGTTCTACTGTCTTCAAGTTATGTCCTAGAATTTGTATTGATAAAGCCACTGGATGGCGAAACGTCTACAATAAAGATACCCAGATGTTGCACATGTGTCTTAATAACAAAATGAAGGGGGAAGGAAAAAAAACATATTAAAACCAGAACGAGCCTTTGGTTCACCCAGAGGTGTAGAGAAACCAAAAAACAAAGGACCCAGGAAAAAAAGAAATTAGTAGAAAAGCCAGAAAGGAATGTGCACAGATAACAAAAAAGGTGAGTGGGGCACTTAGGAGTCTGTGGAAACAGAAAACTTTGTCCATGGAAGCAAAGATGGGAATGTATGAGAGTATAATTGTACCAACGCTCCTATATTGGTGTAAACCTTTTTTGGTGAATGTTTCCCCCCCCCCCCCCCCCCCCCCCCTTTTCCCCCCATATAATCCCCCCCCCCCCCCCCCCCCCCACTTGCAACAACTAGAAGGCTGGATTCAGTGGAGATGTGTGTGGTGTGAATATAATGCAGAGTATTGTAGTTTGGAATTTGGTGGAGGCGTAGGGAATTACACAAAAGATTATACCGAGTAGCGGTCTGAGGGGTTGTTGAGGTGGTTCGGGCATGTAGAGAGGAAGGAACAAAATAGAAAGACTTCGAGAGTGTATAAATCTGCAGTGGAGGGAAGGGTGGGCTATGGGTCGGCCTAGGAGAGGTTGGAGGGAGGGGGTAAAGGAGGTTTTGTGTGCGAGGGGCTTGGACTTCCAACAAGCATGCATGAGCGTGTTTGATAGGAGTGAATGGAGACAAATGGTTTTTAGACTTGACGTGTTGTTGGAGTGTGAGCAAAGTTACATTTATGAAGGGATTCAGGGAAACTGGCAGACCGAGCTTGAGTTCTGGAGATGGGAAGTACAGAGTCTGCACTATGATGGAGGGGTGTTAGTGTTGCATTTTAATAAATGTAGTGTAAGCGCCCCTCTTGTAAGACAGCGATGGAGTGAATGATGCTGAAAGATTTTCTTTATCGGGCCACCCTTCCTTGGTGGGAGACGGCCGATGTGTTTAGAAAAAGAAATAAATGATGGAGTCACAGGGGCAATACGATAATGATATAGTATAGAAAGCCAAATCTGACTCAAAGCTAATGTGCAGCCACATCAGGAGGAAAACAAAAGTCAAGGATCATGCAATCAGCCTGAGGAAGGAAGGAAGGAAGGGAGATCACAAGAAACGACAGAGAAGTATGTGAAGAACTCAACATGAGATTTTAAGATGGACTGTTTTTCAGCATAATGGAGACGAAATGACTCCAGACTGCCTGAATGGTGGGGTAGGTACCGGCATTAAACTCTTTTGGACTCATTACACACAACTGAGGAGTGGAAGGTGAAGGGCTGCTAAGTGAAAAAATACTCAAAGGCGGTGAATGAAACCTGAGAGAGAGAGATTAGAGGGCGCTGTGGTTGTGCCAATAAACATATATCTTAAAAACTTATCGGAACAAGGTAACTACCTGAGGTGTTGAAGACATTTAAATGTAGTCCAAAATTTTAAGAAAAGAGCAAACAGGCAGCATTAAAATTACTAGACATTGTTACTGAAAGGTATAAAATATAAAGTCATGGAGTCGATGATCAGAAGATGGTGGCAAGCACCTATATAGGGGTATTAGCTTATTATTGTCAGCACAGCTTGTTTTGTAAAGGAATATTCCTGTGTTACCAAAACTACTGGAGTTTTACGTTAAGTGACTGAAGTAGGACAAGGTAAGAGTGGGGCAATGAGCTAGATGGAATTTTCTTGGTACTGTATTGTGGGTTTCGAGACGTTCCACAAAATGGATTAGTTGCAAAAGCTTCGAGGAAGCTGGCAGGTATTACATGAAAGGCACTGCTAATGATCTGAGACTACCGACAGGTAGGAAACAAGGAGTTACGATATAGCGACGAGGGTATTCAGGAGTGGGTGCCTATGTCAGTGGGCTTTAGTCTTAGGGACGGTGTTGTGTTGGTCTATTGATGACATGAAGGATGGGGTGATTCAGAGGTTGTCCCTGTTTGCAGACAATGTGAAGCTAATACGAAGAATTCGTACGGATGAGGATCAGGTAGGACTACAAAGGGATCCAGACAGGCTGTATTTCTGGTCCAGCAAGTGGCAACTGGAGTTCAACCCCACCAAGTGCAAAGTCATGAATGTACAGGGAAGGGCAAAGAGACCGCAGACAGAATACAGGCGCTAATCAACCAATATCAATGAAGCATACGGGCGCCTGGTAAACCTAAGAATGGCGTTCCGACACTTATTAAGGAATCGTTCATGACTTTGTACACTGTGCACGTCAGGCCTATATTGGAATATGCAGCACCAGTATGGAACTCACACCTGGTCAAGCACCTCAAGAAACTAGAGAAAGTGCAAAAGTTTGCATCAAGGACTAGCCAATGGAGCTATCGGATATTTCCCTTCAGGGAAAGATTAAGGGAAATGACCTGACGACGACTACTAGGGGACAGGAGGGATATGTGGGACATGAGGAGAACATAAAAAAAGTGTCTAAAGGATTGACAAATGGTTGGAAAGGATGTTTCAGCAAGGATGGGGGTCAAGCATTATAGTTGGTCACAATCTGGAGCTTGAAAATCTGATGAGTAACACGGTGCTAGAGCGGAACTTTTCGTCAGTCACAGAGCTGTCAGGAAGTGGAAACAATCATGGAGAGTGATAGAGTGGTGGCCAGGATCCTTACATATATTTTATGAAAAGATACGTTTAACAGATTCTTGAAGCAGGGGAGAGTTGGACTAGTAGCGTCCAGCGAGGGAGGAGCAGCCGGAAGGGAAGCTATGACTACGACCATACTACCTCAATATAAGTGACGTATATGTTTATATATATACGCCAGCACACTTCAATCTTCAATATTTGTTTTCCATTACTTCTACTACCACCTCCACCACCACCACTACTACTCCTATACTACTTACTTATTACTACTACTACTACTAATTCTAATAATAACTATTCTTCTTCTATTACCTTTACTACTGTATACCATACTACCCCTCTACCTGTACCCATGCGACACTCACTGAACTCCTGTCACCTTTATATACTCTGTTTCTTAGTATTCTGCATTAGGACGATAGCTGCCGCTTCGTAGCATAACGTTTTCCTGTAATAAATGTTACTGAACTGTACATATGTGTGTTTGATCCTTCCTAATGAGCCATTTACCATTAATCTTTTAGCCGTCTGAAGGAGTAATAAGCTATTAATAGTTTCAATGATAATAAAATCCACACTATTTAAAAATTTAATTAACAAAATGATACACCTAAATAATTCAGTAGCTTTGCCAAATTTCTTCAAAACCTTGAGGGGTTAAAAGTTTATTAGCAAACTTATGAGACCTTCTTAAGTTTTGACAAGAAAAAGTGATCAAAGAACTGATATAATATTGACATCAGCGTTCCCACACGTTCTAGCAGCTGAAATTCTTTTGAGGAAATGTGTTGCCTGTGCCGCAGTCTTAATCAGTCGAATACATAGATAATAAGACGTCAGCATTGGTGGCGGACAATGACGACAAAGTAGAGAGGTAGTCTGATGTAAACAGTCCATCGTCCTAGGTGCAAGACAGTAACTCAAGTAGGCTAAAGCAGAATCAGTTGACCGGAGGTTGTAAGGTGAGGTGTAGCACCTTTGTGATGAGTCACAGGTGAGTTGGAAGGTGAGGTGTAGCACGTTCTGGGATGAGTACTGCGTGAGTTGAAGGTGAGGTGTAGCACGTATTTGTGATGAGTTACAGGTGAGTTGGACGGTGAGGTTTGTAGCAAACGTTGAGAAGATTCACACGTGAGTTTACAATTTAGTGGAATTAGATTATGTCTGTTTGTGTTATACGGTTTGCGACATAGGGCTCTGTTAGCAAACTGGCACCTAGGGTTGTGGATTTTTATATGTCTAACTTACATTCTACTTCGTCTGCTCTTCGGGCTGCCACTATTACGGTTCTTCAGGATTGTGATTCATCTCTTTATTCAACTGATGAAAGCTATTCAGCGTCAGGTGATTAGTTACTACAAATAAGATTCCTACTGTTGTAATGTCTTACTTATCAACCGGTAGTGAGGTATGAACACCCATTTATGTCCTGTAAGTCTGTGTTTAAATCTAGTAGTTGATACACGTAAGTCATTCTAGAATGTACTTTAAAACCTTTAAGATCAAAAGAAACTTACTGACGACGTCAGGGAAATATTCGTGACAAGTTGTGTTTTACTAAACTTGGTTCTTCACCTCCGTGACACTGTTTTCACCTGCTGTGGACATGTGTTCTTCAAACTGCAGGGTCACATTGTTCTTACCGCAGTGACTACTTGTTCTTCACCTGCAGTGACACGTGTGCTTCACCTGCAGTGACACTTGTTCTTCACATGCTACTTTGCACTTGTTCCTGCACCTTCAGTGACACTTGTTCTTCATCCTGGCCAGTGACTTTTGTTCTTCATCTGCAGTGTACACTGGTTTCTTCTCCTTCAAGTGACACATGTTCTTCACCTGCAGTGACTACTTGTTCGTCAACTTCAGTTTCGACAATTGTTTTCACTCCTGCTGATGACACATGTTTCTTACCCTGCAGTGACACTTGTTCTTCACCTGCAGTGACACTTGTTCTTCACCTGCAGTGACACTTGTTCTTCACCTGCAGTGACACTTGTTCTTCACCTGCAGTGACACTTGTTCTTCACCTGCTGTGACCACTGTTGTCGTCTCACTTCAGTGTAATTTGTTCTTCTCCTGCAGTGTCACTGGTTATTCACGGCAGTGACACCTTATTCTTACAACCTTACAGTGACACTTTGTTCCTTCACCTCAGTGACACTTGTTCTTCCTGCAGTGACACTTGTTCTTCACCTGCAGTGACACTTGTTCTTCACCTGCAGGGACATTTGTTCTTCACCTGCAGTGACACTTGTTCTTCACCTGCAGTGACACTTGTTCTTCACCTGCAGTGACACTTGTTCTTCACCTGCAGTGACACTTGTTCTTCACCTGCAGTGACACTTATTCTTCACCTTCAGTGACACTTGTTCTTCACCTGCAGTGACACTTGTTCTTCACATGCAGTGACAATTGTTCTTCACCTGCAGTGACATTGTTCTTCTAACTGCTGTGACACTTATTCTTCACCTGCAGTGATACTTGGTCTTCACCTGCAGTGACACTTATTCTTCACCAGCAGTGACATTTGTTCTTCACTTGCAGTGACACATATTCTTCACCTGCAGTGACATGTGTTCTTCACCTGCAGTGAAACAGGTTCTTCTCCTCGCCTGGGGGGACACTTGTTCATTCTCCTGCACTGTGACAACTTGTGGTCTTCAAATGCAGTGGACACTGTTCTCACATCTCCTGCTGGGACATTGGTTTCACCTGCAGTGACACTTGATCTTCACCTGCAGTGACACTTGTTCTCCATCACCTGCAGGGACACTTGTTCTTCACCTGCAGTGACACTTGTTCTTCACCTGCAGTGACACTTGTTCTTCACCTGCAGTGACACTTGTTCTTCACCTGCAGTGACACTTGTTCTTTACCTGCAGTGACACTTGTTCTCCATCACCTGCAGTGACACTTATTCTTCACCTGCAGTGACACTTGTTCTTCACGTGCAGTGGCACTTATTCTTAACCTGCAGTGACAATTGATGCTTCCACACGGCAGTGTACACTTTATCTTTTCCTGCAGGACACTTGATCATCATCTCATGCTGGGACACTTGGTCTTCACATGCTGTGACACGTGTGTCCTTCACCCTGCAGTGTCTAGTGTTCGTCACCTGCAGTGACACTTGTTACTCCATCAACGGACAGAGTCATATCTTGTTTTCTCCTGCAGTGTCACGGGTTCTCTCACAGGCACAGTGACATCGTGGTTTGTAGTTATTTCACTTGCCGTGAAACTGGTTAGCAACCTGCAGTGTCTCTTGTTATGCACCGGCAGGGACAGGGTTCTTACCTGCCTGTGATAATGTGGCCGTCTTCACTGCAGTGAATTTTGTTCGTCACATGCTGGGACAATTGTTCTTCATCCGGCAGTTCTCTTGGGCGTAACTGCAGTGACACGGGGTTGTACTCTTGCAGGGCAAGGGGTAGTATAGGCTGTGTCTCAGGTTCATACTTCACATGCTGTGACAACTTGTTCATGCTCCGGCAGTAACTTTGGGCTCATCCTCTGGTACCGGGGTCTGCACCGGCAGTGACACGTATTCTCAATTAGGCAACGTGTCCTCTGGGTACTTCACCCTGCAGGACATTACGTGGTTCGCCTGCATTCAAGGCTGTGATCATGTGTGCCCACAGTCACTGCAGTTACTCGTGGGCAGCTCCTGCAGGTTGTGTTTTATTTTCAGGGGGGGCGACCTCCCGGCATGTAGTTATCGGGGGGCGAATCCAAGGCAACACATGAGTTATCTTGGGATGGCATCGCGGATGGTTGTATCTCTGGTTCATCCAACTGCACATGGTCCACTGGGGCACAGGATACAACGGCTGGGTATTCAGGGTCGAATCAGGACCCATGGCCGTTCTATGGCTCACTCTGCTCTTCACCTGCCGGCATGTTGTCTACGTTCCAGCGGCCCCTTTCGCAAACGTGTTATCCAACCTGAGTAACACTTGTTATTCCACCGGCAGTAACCTCTTCTCCACATGCTGTTATCTTGTTCTCCTCCTGCCGTTACACTTGTTCTCGACCTGCAGAGATAACACTGTTCCTTACTCCATGCTGTAAATAAAACTTGTCTCCTCCTGCAGTCACACTTGTTCTCCACATGCTGGTTAAACTGGGTCTACCTCCGGCAGTTACTATGTTCTCTACCTGCAGTAACACTTGTTCTTCACCTGCAGTAAAACACTTGTTCTCCACCTTGCAATGTATTACACACTTGTTCTTCAGTGCAGTAAAAACTTGTTCATCCACCTGCAATGTCACTGGTTCACCTTCACATGCCAGTGTCCTCTTGTTTATTCACCTGCATTTACACTTGTATTCTACCTGCAGTTACACTGGTTATCCACCTTGCTGTATACACTTGTTCTCCATCTGCCAGTAACCACTTCTTCTCCAACTTCAGTAACCACTTGTTCTCCACCTGCAATCGTATCACTTGTTCATCCAACCTGCAGTATCACTTGTCTTAACCTGCAGTAACACTTGTTTCCACTGCAGTAACACTGTGTTTCTCCACTGCAGTTAACCACTTGTTCTCACTGCAGTAACACTTGTTCTCCTCCTGCAGTAACACTTGTTCTCCACCTGCTGTAACACTTGTTCTCCACCTGCAGTAACACTTGTTCTCCAACTGCAGTATCACTTGTTTCCACCTGCTGTTAACACTTGTTCTCCACCTGCAGTAACACTAGTTCCTCACACCTGGCACGTAAACACTTGTTCTCCACCTGCAGTAACACTTGTTCTCCACCTGCAGTAACACTTGTTCTCCACCTGCAGTAACACTTGTTCTCCACCTGCAGTAACACTTGTTCTCCACCTGCAGTAACACTTGTTCTCCACCTGCAGTAACACTTGTTCTCCACCTGCAGTAACACTTGTTCTCCACCTGCAGTAACACTTGTTCCCACCTGCAGTAACACTTGTTCTCACCTGCAGTAAAGCATTGTTCTTCCTCCTGCAGGTTACACTTGTCTCCACATGCTGTATCTAATTGTTCTCCACCTGCCTGTAATACATTTATTCTCCACCTGCAGTAACCACTTGTTCATTCCACCGGCTGTTTAACCTTGTTCTCACCTGCAGTAACACTTGTTCTCCACCTGCAGATTAAACTCGGTTCTCATCCTGCAAGTAACACTTGTTCTACACTGACTGTAACACTGTGTTTCTACACCTGCTGTAACACTTGTTCTTAACCTGCTGTCAAGTAAACCTTGTTCTCCACCTGCAGTAACACTTGTTCTCCACCTGCAGTAACACTTGTTCTCCACCTGCAGTAACACTTGTTCTCCACCTGCAGTAACACTTGTTCTCCACTGCAGTTACTTTGTTCTCCACCTGCAGTAAAATTGTTTCTCCTCCTCAGTTTCTCTTGTTCTACTCCTGCTGTAACACTTGTCTCCCACATGCAGTAACACATTAGTTCCACCTGCAGTAACCACTTGAGCTCCTCCAGGCAGTAACTCGTGTTCTCACTGGCTGTAACACTTGTTCTCCACCTGCAGTAACACTTGTTCTCCACCTGCAGTAACACTTGTTCTCCACCTGCAGTAACACTTGTTCTCCACCTGCAGTAAAACTTTGTTCTCACCGGCAGTAACACCTGTTCTACCATACTGTCAAGTTACCTATTGTTACTCCACATGCTAGTATACATATTGTTCTACCTCATGCTGTAAATTGGTTCTCCACCGGCAGTAACACTTGTTCTCCACCTGCTGTACACTTGTTTCTCCACTGCAGTAACCTTGTTCTCCCACCCGGCTGTAACTCTTGGTCTACTCTGCAGTAACACTTGTTCCTCACTCCTGCCAGTATACATATTTCCACTGCAGTAACATCTTTTCTCCACCTGCAGTATACCATGGTTCGCCACCTGCACTGTAACACTTGTTATCACTCCTGCTGTAACACTTGTTCTCCTCCTGCAGGAACACTTGTTCTCCACTGCAGTTACACTTGATCTCCATCCGCAGTATCATCGTGTTCTCACCTCCTGCAGTAAACACTTGTTCTCCACCTGCAGTAAATCTTGTTCTCACCTGCAAGACTTAACACATTGTTCTACTCCTGCAGTACTGCAGTAACACTTGTTCTCCACCTGCAGTAACACTTGTTCTCCACCTGCAGTAACACTTGTTCTCCACCTGCAGTAACACTTGTTCTCCACCTGCAGTAACACTTGTTCTCCACCTGCAGTAACACTTGTTCTCCTCCTGCAGTAAATAAACTTGTTATACCACTGCAGTTAAATTGTTCGCCACCGCGGTAACACTTTTTCTCACCTTTGCAAGTTTCTACTTATGCAATCCCACATTGCAGTAACCACTTGGTCTCCACCTGCAAGTTATCATTGTTCTCAAACCACTGCAGTATACATCTTTGTTCTCCACCTGCAGTAACTCTGGTTCTCTCCTGCAGTAAGAGTGTTCTCCACCTGCAGTTTATCAATTGTTTTACTACGGCTGGTAACTCGTGTTCTCACAACTGCTAGTAACCTTGTTTTTCTCCTAACATGCTCAGTTTCACTTGTATCCACCGGCAGTAGACTCTGTTCTCAACCTGCAGTATCACGTGTTCTCCTACCTGCAGTAATCTCTTTTTCTTTCCACAGGCAGTTAACACTTGTTCGTCCACCTGCTAGTAGGACACACTTGGTTCTCACCTGCTGTTACTCTCTTGTATCACACTGACATGTTTTTATCATTGCTTATCACTCAATGCCAGTAACTACTTGTTATCACATCGCAGTTACTACTGGTTCTAAAACTGACAGGTATCTCTTGTTCGCCATATGCAGGAACACTGGTTCTCAACCTGCACAGTAACACATTGGTCTCCATCAGGCGTAACACTTGTTATCCACTGAAGTACTTCGTGTTCTACCTCCTGCAGTTTACTACTTGTTATACTCCTGCTGCTGTTTCTAGTGGTTCAACCTGCAGTTACTCTTGTTCTCCTCCTTGCATGTTTACACTGTGTTCTCCACCGCTGTAAAACGTGTTCTCCAACTGCTCGTTACTCTTGTTCTCCTCCGGCAGTTACATCTTGTTCGCCTCCTGCACCTGTTTATATATTGTTCGACAACCTGCAGTTTCTACTTGTTCTCCACCGGCAGTTACTATGGTTCGCAACCTGACACAGTAATCTTGTTTACCATCCTGCACTGTTATACGTGTTCTCCACCTGCAGTAAACCTTGTTTTCCAAAGGCAGTTAACATACTTGGTTCTACCACAGGCAGTAACCATTGTATTCTCTCCTGCTAGTTAACTCTTGTTCTAAACCTGCACAGTACACTTGTTCTCCACCTGCAGTAACACTTGTTCTCCACCTGCAGTAACACTTGTTCTCCACCTGCAGTAACACTTGTTCTCCACCTGCAGTAACACTTGTTCTCCACCTGCAGTAACACTTGTTCTCACATGCAGTAAACACTCGGTTCTCCACCTGCTGTATCACTTGTTCTCACTCACCTGCAGTGTTATCACTTGTTCTCCACATGCTGTAACATTGTTCTCCACCTGCAGTTAACAACTTGTCTCCACCTGCATTTTAACACAATTGGCGCCAACCATGACATGTAACTCTTGTTATCCTCCTGCAGGAAACTACTGGGTTCTTCACCTGCTGTAACATTGTTCTCACCTGCAGTTACTCTTGGTCCTTCCATCCGGCAGTTTACACTTGTTTCATCTGCAGTTACACTGGGTCTACACTCCTGCAGTTACACTTGGTCTCCACCTGCAGTAACCACTTGTTCTACCCTGCAGTAACACTTGTCTCCAACATGCTGTTACACTTGTTCTCCTCCTGCTGGTAGAGAAATCACGGGTTACTCCTACCTGCAGTTTACACTCGTGTTTCGCTCAGGCTGTAACACTTGTTCTCCACCTGCAGTAACACTTGTTCTCCACCTGCAGTAACACTTGTTCTCCACCTGCAGTAACACTTGTTCTCCACCTGCAGTAACACTTGTTATCCTCCTGCAGTATACACTTGGTCTCATCCTGCAAGTAACCACTGTTCTCACACACTGCTCAGTTACACTTGTTATCCAACGGCTGTTACATCTGTTCCTCCTCCCGGCCCGTTACATTGTTTCACCTGCAGTAACACTTGGTCTCCACCTGACAAGTCAACTACTTGTTCTCACCGGATGTATACACTTGTTCTCTCATGCGTAAAACTTGTTCTCACCTGCAGTATATACTCGTGTTCTCACTCCTGCAGTTATCATGTGTTATCCACCTGCAGTATCACCTTGTTCTCCACACTGCTGTAACTCTGTTCTCCTCCTAGCAGTAAATCAACTTGTTCTCCACCGGAAGGAAACTCTTGTTCTCCTCATGCAGGAGTACACTTGTTCTCCTCATGCAGGATGTCTTGTTCTCTACTGCAGTAACTATGGTTCTCACTGCTAGTAAAACTTGTTATCACCTGCAGTTCACTACTTGGTCTCCACCGCAACAAAGCTTAAACTCTTGTTCTCCACCTGCAGTTTAATTCATTGGTCTCATCCTGCACAGTAGTAAACTTGTTCTCCACCGGCAGTATACATTGTTATCCTCCGGCAGTACACTTGTTACTCCTCCTGCTGTCTCAATCAATGGATATAATTTTATGGTTGTTTTTCCCAGCTCCCGTTATTGTTTTTGGTTTCGGTATGATTTGTTTTTATATTCATGCTTTAGTTCACTAAATAATCAAATACTAATTGGAATGTTGTTTTTATGAAAAATTCGGATGTTAAGTTAAATATACTGGTGTACCTCATTGATAATCGCGGAATTAACTAGGTAGTTTTATTTTATTCTTGTGTATAGAACTATCCAATATAATTACGAAATAAACAGGTAATCATTTCGATGTTTGGGCAGTATAATGTGAAAATGAGATAGCAAATCATATTCTACACATTTAGTCATCTATATGTGACGGTTATGGTGGCTTCCTGAGATGTTATTTTGGTCTGTTTTCTAATTCCTCATATTTTTTGTACAGTGATAAGTAGCTCATTATCTTGTGATACACCACTGTGTCTACTGGCATTGTAGAAATTGTAGATTTTTTTGTTTTCCGATGATAACCTGTGATTTGGCCTTCTTCTGATAGTCTTCTAACTTCATGCTCGATATTTCTTACTTTGTGTGAAAATATGTATTGATTTTATACTTGCATGCTCTCAGTGCAGCAGTTTTATGGTATCACTATCTAAGAAGTTGTTCCTATATGGAGACTGACAGGCAGGCATATAGTCATTTATATAAAAATAGTAAACTGATAAACCTTTTCGTAGTGGATGATTGTTGAAAAGAGTACTATAATATGTATATTGAAAAATAGGGAATTTCTACTTTTTATGTATGTTGAAGTTGCAAAGAAATTTTAGTTGATTTCCCTAACGCGTATAAGATTATAAATTTTGGTTCACTATACGTGAATGCCTTTATGTGTGTCGGTCGGTACTAAATCTGTGAAAATTTTTGGTGTCCCATAACGAAAGTCACAGTGTACGACAATGAACGTAAAAAGAAGTACTAGTTGGTGCCTGAAAGCCCTAAATGTTGGGCTGAGGAGCTGCAGCTAACTTCCTCAAGGGACCCAAAAGTTTTACTTCCTATGAGGTATCGGGGAGGTGGTGTTTGATTTTTCAAACTCCCAGGACATTTAGTTCCCTATTATAAGAAATTTATTGCTGTAACTATAACATAATTATAGGTCCATGTGCTATAGATCAACATTTCTGAATGGGGCAGGAAAAAACGTTACTAGGCACAGTCAATTACACTGACAATTTTAACTGCAGTAAAACAGACTGACAATTCCTGAGAGCAAAACAACGCAGAATTTTGAATAAAAAGTTCCGGTGTTGGGAATAACCCTAAAGCGTATCAATTGTAATTTAATTCTCTTTTTTTAGGTCAAAATAAAAATTAATTCCACTCAGATTAAAATAAAGTTGTTTATTAGAAATACTGTGTAAATTCTTGCTTATTATTTGTAATGAGCGATAAATATCATTCCACATGTTTAATAATGTCACCTTAATTTGTAAAGTTTTTTTTTTTTTTTTCTTTTTCTTCAGTTTTCTCATCGTTTTTATAATAATTATTTAAGGAATGGCGACGATGACGTTCCATTTACCGATATTTTTTTTATACTAGATTTTATTGAAGCGACGTTATGGGAGGAGTTAACACTAGTGAAGGAGGCGGTGGCCCTTTAGTTAGTGTGGCCAAAGGGTTTGGCCATAATTTGATGAATAAATTCTTCGCGTGCTTGTGGGAATTTGAGAAGGAAGTTTTTTTAATAATAATTTTATTTTTAATATTGTTGTTGTTTTATTTATTATTATTTATTTTATTATTATTATTTTTATTATTATTATTTTTGTTATTGTTATTATTATTTTATTATTATTATTATTTTTATTTTTATTGTTTTTATTATTATTATTATTATTATTATTTTTATTATTATTATTTTTTTTTATTATTATTATTTTACACAAATAACCCTTACGACGACTTTTCTGTCGATTGGCCCTTTTCAAGTTACACTAACAGAGAGGAGAAAAGGGGGGCGAAGGAGCAGAGCTCGGGACCTCTGAACAAACTGTATAAAAAGATCTTTAAAGTTTTACCATGAATTAAGGAAGCATCCTGGACTTCACCTTACGAAAGCAGAGAAAGCAAATAGTAATTGTGGACAATGCAAAATATAGGGAAAAAATAAACATAATGTTAGAAAACAGGGGAACGACACGCCCCCTTAACCATCGATAAACGTAGATTGTCCCCATAAGACAGTAGTGCTGACTCACGAAATCATAATAACACGTGCAAGTTGGGTTGGAATCTGGGAAAAAAGTCGTTAAAATCCTGGCCAGTGCGTAAGCCCTGAGTTCTAACTCAACCCCCTACCCCGTCAGAAGTCGTGTTCTCTGCAAAAAACTCTGTCCCACTGAAAAAAGTTGTGCTAACTTTTATCAAAAAAAAGTGCCTACGAGGCAGGAGTAGGAGGAAATCCTTAATTTCGGGGACTAAATTAAGCAGCCCCAAATAACCCCTGCGACATTTAAAGGATTTTAAAGGGCGGCATATGAATTTAAAATAATTTTTTAACACACTTCCCGTTTCCCACCGAAGCAGGGTAACCCGATAAAGAAGAAATGAAGGCTTTTCTTTTAAAAAATTTTTTAAATTTATGCAGGAGAATGTGCCACTAGCCACTTGCTCCCGACAGTTTAGTCTCCTCATATTACACGCATGGGTTACGGGAAGGATTCTTCTCCACTTCGCCAATGTAGGGATTTAAAATATATTATTTATAAAAAGAAATTTAATGAGCAGTATAGGAGAATTATTTTTTTAGATTTCCTTCATCCTTATTACTTGGTTTCTCACACCTGAAAAAGATTGTCACAATGGAGAAACGTTGTCAGTAATTAAGTTTTTGTCTGTTGCTCAAATTAGAAATGTTTAGATTTAGAAAGGATATAGGAAAGTATTGGTTTGGAAATTTTTTTTTTATATTTTATTTAAAAACAACATACACATGATACAAGCCAACAATTAGCAAATCCAAAACCGTGACAGACAATGTCAGTACACACACAATAAACAAAAAAAAAAAAAAAAAAAAAAAAAAAAAAAAAAAAAAAAAAAAAAAAAAAAAAAAAAAAAAAAAAAAAAAAAAAAAAAAAGAACATTTTAACATATTGATATAACGAAATTCTACCGTAAGAAACCCAACCCGTTTACGGGAAAAAAAAGACATACCGACTACAAAACAGAACGTCGGAGTCATAAAACATGTAAGAATAAGTCCTATAATCATGTATATATGTATATACATACACATGCACATATACACATACATGTATGTGCACATATGTTCTTACAGCACAGACTGGATTATACTAGAACAAACAAAAAAAAGGACTTATCACTAAAAAAAACTAGACAAACTAAATACATAACATCCAAAACAGAAGTGTCAGACAATGTCAGGTACACACAAAAAACATTGTAACACAGTGATATAACAAATTCTACTAAAATAACCCAACCAACCGACTTCCAAACAAACAGTCGGAGTCATTATAAAACATGTAGGAATGAGTCCTACAAGCACACACACACACATATATATACATATATACATATATATACATATATATATTTATATATATATATATTATATATATATTATATATATATATACATATATATATATATACATATATATATACATACATACATATATACATATATACACGCATACATATACGCATGCATATACACACATACGTGTATATGCACTTGTTCGTACAGAACAAACTGGATCATACATAGAAATAATGCTCTAAATGACTTTTCACCAAATAAACTAAAAAATATTACATCCAACTATACCTAAGACATTGGTTCCCACAAACACACCTACACACACACAAAATTAATGTTACCTATTAACACTCAATATATAATATGACCTTCCAGTCAAATGAAGGGTATATATAAACCCCATCAAATACTTTTATATTTTCGTACATAGGTCATTTTGTACCCATTCAATACGATAAAAGAGAGACGTATGACAAGGATAAATCTAACATCAGATTCGAATGTATAAAACATATCCTCACAATATACATATAAATATAAACCCCCTATATAAAATGGTTCTCATAACAATAAGAGAAAAAACAGAAAATCACATACTACTTTTGACTCTGTGATTTTACAAATTCATAAAGGTCTACATACCCCGGAGCCCCCGACGGCTCCCTGCAAAAAAAAAAAAACGTTACCCACATCTACCACCTTGCGAAGCAATCAACCTTCCTCATCAGGCTTCCAATCACTCCAAGAGGACACACCACTGAAGAGACCAACCCCTTGCCTCTCACCCCGTCATCAAACGGAGTAGACGTTCAACAGTAAGTTCACGATATCCCTCCGGAAAACTAATTGCCCACCTTCCCCCATATAATTGTTTGTTCCTACATGCTGTCCTATAAAAACACGCCGCCAACGCTTTTATCCTAATGTTTCCCTCCACCTCCCTCATCCCCCAAGAAACATACAAGTAATCAACTATTACGTATCTGATAGCCCTCCCCACCTCTTTGGGTACCCCTCCCATATCTAACATTAAAGCCCTGAGGGTTGATATCTGTCCCCCCCAATAAATGGAAAACACTTCTGCAACCACAATCTTACCACTCCAAAGCAGAACAAAAATATACTACATGGAAAAGCCTGTTTCAACTTCCCACAAAAACCCACATGATGCCTCTTCACAAAACCCATTCGTCTTAGCACTCTTTCGATGCATAAACGTCCCATAAGAAATCTATATCTATTCCCTCGCTTCTTTGCCGGTATTCTTAATTTACTAATTTCCACCCATTCACCTCTCCAATATATGTGGATTTACTCTGCCAATCCTTGCATTGATTCTGACGACGACCACACCTCTAACCGTTTTACTTGAGTTTTTTAAACAATTGCGGACCTTTAACATAAACCGCAAACATATCTTCACCTACACTAAGTCCCTGCCACCCCACCATTTGCGGATATCCCCATCCACCTCCCCCACCCGAAGACCCCTTTCCCCGCTGCCCGAATATACCTCTGCTTCACTTATAGCGCCTTCACCCTAAGGACCCTAATGCATCAATCCCAATCCTCCCTGTTTACCGCAGTCATTACTCATCCTGGACCAACCACGCCCTCCCATATACCTCACACATACCTTAAGGATTTCTTTGTAATTCGATAATATCCTGACTTGTTTTAAGGGGTAAATTTCGCCACTCCCTACTACCTTACTATAATTCAGTGTATTTACCCCCACAACCCTTAGTGCTGCAAGGTTACATCCCCGGCCATTAAACTCCTGAGCCTACTCAAAGCACTGTCCATTACCATTTCTGAATTAACCCTCCTGCTCTCCTGTACATCTGCTAAATACAAAATCCCACAAATCTTTTAGCCTATCTACTGTTATCCATCCAAACTCCTCCCCCAAGGGCCCTCCTACCCAAATTGCCTAGCTCCAGCAACGTGGATTTCTGCTTATTAACTCTCATCCCAGTTGCATTCCCAAAAATCTCAATTACCCTTACCACTTTACTTAAATCTTCCTATCTCATTAAGTATAAACAGTTGTATCATCTACATAAACCAACAATTTCCCACAAAACTTCCACTCTCTCCCCCATCTCTTCCCTTCCCACATCAACCAGGAAACATAGAAAGGATTCTGCATACATGCCAAAGAGTATTTGGGAGGGTGGACAACCTGCCTTAAACCCCTCCCAATGCTTACTGAACTACCCAACCTTCCCATTTACCTGTACTCTCATCGATGCATTCTCATTCAATTTCCCTAACCCATCCAACCACCTCCCTCCAAAACCATTCTCACCATACTCTCAAACAAAAATTCCCTATCCACCAATAATCATAAGTTTCTCCCAATCCAGACCTAGAATACCTCCCTTACTACTACCCTCAAGGAAATCCCGAATACGTCCATGACCTACCCGCATACTCCTCCCCGGGATACCAAATTGTCCCCCATGTATCACCGACCCCATGACCTTCTTCAGTCTATTACCCAAAATTTTCGCAAAAACCTTGTAATCAGCACACATCAAAGATATTGCTCGGTAAGCACTCAACTCTCTTCCTCCCCTCTTCTTTGGCACCAAAACTATGACACCCGTACTTTGCGATGTGCCCAACTTCCCACTAGTTAACATATGATCCAATAGCCTAACAAAGCACTGCCTAATACACCCCCAATGTGCTCTATAAAAATCATTTGGTATACCGTCTATCCCTGGTGTTTTCCCGGTACTCATACCGAAAACTGCCTCTTCCACCTCAACCTCACTTATACCAACCTCCAACCCCACTCTATCCTGCTCACTTAAAACGCTATGGAACCCCCCTTCAAAAATACCCTCCCAGGAACCCCCCTCCCTCCAACTCCATTTCTCCCTAAACCAACTATCAGCATAGAGACTCATACTTTCCGTATTGGATAGGACTCGACCCACTGGTTTACCCTCCCACCCCAGGGCTTGTCTCCAATTGTAGAATGGTGGTTACACTCTGTCGGTCCCTAAATTTACGTAAAACAAACCCAGACGGCTTATCACCCCACAATACATCCTCTAACCCCGCCCTAACCCTAATTGCATCAAACCTATCATTGTGTAATTCAGCGATCCTGCTCCGCAGACTGTCCATGTCATCCCTCCTACCACCTCCCCCAACATAACAATCTTGCAACTGTCCCTCCAGATAATTTTGCAAACCCAAAACGCCACCTCGCCTCTTCCCGTCCCCTAACCTTAAAAAATTCGCTATTCCCCGGGTTTTTCCTGCATTTCCCACCAATCTAACAGATCTATCTCCCTGTCCCTAGCCTCCCAAAAAGGCAACCACAATCACTGAAAAAAGGGCCCCCCCTCCTCCTCCTTAAGAAGTCTTACATTTAATTTCCAGTACCCAGAATAAATACGCACCACTCCATCCCACATCAAATCTGCTATTACCGCCCTGTGATCCGAAAACCCCACATCGAAGGTTTGCACCCTCACAACATCTATACCCTGCTTAATATAAATTCTGTCTAATCGCGCTTCATATCCCCTACGGACGAACGTGTGCTCCACTAGGTATCCCCCCCTCCCCACCACATCAACAACCCCAATATCTCGCAATACATCCCTCAGCACACTCAGCACACAACCCGCCCCTCTCGGTTCGACATCACCACTCCTAATCACACAATTCCAATCACCACCTATTACTGTTATAGCAGGCAAACCTCTCAAGTGATACAGCAATACCTCTCTTACAAAATCTACTTAATAATGTTACCGGTTGTATATGTGGTAATAACTCTGGAAAATGTGGGCCACAGCTATTCCATATGTCGTTCTAGGGAGAGTTTAGTCCAAAATATTATTTAGCGAGTGGTGTGTGTGTGTGTATGTATGTAGGTATGTGTGTGTGTGTGTGTGTGTGTGTGTGTGTGTGTGTGTGTGTGTGTGTGTGTGTGTGTGTGTGTGTGTGTGTGTGTTGTGTGTGTGTGGTGTGTGTGTGTGTGTGTGTGTGTGTGAGTGTGTGTGTGTGTGTTGTTTTTGTGTGGGGTGTGTGTGTGTGTGTGTGTGTGGTGTGTGTGTGTGTGTGTGTGTGTGTGTGTGTGTGTGTGTGTATGTGTGTGTGTTTTTGTGTGTGGTGTGTGTGTGTTATGTGTGTGTTGTGTGCTGCGTGTGTGTGTGTGTGTGTATGAGTGTGTACTCACCTAGTTGTACTCACCTAGTTGAGGTTGCGGGGGTCGAGTCCGAGCTCCTGGCCCCGCCTCTCACTGATCGCTACTAGGTCACTCTCCCTGAGCCGTGAGCTTTATCGTACCTCTGCTTAAAGCTATGTAGGATCCTGCCTCCACTACATCGCTTCCCAAACTATTCCACTTACTGACTACTCTGTGGCTGAAGAAAAACTTCCTAACATCCCTGTGATTCACTGTGTCTTTACTTCCAACGTGTCCCTTGTTACTGTGTCCAATCTCTGGAACACCCTTTTTTTTCCACCCTTTATTCCCTTTTGGGGATT
>NC_069400.1:132280-154813 GCF_026875155.1 Cherax quadricarinatus | reverse complement strand
CTTTTTCTCAAACTTAGTTAATTGTTTTTAAATGTAAAGGGGCCCTATTTTATAATTTACAATGGGACAATATTTTGCATATTATGGTGTGTTTTGTTAATCAAATAACAATTGAAATTTGGGAAATTAGTCGTTATTGGTTATCATGGGTGTAGGGGTTTTCATGTATGGGTGAGGAGGGATATTTGTGTTATCTCAAGTTCATGTTTTGTGGTTTTAATGATTTAGTCTGTGTAAGACCTGTTTTGTCTTTATCTATCTCTTGTATTGTATTGTTCTAAATAAAATATAAAAAAAAAAAAATCTTAACCCACGTAAAGTGGCGAGATACGTCGATCAAACGCACCTTCACAGCTGGAGTAGCGTCAAGACTCACGTCTTGGAACCTCGTCACCAAAGACTCATACACGGACGTGGAATTCAGTTTGACGAAGATTCTATAAAGCCCCATTCAGGGCTACACCATACACCCATCGTCCTGGATTCCATAGGTCTCCCTAATAATTGTTGGGAGTAAGACTTGCACTGAAGAGGGTGAAATCACCCCACGAAGCAGCTCAATACCAATGGTATTTACGCGCCTCCTCACACTCATGCCATGTTGATACAAGGTAGCTCGCCTGAACAGCAGAGGGGTGCAGCGCACAACCTCACTCGACCGTGGTCAGGCAGCGAATGAACTTACATCTTAGTAGTGGGTTTAATGATATGGGCGAAATATTTTTAGAAAGCTTGACTTATCCTGTTTTCTTAATACATATTGTTTTTTCATGGGAGCTCTATAGAGCCCGTAGTTTTAGGTTACCATTGAATTGATATATATTTATAGGGTAATTGATGGATGACATAGGATTAGGTTTGTGTTGTTTCACTGGTTGTGTTGTAAAGTGTATGTAACATATGTATATATTTATACTTCCTGGAGAAGGTGATATGTTTGGGTGTTTAGTAGATTACGTTGTACATGAATCATGTAGAATTTAATTTTATATTATCTCAATACATTGAGTGATACTGAACGTATCATGTTGTTCAATATGGAATAATGAAAGTATTTTCATACAAATACAGTTACATATAAGATTGTTACGTGTCAGGTGGATTTTTTTTTTATATTTTTATTTAAAAACAACATACACATGATACAAGCCGACAATTAGCAAATCCAAAACCGTGACAGACAATGTCAGTACACACACAATAAACAAAAAAAAAAAAAAAACATTTTAACATTGATATAACGAAATTCTACCGTAAGAAACCCAACCCGTTTACGGGGGAAAAAAAAAAAACATACCGACTACAAAATAGAACGTCGGAGTCATAAAACATGTAGGAATAAGTCCTATAATCATGTATATATGTATATACATACACAAGCACATATACACACACATGTATAGTGCACATATGTTCTTACAGCACAGACTGGATTATACTAGAACAAACAAACAAACAAAAAAAAAGACTTATCACTAAAAAAAAACTAGACAAACTAAATACATAACATCCAAAACAGAAGTGGCAGACAATGTCAGGTACACACAAAAAACATTATAACACATTGATATAACAAATTCTGCTAAAATAACCCAACCAACCAACTTCCAAACAAACAGTCGGAGTCATTATAAAACATGTAGGAATGAGTCCTACAAACATATATATATGTATACATATACGCATGCATATACACACATACGTGTATGTGCATTTGTTCGTACAGAACAAACTGGATCATACATAGAAATAAAGCTCTAAATGACTTTTCACCAAATAAACTAAAAAAATATTACATCCAATGATAGAACTATACCTAAGACATTGGTTCCCACAAACACACCTACACACACACAAAATTAATGTTACCGATTAACACTCAATATATAATATGACCTTCCAGTCAAATGAAGGGTATATATAAACCCCATCAAATACTTTCATATTTTCGTACATAGGTCATTTTGTACCCATTCAATACGATAAAAAAGAGACGTATGACAAGGATAAATCTAACATCAGATTCGAATGTATAAAACATATCCTCACAATATACATATAAATATAAACCCCCTATATAAAATGGTTCTTATAACAATAAGAGAAAAAACAGAAAATCACATACTACTTTTGACTCTGTGATTTTACAAAATTCATAAAGGTCTACATACCCCGGAGCCCCCGACGGCTCCCTGCAAAAAAACTTTACCCACATCTACCACCTTGCAAACCAATCAACCTTCCTCATCAGGCTTCCAATCACTCCAAGAGGACACACCACTGAAGAGACCAACCCCTTGCCTCTCACCCCGTCACCAAACGGAGTAGACGTTCAACAGTAAGTTCACGATATCCCTCCGGAAAACTAATTACCCACCTTCCCCCATATAATTGTTTGTTCCTACATGCTGTCCTATAAAAACACACGCCGCCAACGCTTTTATCCTAATGTTTCCCTCCACTCCCTCATCCCCAAGAAACATGCAAGTAATCAACTATTACGTATCTGATAGCCCTCCCCACCTCTTTGGGTACCCCTCCCATATCTAACATTAAAGCCCTGAGGGTTGATATCTGTCCCCCCCCCCAATAAAAAGAAAACCCTCTTCAACCACAATCTTACCACCCTCCAAAGCAGAACAAAAATATACTACATGAAAGCCGTTTCAACTTCCCCACAAAAACCGCATGATGCCTCTCTCACAAAACCCATTCGTCTTAGCACCTCTTTCGATGCTAACGTCCCCATAAGAAATCTATAAACTAATTCCTCGCTCTTGCCGGTATTCTTAATTTACTAAATTCCACCCATATCACTCTCCATCAAAACTTTGGGGGCCCAGTCCCTGGACCCATTACGTACCTCTGTAATCTGTAAATACCTTTGTAACTTGTCATGATTGTGACCAGACTTACCTGGAGTTCATTACCTTTGTAAATTGTGAGTTCATTACCTTTGTAAATTGTGAGTTCATTACCTTTGTAAATTGTGAGTTCATTGCCTCTGTAACTTGCTCAGCTATCAAAACTTTGGAGTCCAGTCCCTGGACCAATTATGTACCTCTGTAATCTTTTGACTACCGCCACAGGATGGGTATGGGGTGCATAATAAACATATTAAACAACTAACTATCACATCTCCAATCATATTTGGGATACACTGCCATCCCTTGCATTGATTCCTGACGACGACCACACCCACTAACCGTTTTAACCTTGAGTTTTTTAACATTGCGTACCTTTAACATAAACTGCAACATATCTTCACACTCCACTAAGTCCCTGCCACCCCACCATTTGCGGATATCCCCATCACCTCCCCCACCCGAAGACCCATTTCCCCCGCTGCCCGAATATACCTCTGCTTCACATATAGCGCCTTCACCAGACCCTAATTGCCATCAATCCCAATCCTCCCTGTCTTACCGCAGTCATTACCACATCTTTACCCAACCACGCCCTCCCTAAACCTCACACATACCTTAAGGCTCTTCTTTGTAATTCCATAATATCCTGACTTCTTAAGGGGTAAATTTCCGCCACTCTCCCACACCTTACTATAAATCAGCGTATTTACCACCACAACCCTTTGATGCAAGGTTACATCCCCGGCCCTTAAACTCCTGAGCCTACTCAAAGCACTGTCCATTACCATTTCTGAATTAACCCTCCTGCTCTCCTGTACATCTGCTAAATACAAAATCCCACAAATCTTTAGCCTATCTACAGTTATCCATCCAAACTCCTCCCCCAAGGTCCCTCCTACCCAATTGCCTACCTCCAGCAACCGTGATTTCTGCTTATTAACTCTCATCCCAGTAGCATTCCCAAAAATCTCAATACCCTTCCCACTTTACTTAAATCTTCTATCTCATTAAGTAAAACAGTTGTATCATCTACATAACCAACAATATTCCCACAAAATCCACCTCTCTCCCCCATCCTTCCCATCCCACCATCAACCAGAACATAGAAAGGATTCTGCATACATGCAAAGAGTATTTGTGGAGAGTGGACACCCCTGCCTTAAACCCCTCCCCATGCCTACTGAACTACCCAACCTACCATTTACCTGTACTCTCATCGATGCATTCTCATACAATGTCCTCACCCATCCAACCACCCTCCCTCCAAAACCCATTCTCACCATACTCTCAAACAAAAAAGTCCCTATCCACATAATCATAAGCTTTCTCCCAATCCAGACCTAGAATACCTCCCTTACTACTACCCTCAAGGAAATCCCGAAATACGTCCATGACTACCCGCATACTCCCTCCCCGGGATACAAACTGTCCCCCATGTATCACCGACCCATGACCTTCTTCAGTCTATTACCCAAAATTTTTCGCAAAAACCTTGTAATCTGCACACATCAAAGATATGCTCGGTAAGCACTCAACTCTCTTCCCCCCTCTTCTTTGGCACCAAAACTATGACACCCGTACTTTGCGATGTGCCCAACTTCCCACTAGTTAACATATGATCCAATAGCCTAACAAAGCACTGCCTAATACACCCCCAATGTGTTCTATAAAAATCATTTGGTATACCGTCTAATCCCTGGTGTTTCCCGGTACTCATCCCGAAAACTGCCTCTTCCACCTCAACCTCACTTATACCAACCTCCAACCCCACTCTATCCTGCTCACTTAAAACGCTATGGAACCCCTTCAAAAATACCCTCCCAGGAACCCCCCCTCCCTCCAACTCCATTTCTCCCTAAACCAACTATCAGCATAGAGACTCATACTTTCCGTATTGGATAGGACTCGACCCACTGGATACCCTCCCACCCAGGGCTTGTCTCCAATTGTAGAATGGTGGTTACACTCTGTCGGTCCCTAAATTTACGTAAAACAAATCCAGACGGCTTATCACCCCACAATACATCCTCTAACCCCACCCTAACCCTAATTGCATCAAACCTATCATTGTGTATTTCAGCAATCCTGCTCCGCAGACTGTCCATGTCATCCCTCCTACCACCTCCCCCAACATAACAATCTTGCAACTGTCCCTCCAGATAATTTTGCAACCCAAAACGCCATCTCGCCTCTTCCTGTCCCCTAACCTTAAAAAAATTCGCTATTCCCGGTTTTGCCTGCATTTCCCACCAATCTAACAGATCTATCTCCCTGTCCCTAGCCTCCCAAAATGGCAACCACCAATCACTGAAAAAAGGCCCATCCTCCTCCTCCTTAAGAAGCCTTACATTTAATTTCCAGTACCCAGAATAAATACGCACCACTCCATCCCACATCAAATCTGCTATTACCGCCCTGTGATCCGAAAACCCCACATCGAAGGTTTGCACCCTCACAACATCTATACCCTGCTTAATATAAATTCTGTCCAATCGCGCTTCATATCCCCTACGGACGAACGTGTGCTCCACTAGGTATCCCCTAACCCTAATTGCATCAAACCTATCATTGTGTATTTCAGCAATCCTGCTCCGCAGACTGTCCATGTCATCCCTCCTACCACCTCCCCCAACATAACAATCTTGCAACTGTCCCTCCAGATAATTTTGCAACCCAAAACGCCATCTCGCCTCTTCCTGTCCCCTAACCTTAAAAAAATTCGCTATTCCCGGTTTTGCCTGCATTTCCCACCAATCTAACAGATCTATCTCCCTGTCCCTAGCCTCCCAAAATGGCAACCACCAATCACTGAAAAAAGGCCCATCCTCCTCCTCCTTAAGAAGTCTTACATTTAATTTCCAGTACCCAGAATAAATACGCACCACTCCATCCACATCAAATCTGCTATTACCGCCCTGTGATCCGAAAACCCCACATCGAAGGTTTGCACCCTCACAACATCTATACCCTGCTTAATATAAATTCTGTCCAATCGCGCTTCATATCCCCTACGGACGAACGTGTGCTCCACTAGGTATCCCCCCCCTCCCCACCACATCAACAACCCCAATATCTCGCAATACATCCCTCAGCACACTCAGCACACAACCGCCCCTCTTGGTTCGACATCACCACTCCTAATCACACAATCCAATCACCACCTATTACCGTTATAGCAGGCAAACCTCTCAAGTGATACAGCAATACCTCTCTGACAAAATCTACTTTTACCCTGGTATTGCTAGTTGCTGGCATGTAAACTCCTACAAAACTAGCTCGACTCTCACCCAGACACCATCCACCCTCACGACCCTCCCACCCCCCCCTCTTCCCAGCCGATGACACGCAAGGGGCTGTCTCCTTTATCGCCACTGCTACCCCACCTTTCAATTGCAAACCACTGGTAACATACATCCGATATCCTTTTAAACCGCAACACACAACCAGCCCTATGATTATGCTCTTGCAAAAAGCAAATATCTACATCAAACCGCCGTAAAAACCACTCCAACCAAACTTTCTTAACCTCAGTCTTAAGTCCATTGACATTAAGCGTGACACTTCTGAAAATTATAGAAGTGGCGGCTTTCCCCTATGCCGCTGGAATTTACTCGCTGCACTTTTCACATTACGTATTCCCTTACCACTCGAGTTATCCTGTGCAGTCACCTCCCCCCTCCCTCTCCCACTGTGCAACTCAGGCGCACCTCTACCACTATGTGGCATCGGCTCCACAACCGCTGCCCATGACTTCTTCCCCGGCCTCTGCCCCGGGGTAATAACCTCGTCTATCTCTGATGCTGCAGTTCTTTTTCTAGAACTTCCACTTACACACATCTCACCCTCAGACGAATCCTCCTGGTGTACCTCCACGGCCACCACACGCTCCAGCCTTTTCTTACTCAAGTCTTTCTCCACAATTTGTTGTCCCTCCAGCTCTCCAACTTCACATAAACTAAGGACACTTCTGCACCGCGGCTCATCCCCATCCAAAAAATCCTTGATGACATCTGCCAGTAAAACCCTCCTGAGTCGAAGCTTCCTGGACTAAAGACTCCTCAGATAACACCTTCGACTCCCCCGACTCCCCTGGGATAGTGACACACGTCTCCTCCTCCGCCACCTCCCGGTCGACCTCCTTGCTCCAGAGATCAGGCCTCCGGCCTCCCAAGGCAACAGAGCCAGGCACCAAATCACACGACTGTTGAATCACAATCGGCGTTTCCAGAATTCGAGGAGCCCGCCTCCTAGGACACTGGGCTGCCATGTGCTCATAAGAGCTGCACAGACGACATGTTTTTCTCTGACCCGCATAGTACACATAAACCTGTGTTCTACAACCGGTCATCGTTACATAGGATGGTATAGGCCTTGTTAAAGACATTTTAAGGGTGTAAGAACCTTCCGGCATTCCTTCATACGGACCATCCCTCCATACCCCCATGGTTGCAGAATGCACTGTCCCATAACTGCGAAAAAACTCCTGTAGTCCATACGCCGTAGCCTCGAAGGGTACATTCCATACCTTCACCCATGTGAAGTACTTAGAAACATCATGTAACACAACATCCATCGCTGAATTCACACTCATGCGTTGTTCCTGGTACTGCTCGACAATTCTTGTGTAGAAGCCGGCTCTCAGAAATTTTACGAAGATTCTTGTCAAACCATTAAGAGCGACGCCATATAATTCCTCGTTGGGGATACCATATGTGTCCCTGATGATGTTAGGGAGAAGTACGTTCATCGTATCTCCACTTAACGTACCACGAACCAGCTCTATGCAGATAGTATTTACTCTCCGTACTGTATGTTCAGCCATTTTGATATCCCAAAATGAGCAGCGCACGTACACACTACTCAATGGTTGTTGATGTACTGTGGTAGCTCGCCTGAAAAACAACAGAGGGGTGCTGGGCACAACCGCACTCCACCGTAGTCAGGCAGCGAAAATTGTCAGGTGGATTGACATGCAAGAAGGAGGGGGGGTTGTGTTTTCAGAATGTAAGGTGTACATTCCGTGGCAGGATGTACAATCAGGAATGAGATGTACTTGCCAAGGAGTCTTTAGGTTAGATTTAGTGTTCCAGACATAATGTCATTACTTCAAGGATTGGAGTGGTCATTGTTTACTGTACAGATTGTCTTTCAGATGTAATATGTTAATTGGAAAGTACATGTACTATGCAGAAGTTTTCATCACTGTTTTCACTATGTAATTTGTCGTTTATTTTTATGTACTATGTATGTCTTTTCAATAAAATAAAAAAAAAAAAAAAAAAAAAAAAAAAAAAAAATATTGTATATACAATATTTCTAAGGCTTGGTAAAGGGTATATACTGTATATACAATATTTATAAGGCTTGGTAAAGGGTATATACTGTATATACAATATTTTTTTTTTTATATTTTATTTAAAACAGTGCGATACAAATAGCAGAAATATATTAAAAAGATACACGACAAAAGATTACTGCACTAGAATTTTACTTAACCCGAAACCTAATATTGATACCATACTGCACAGTGGTAATATTGATACCATACTGCACAGTGGTAATATTGATACCATACTGCACAGTGGTAATATTGATACCATACTGCACAGTGGTAATATTGATACCATACTGCACAGTGGTAATATTGATACCATACTGCACAGTGGTAATATTGAATCCCATACTGCACCAGTGGTAATATTGATACCATACTGCCAGTGGTAATATTGATACCTATACTGCACAGTGAGTAATATTGATACCTACTGCACAGTGGTAATATTGATACCATACTGCACAGTGGTAATATTGATACCATACTGCACAGTGGTAATATTGATACCATACTGCACAGTGGTAATATTGATACCATACTGCACAGTGGTAATACACTCACACACAACACACTGTATATTACAGTGGTAATACACTCTCACACACAAACACACTGTTAATTTCAGTGGTAACTACACTCTCACACACAACACACTGTATATTACAGTGGTAATACACTCTCACACACAACACACTGTATATTACAGTGGTAATACACTCTCACACACAAAGACACTGTATATTACAATGGTAATACACTCTCACACACAACACACTGTATATTACAATGGTTAATACACTCTCACACACAAACACTGTATATTACAATGGTAATACATCTCACACACTAACACTGTATATTACAATGGTAATACACTCTCACACACAACACACTGTATATTACAGTGGTAATACACTCTCACACACAACACACTGTATATTACAATGGTAATACACTCTCACACACAACACACTGTATATTACAATGGTAATACACTCTCACACACAACACACCGTATATTACAGTGAATATACACACTCACACTCTACACTATACATTACAGTGATATTGTTTTATTTGTTAAAGAACATCTCTAACAAGGTTACTTATACAAAACATCAAACACTGGAAATTATAAAGATTGTACAATAAAACAAGAGATATAAAAAAAAAAACTAAACACGCACAATGACACACATACACAAGCACACATAGGTGAGGTTTCTGCCTGTCAACACACACGTATGCGAGACTAAATCTAAGATCTCAGGTGCTTAACAGAGCACCACGATACTCAAACATTAATTTAGGCGATTATCACAAGATCTTAACATACATAGGTATTTAGGATACAAAGAAGGAAACGGGATAATACTAAAGTCACAATAAAAAACATCAATATAACAAAACAAAACTACGATGTGAAATTTTACATCTCAGCGGAACTAAGAAAAAAATGATGCAAGTAGTTACATGTAATATAATATTACTGAAAAGCAGACTGTAACACAGCATAAAATATAACATAAAATAAGAACCAGTAGCTTATGCTAGGAAAAACAATTTTTTTTTTTTTTTTTTTTTTTTAAACAATTACAATTGAATCAAAATCATTAAAGACACCTATAACATATTTGAGTCATTGAAAATTTTCATCATAAAGTCCTTGAAATGATTTATGCATGATAAATGATAATATGCAATCGTAGTGCAACACATTTCTAAATGATAACTTTTTAGTTGCTGAAACCCTCGGGGCAATAACCATATTGCCCATAGATATCAAAACTCAATTATACATCCTTATAAACAGCTCTCCATGCTCACACCCATGTCTAGGAAATAGCCCGTTGTGTCCCCTTACCCATTTGCAAATCCCATAAATCCCTTAATGTGAAATTTCTATAACCCTCACTAAAATCTCTCTCCCATCTCCCTCCATACACCCCTTTATTCCTACACTGTGTCCTATAAAAAGTTGCTGCCAATGCATTAATTCTTGCACGCACGTCCGCCTCCCTCATAGCCCACATCATATATATATAATCCGTAATCATATACCCAATCGCATTCTCAACCCTTTTATTCACCCCAGTTATATCTAAACTTAAAACCCTCAAGACCTGCAAACCCCCTCCCCCACTAACCTTAAAACCTTACCCATCCAAACCCTTATAAGTTCAATACAATCGCAAAAATACACCGTATGATAAATAGTCGCCAATCCACCACAATCCTTGCATTCCCCATCCTCTCGTATTCTCTTATAGAATAAAAACCATTCCTGACGGCAATATTCCATGTAAAAATCTATACACATAACTTCTCTGACTTTAGGTTTTAAACGCAATTTGTTTAAACGCCCCCAAATATTACACCAATCATACATCGGATAAACTCCTTCTACCGCCGCTACCAAAGCCTTACCATCTGCCCTATCAAGATTTCTCAATTTAATATGTAAAGGATCCCTCACGTTTATAAATACCGTAACATTGCCTCACCTATCATGAACTCCCGACCCCCCACCACCGTCGCATATCCTGATGTATCCTATGAAGACCGTCTCCTTTCACCCCTCCCTCCCGCTTATAACTATGTTTTAAATACATACTTATTATCCTCTTTTCGACATCTATAAGACCCAGCCCTCCACGGCCAACCGGGAGTGTGACAACCGCTCTACTTAACCATTCACTCCCTGTTCCCCAAATGAATCTAAAAACACTTTTTTGTAGCCTTTTTAACTCACAACGAAGTATCGGAAATATTACCGTAACATGCCATAGTTTACTATATAATAGCACATTCGTTGTAATCACCCTTTGTTGCAAACTTAAATTAGCAGCTCTTAAACCACTGAGGCGCTTCAGAACACTATCAACGATACGCACGGAATTTATTTGCTGTGCTAACTTGATATTTACATAAACGATCCCACATATCTTTATTTGGTCCACCCTTTTCCACCTTTCAGCAACCATTCCGTCCTCACGAGACCCTTTTCCAAGATTCATATACTTTGTTTTCCCCATGTTGATCGTCATGCCAGTAGCCTTTTCAAAAACTTTCACTAACGTTTCTACCCGAATCAAATCCATGTTTTCTCTCACCAAAATCGTCGTATCGTCGACATATCCAACAATGCCCGCTCCCCCATCCCTTACATTACCCATCCCCTTTGCTTCCAATAAAACCCTTATCCCTCTATAAAAGGGATCTTGAAAACAAGCAAAAAAAATTTGTGAAAGGGGACAACCTTGACGCAAACCCCTTCCCATCTGAATTCGTCTCCCCAAAACCTCCCATTCACCTGCACCAACGCAAGGTCGCCTCCTGATACACAATTTGGCCCATGATATAATTTCCGCCCCAAAAAACCCCTGCCATCTCATGATCTTCATAACGTCTCCCGTTCCACACTATCATAATGCCCGCCTCCCAAATCTATAGCCAATACCTACCCCCCCTTCCTAATCTTACTCTTTTCTTCAAATAAAATTCTAATCAAACCGTGAACCTTCATACATAGACCTGGCCCCGCCACCCCATATGGTCCCTTTGTCAATCACTCCGCCCAGGATTTTTTTTATTCTGTAGCCAAAGATCCATCCAAAAATTTTATAGTCAACCAACATAATAACGAGATTGCACGATAATCTTTACCGTTAATGGCTCACCTTTAGGAACTAGGACGACCACAGCCAACCTTTGTTGTTCCCCTAAAACCCCATCCCGCTTCATTATATTGAATACACGTACCAAAAACCCCTTTAAAAAAAACGTTTCCAATTTTGAAGATAAAAGTCGCTGGGCAACCCATCAATTCCTGCCTTACCCAATTGCCCCCAGATAAAGCCTCCCAAGTCTCACAATCCGTTATCCGGCCCCTCCCAACATCAAACGATCATGCTCCGTCATCTCACAACACACAAACCGACTCGATTGACTGCAATGCAAACTTCACTTATTCCAACACTTCGCGTTTTCCAATTTAACCCAAGCTTCTATATACCCAATCATACCCCGGTCGCGCCACCTGATTCACTCAATACCCCTGCCATAACCTACCTGAAAAATCAACCGCCATTACTCCATTGCTTTGCACGCTGTGTTGAATTCCTCAACACACCTCGCCGACGGCCGATCTCCCTCAAACCTCTTTTCGATTCCACCCATTAGCCTTTCCCCATCAAACCTTTACGTTTTGTAAATTTCTAGTTTGCTCCTAATTCTTTCATTTCTATAACAGGATAATGAGATAAGTCATTTCGCTTGTACAAACATTCGCGCTACTGCCCCTCTAAATATCGTTGGAAACCATTTGAACTGACTATATCTCACTCATGACTAAATAATATTCCTTAATTCGCTTTTTGGCTATGTTTCCCACCAATTAACCAATCCACATCTCAGGTTGCATCAAACCAAAGCGTTCCCACATATGCCCAAAAGACAAAAGACTTTCCTCCCTCATTCAATAAACTTTACATTTAATTTCAAAAAGATGGACCCCTTCTAGCACACCCTCAATATCTACTTTCCATTACAACTCCCTGTATCCGAAAAAACCACATTTAGCACATTCACACTCCGCACTGTAATCGCATTAAGACACTACATTCTATCCAATCTCGCCGCATAAACGCCGTCTAATAAAAGTATGGCTCTCCATGCCACCCCCCCACACACATCCATTAAACCCACACTCGTCAATACATCTCCCTGAAATCCCAAGCAACAACCCGCTCGCTCGAGCCCACATCTTTTTCGATCGTAATACACCATCCAGTTCGCCCCCAATTATCGCTACATTTTGGTAAACTACGTAGCTAATAAAACTAATTACATACTGTACAAAATGAGTTTAAGTCGTACATCTCCCTCGGCCGTCCCATATACACCTACAAAACTTATGAGTGCTCTAACCCCCATAAACATCTCACCCTAATCACTCTCCCCCCTCCCCCCTTTCAACTATGGCGGACTACAAACTGGCTATTTTTTCCTTTACCAGTATGCGAAGCCTCCTTTAACCTCGTCGCATATTCATATACACATCATAAACCATCCAATTTTCTAACTCATATCAATTCTGTAATTTGTGTTCTGGTAAATACCAATCCACATCTAGAAACCACCAAATATTCCATTAAACCACTTTCCCGCTTCCGCTCAGATCGCAAACCGTTAATATTTATTGTCAAAACCTTAAATCCCATTAATGGGGTTTCCTTAAGTCTAGTAATAGACTTTTCACTTAATACATTTTACAACCACCCTATCCCTCCCCCCTTTTTTGGGGAACCACCTGATACACCCATGTTTTCGTGGTTTCACTGTTCCCCTGTCCTCTGTAATCCGCCCAAGACCCTTTTTCCCGGCCTTTGGGCAGGAGTAAGCACGCGTCTGGAGTCTGCATGGTCCGCAGTTCGCTTTCGCGTCCTACCCTCCACCTGCCATTTGGGATATTCTTTAGTACATCGTGGATGCACCTCCACTTCCTGCAACATTTACCGACATTACCATGTCGACACACTAGACTCAATGCTTCCATCCCTTCGCCTCACCATGATTTTCAAGCAGATCCCAAAATTGCCACCTGGATCCTCCACATCGGTTGACGATCGACTCGTCTAACAAAAACATCCAGTGCCCTTCACTAAAGACGGCCGCACATCCTCTTCCCCCATATGGGCAGAGTCTCTTAAATACTTTATTATTCCATGACGGTGATTCTTCTCGCTGTTTTATTTTTTTTTTTTTTTTTTTTTTTTTTTTTTTTTTTTTTGCATCCCTCCAAAGCATTCTCCCGCGCTTTTTCTAACCTCTTCAATCCAAGATTGACCGTTGTAGAGACCGGATGAGCCTAAGACTGTTCTCGTCCCCTCAAACTTCCTCGACCTCTTCCTTCCATTGTTATTCTGTTGTGATATTGGAGATTCCACGACGCTTACCACACTGTGCCGCTTATGTGGCATACGATCCACACAGCCGACACGTACGCGACTTTGCCCCGCATATGTTACATATCTTGAGTTCGAAATGCTTGCAACATAATATTTTTTTTTTTTTTTTTATTTTATTAAAAAACACACATACAAATCATACATTTGTGCTATATTTAGGTTACATAAACAAAGAAACATAATTCCATTAAATAAATATAAACAAACAACTGCACATTCCTTAACCCGCAACTAAACTTATACTAAGAAAAACACGTTCCAACTGTAAATGCTGATTCCCCCTCCAAAGTGCCCCAACCCACACACAACTTACATGTAACTAAAAACAGCCCACACCTTAACATACAGGTGGTTTTATATATCCATAAAATACTGCCAGTAATTTTTTATAACACAAAAGGGTATATTATCCTACGAATGTTACAACTTTATTTACATGATATATGTAACATAATAAACAAAGACATTCTCTTATAAACCAATTCGTTGCACACTCATTAATATTGTATATAAAACTTTATACACAAAGACATACTAACTAAACACCTCAAAAATTACAATTTAATAAAGGTACAAAATACCATTTCCACACCTTACCCACAGAAAAACTAAAACACACTATTAAAATAACACAGATACACACTCTGTTACATACACATTATTATCAGGTTAACAATGCTTTGAGTGTTCCTTCTTGTAGTCGTCTCACTGACAACGATCATTTAACTTATTAAAACTATATCATCAATGACCTCTTGTCTTTCAACACCTGTTAAACCTAAAACATTCACACACACAAGAAAACTTCCAATTACACCTCATCTGACATGTCAGCCCACCCATACAACTCTCAAGACAATCCTACCACATTTACAGATCCACAGTATGGTCATAATCGCTCTAGCCAAGGATAATGGTCCCTTAGTACTTAAGTAAGCCAATTACTGAGTCCCCTTACCGTTATATTTCTAAATGCCTCCGGAACGCAGTTGCCCCACCGTTACCATAAAGGAGTTTATTTCTGCATACCGTTGCGATAAATTGCCTGCCGCAAATAGCCCTTACCCTAATCCCTCCCCCGCCTTTTTCCTTCAAGACCCAGGAATAAAACAAGAAATCTGTCACAATGTACAGAATGGCTCTCTTTACAACCTCAGTCACCCCCCTACCCTCTAAAGTTAGGGCACGCAGATCTCTACATTTGCCCCACCCATTAACTTGAAGACTCTAGCCAGCAACTAAACCCTGACTTTGCCCCAACTCCCTACCAAAAATATACTCATGAAAAGCTGTTTCCGATCCCTCACAATGTTCCGCATTTCGCTTCCTTTCCAAACCCATCACCCACAAAAGCCTGCTTTTGACGCTAAAATCCCCATTACAAACCTATAAATAACTCCCCTAACCCTAGGCATTAAGCTAAGTTTCTGGAAATCAGGCCAAAACGTACCCCAATCATACAAAGTGTATACCACGCCACCCCTTGCATCACTTCTGGTTTCCTACTCATCTCTACTACCGTTCCCACCGTGAGCTTTTTTACCTCACCATACTAACATAACCCTTAGCATATTCCTCTACTTCCATCAAGTCCCTTCCTCCCCACCAACGTCTATCATCCCTCATTACCCTCCCAACCCTCACCCCCAGCCCTTTACACCCCCCCTCCCTTACGACTTTTGTTTAACATACATGGCCTTTAAATCACCCTCGGCCCTAGATCATAAGCCCTACTCCCCCTCTGCGCACCTTCGTCTAACCAACCTCTTTACTTAGCCTGCTCGTCCAAACCCCATATATATCGAAGCACCCGTTCTCTGATCTCCATTATCTCCTGTCCTAAAGATACACCACTGCCACCGTTCCACACTTTACTATAAACCAATGAATTTATTATTATTGCCCTTTGCATTAGGAGTAACATCCTTCGCTCTAAGGTTCTACCGTTGGTAACAACTTTCTCTACTCACCAATTCTGTTCTGAATTCCACCGTCTAGCCTCTTGCTCATCTGCCCTATATAATAATCCACAAATTTTCACTCTACATCCCATCCCAACCAACTTCCCCCCATTCTACCCCTCCCACCCATCTCCCTTCTCTAATAATTTCGATTTAGCCCTGTTGACACGCATGCCTGACCCTCTCCAAAAAACCTCATTACGCGCTCCACCTTTCGCAAAACCATCGACATCATAGATCAGTATTGGTTGTGTCACTACAGAACCAACTACCTCGTGATCCCGACCCCTCCACCTGTAACGTTGTTGCTTTCCGCAACCATTTCATAAAAACGGGTGTTGCATACATGCAAACCAGAATTTGAGACATAGGACAACACCCTTTCTCTAACCTTTCTCTCCATTTTCAACACGCTACCCAACCTACCATTAATTTGCACCTGAATCGTAGCTTCTGCATACAAGGTCTTCAACCCTTTTACTATTCCACTCCCCAAAACCCATAAGCCTTAAATGTCAACCATGTACTCTCTATCACATCCGTCATAAGCATTCTCCCAATCAATGCCCAAAATTCCACCTCCCTTCCAACCCGCAAAATTCCTAATCCGACTATGTCCATTCCCTCATACTACGAACCCGGAATTCCCAACTGACCCTGTGCACCATACCACCTAGTACCTTCTTCATCCTTTCCCCTAAAAATCTTCGCAAAATCTTATAAACCGTACACATTAAAGATATGGCCCTGTACGTGCCAGTGTTCTCCCCTGCTTTTTTCTTTACCAGCACGACCACACCCCACCTCTGGACGTTCCCAAATTTCGCTTCCATTCAGCAGACGGTGACAGCTCTGTCCCACAAGGCACAGTACTAGCTCCCATCTTTTTCCTCATTCCTCATATCCGACATAGCAAGGATGTCAGCCATCAGCACCGTGTCTTCCTTAGCAGATGACATACCCAATCTGCATGACAGTGTCTTCCATTGCAGCCAATGCAAGGCTTCCAGCGACATCAACCAAATCATTTCAGTGGCGTGCAGAAAACAATATGAAGTTCAACGATGAGAAATTTCATTACTCAGATATGTAAACATGAGGATATTAAATCTTCGATCAGAGTACAAAACAAATTCTGTGCCACAAAATAGAGCGAAACACCAACGTCCAAGACCTAGAGTATTATGTCGGAGGATCTCACCTTCAGGACCATAATCATTGTATCAATCGCATCTGCAAGAAAAAAGACAGGAGGATAAGAGAACCTTCACAACTAGGGAGCCAAGCCCATTGATGATCACTCTTCAGGTCACTCGTTCTATCGAGGCAGGAAATATTTGCTGCAGCTCTTACAGCACCTTTTCAGGCCCAGGTGAAATTGCCGACCTAGAAAATGTACGAGAGAACTTTCACGGCGCGCATACCGAGATAAAACACCTCAATTACTGGGAGCGCTTAGGTTTCTAAACCTGTATTCCCGGAACCAGGAGGGAGAGATACATGATTATATACACTCTGGAAAATCCTAGAGGGACTAAAGTACCAAACTTGCACACGAAAATCACTCACTATATACGAAAGCAAAAGACTGCATAGACGATGCACCATCCCCCCAATGAAAAGCAGGGTGTCACTAGCACGTAAAGAGACCATACAATAAAGTGTCAGGGCCCGAGACTGTTCAAACTGCCTCCCACACACATCAGGGGATTACAACAGACCCCTGGCAGTTCTTCCCAGCTGGCACTGGACAAGCACCTAAAGACAGTACCTGATCACGGCTGTGCTCGTACGTTGGTTGCGTGCAGCCAGCAGCAACAGCCTGGTTGATCCAGGCTCTGATCCACCAGAGCCTGTCCACAGACCGGTCCGCGGGGGCGTTGACCCCCCGCAAAACTCTCTCCAATGTAAACTCCAGTAATACAATATTCAACCCCTGAACCAAACAAACATTTATTGCTTTCTCCCTATGCACTCTGAAAAAACATTGGGAAAGCCCATCAATTCCCGGTGTCTTTCCCCATTACTTTAAATTGAACCCTGCCTCTTCACTTCTTCCATACTTATTATTCCCTCCCAACCCCCACCTCTAGTCCCTCCCACCTTTCCCCATGACCTTCACCCCTCCTCTTCTTTATTAACTAGCCTCCAAATTACCTTTTTCCCATTTCCCTTTAAACCAAAATCCGCATAATACTTTATCCCCTCAGTTGTTCACCAACATTTGCCCCTTAGTATAACCTTCCAAATCGTCACTTAACCCTAAAAGTATGATATAGACTCCAGTATCTAATGCGAAAAACTTCCTTAACACACTACCCGACGGTTATCTCCCCATATCACGGCATCCATCCTGCCCATACCCTTAATTCATCAAATCTTTCATTATGTATGTCCCTTATCTCCCCCTTACCCTGAATTTCTTCAAAAGGACTTCTCCTCATCTCTTTGCGTACACTCATTGAGCTGCGTTTCCAAATAATACTGTAAACCCGTACCACACCTCGCCTCCTCCCTTCCTTAAAGTTATAAAACCCCCGCGTATACCAGATTAGAGCCCTATTTTCCCACCAATCCAAAATACAACTCCTAACCCCATCCCTTGCCCTCCACAATTGTCCCCACCAGTCTCTAAACTCTGGCGTTCACCACCTCACTCCTCACCAACCTTGCATTTAAAACCTTCCAGAAACTTGAATATATCCTTTTTACCACTCCCTACCAACCAGTTTCTAACCACAACTGCCCTAATGATCCGAAAACCCGACGTCCCACTTTTTTTAAAATTAACCCCTCCTACCCTAACTGCCTCCGTTATATAAATCCTATCTAACCTCAGCTGAATAATTTCTCCCTATCAAAGTGTACTCCACTCTCCAACCCCACGCCCCTCCACGTCCCTCACCCCTGCATCCTGAAAAACATTGCGTAACGACCGTAATACACAACCCGCCCCCCGTGGCTCCACGTCCCCCCCCCTTATAACACAGTTCCAGTCCACCCCAATTATACAGTTACTAGAGGTAAACTCCTTAAAAAATTACACTAAAACGTCCCTCTCCAAAATCCTCTTTTACTTTGATTATATTCGCTGCTGGGCATATAAACACCAATGAAACCTACTCTATATGCTCCCCACTCACCATCCCCCCTCAGCTACCCCCCCCCCCCTTCTCCCACATTATAATACGTAAGGACTATTTTCCTTCACACCCTGCACTTCCCCCCATTTGAACCTAACAGACCCCTTACATACAATTAATAACCCTTATGCCAAAGCACAGCCTATCTTATAATTAAGTTCTTGTATAAAGCATACATCCACATTATATTCTCCTCAAAAACCATTCCATCCATACTCGTTTCCACGTCATTCTTCTTCAATCCATTTACATTTACAGTTACTATCGTGAATTATTTAAAAAGTGGTGGTTTACCCCTTTCTCGTGCTACACACACTCCTCTACCGTCCCTGCTGTATGGCAATCTTTCTTGCCACTTGCTTATTCACCCCCCCTATCCCTTCATTAATCCCAGAACCAAAAACCCACATTACCCCTTCCCTCTTTCCCTTATGACAACTCCTTGCCTCCAAGATTTTACTCCTGTTCTTTGTTCCTGGAGTAAGAACAGCGTCATCTCAGACTCTCCTGCTGTTCTCTTAACGAACTCCCCCCACACACAACCTCGCACCTGTCTTTTCTGCCCTATTGACCTCTGCCACAACGTTGTGCACATTAACATTAGTGCACACAGTATTCCTAACCTCCTTATCTTTGCTGCACAGTGCCTGCACCAGGTTTTTTACAACCACTTCATCCACCTGTCCCCTTCAACGTCATGCAAAAAGGAACTAAGTACTTCCTCAGCAAGTCCATCCTGTTGGCCCGTACCCTCCTCATCAGACGTCGATGTCGCTGTCCCTTTCAACTGATAGTGTTACAACTTTCTTCCAAGTCGCCTCAGCCCTGTCCACTTCGTCACTCCATTCGGCAAGAATCTGGTTTTGGCCTTAACTCCTTCCTCCGACAACCTCTAGAGCATTCCTCTGATGTAAGATCACTGGTCCTGTTTCCCTCCGTCCGCTTTTTAAAGCATTGGGCCGCCATATGTTCAAAAGAACCACAAACTGAAAGTCTCCCGCTGCCCTGAGTATAACACGTAGACCTGCTGCGTTCGGAAATACCTCCATAAATTACGTATGATGGTATTGACTGCCTCAAACGTCATTTTCGCGGAAATGATCCTTCACATTTCTATTAATCCAGTTATATGTTTTTAGACTGAGCATTCTCTCTCGACCTCGGGAGAGAGACGCTTCTTAAACTGTTTCTCCTTTGGCACGCCACCTGTGAGGAAAACATATTATTAGCACCAAGATTGTCGGACCGACTAACTTGCTCCGCGCATAAATACAGTCTGCATTTCAGCTGGTTAGAGGATCTTTAAGCAACGACACGATGAACTTCTCCTGCCAAGCATATCAGGACTGTTAGGGCACCCCAGAAGAGCTATGGTGTGGCATTGAACTGGAATGTCAAGGTGTCTTCGTGGAAGTTCATGAGGGGCTGATTCTACCTCTCATCGTAATGAATTTCAAGGACGACTGATGAGCATCATTCGGCAGTGAAGTAATGCTTGCATGATGTGTCTAAGGATTTTACTTGTGAAGGGAAGGAATGTACCTTTTGAGCAACAACAGCATACAGCTTACAAGAAGTGTTTCATGGTTATGGAACTGTCCAACATTCGACAGCATGGGAATGTGAGGGACGCCCTTATGAGGGATGCCGAAGGATCCCTGCAACACTGAAAAATGCCCTGAGAAGACCGATAACCATCAATATGTTACATTGGCGTAACCATAGAAACAGGTTTTTACACTATGCGGGCAGAAGAGACGTGCCGTTTATGTGACTCTTATGAGCACAGGTGGCACAATGCCCCAGGAGACAGAGCCTAGAGCGCAGGAAAACAGCCTCTGTGGATACCCATTAGAAGCCACGATGTTATGAACGGTGAAGTGGAAAGCCGGGTACAGGCCTATGGAGTGAGGAGGTCGACAGGGCAGAGGTGGTTTTGGAGACGTGTGTTACACTACCAGTGGAAACGGGGGGGGAGGGAATATCGCCGTCAGACAGGCCGTTAGATAATGCAGAGTCAGCTCAGGACGGGATTTTGGAGGCTGTGCTGAAGGATTTTTTGGAAGAGTCGGAGCATTGGTGTGGAAAGTGATGTGAGTCAGGTAGATGACAAGGTGATGGATGAACAGAAGCAGGGTAAGGAAGACTTGAGTGAGGTTCGAAAGGAGAGCAATGTGGTGGTGGAGGTCCATCAAGAAGATGTGGTTGCAGAAGAAATGTATGTAGAGGGTAGCTCCCGCAAGAGATCAGGGGGGCATCAGACATGGACGAGTCCTCACACCAGCGCAGAGGCCTGGAAGAAGATGTGGGCAGCTGTGGTTGCAAAGGCAAGTCAGGGAGGAGGGGGGGGCAATGGGAAGCTAGGTGGGAAGGGACAGGGAGGGGTTGGAGGGCAGGAACGAGGGATTGATAGAGAAGAACCGAGACCTATGAAAGGAGGACCAAGTAAGCCTCAGCGGCACAGGGGTAAGCCGCCATTCTTGTAAAATTCAGGTGTGTAACTTTCAATGTAAACGGTCTTAAAAACGAGGTCAAGAGGGTATGGTTAGAGTGGGTTTTGAGGAGATTTAGTATTGATGTCTGTTTTTTGCAGGAACATAACCATAGGTTAGGATGTGAGTTGTTGTTGAAAGGTTATAGGTTGTTTACATGTGATGCTTTGAGGTTGAAAGGAGGTGTGGCTGTGGCGGTAAAGGAGACCAGTCCTTTGCGTATCCTGGGTTGGGAGGGGGGGGGGGTGGGAGGGTTGTCAGGGTGGATGGGTTTTGGGGGGCCAGGAGGGTTAGTTTTGTAGGTGTGTACATGCCAGCAACTAGTAACACTAAGAGTGAAGGTGGATTTTGTACCGAGGTTCTGGTATATCACTTGAGAGGTTTACCTGCTTTTACGGTGATTGGTGGGGATTGGAATTGTGTCATTAGGAAGGGTGATGTGGTTCCGAGGGGGCGGGTTGTGTTTGGGGGTTCTGCGGGATGTTTTGCGAGATGTTGGAGCAGTAGATGTGGTGGGAAGTAGGGGATATGGAGTGGAGCACACTTTTATTCGTAGGGGATATGAGGCAACGGTTAGATAGGATTTATGTTAGGCAGGGCATAGGTGTGGAGAGGGTGAGGACTATCGATGTGGTTTTTCTGATCATCGTGCTGTTATAAGCAGATTTGAGGGTAATGGCATAGTGAGGTTTATGCAGGATATTGGAAATTAAATGTGAGGCTACTTAGGAAGAGGGTGACCCTACGGGTTTGAAGATTTGGGGAA
>NC_069400.1:92228-131780 GCF_026875155.1 Cherax quadricarinatus | reverse complement strand
CTCTAGGATTTTCCAGGTGTATATAATCATGTATCTCTCCCTCCTGCGTTCCAGGGAATACAGGTTTAGAAACCTCAAGCGCTCCAGTTAATTGAGGTGTTTTATCTCCGTTATGCGCGCCGTGAAAGTTCTCTGTACATTTTCTAGGTCGGCAATTTCACCTGCCTTGAAAGGTGCTGTTAGAGTGCAGCAATATTCAGCCTAGATAGAACAAGTGACCTGAAGAGTGTCATCATGGGCTTGGCCTCCCTAGTTTTGAAGGTTCTCATTATCCATCTGTCATTTTTCTAGCAGATGCGATTGATACAATGTTATGGTCCTTGAAGGTGAGATCCTCCGACATAATCACTCCCAGGTCTTTGACGTTGGTGTTTCGCTCTATTTCGTGGCCAGAATTTGTTTTGTACTCTGATGAAGATTTAATTTCCTCATGTTTACCATATCTGAGTAATTGAAATTTCTCATCGTTGAACTTCATATTGTTTTCTGCAGCCCACTGAAAGATTTGGTTGATGTCCGCCTGGAGCCTTGCAGTGTCTGCAATGGAAGACACTGTCATGCAGATTCGGGTGTCATCTGCAAAGGAAGACACGGTGCTGTGGCTGACATCCTTGTCTATGTCGGATATGAGGATGAGGAACAAGATGGGAGCTAGTACTGTGCCTTGTGGAACAGAGCTTTTCACCGTAGCTGCCTCGGACTTTACTCTGTTGACGACTACTCTCTGTGTTCTGTTAGTGAGGAAATTATAGATCCATCGACCGACTTTTCCTGTTATTCCTTTAGCGCGCATTTTGTGCGTTTATTACGCCATGGTCACACTTGTCGAAGGCTTTTGCAAAGTCTGTATATATTACATCTGCATTCTTTTTGTCTTCTAGTGCATTTAGGACCTTGTCGTAGTGATCCAGTAGCTGAGACAGACAGGAGCGACCTGTTCTAAACCCATGTTGCCCTGGGTTGTGTAACTGATGGGTTTCTAGATGGTGGTGATCTTGCTTCTTAGGACCCTTTCAAAGATTTTTATGATATGGGATGTTAGTGCTATTGGTCTGTAGTTCTTTGCTGTTGCTTTACTGCCCCTTTGTGGAATGGGGCTATGTCTGTTGTTTTTAGTAACTGAGGGACGACCCCCGTGTCCATGCTCCCTCTCCATAGGATGGAAAAGGCTCGTGATAGGGGCTTCTTGCAGTTCTTGATGAACACAGAGTTCCATGAGTCTGGCCCTGGGGCAGAGTGCATGGGCATGTCATTTATCGCCTGTTCGAAGTCATTTGGCGTCAGGATAACATCGGATAGGCTTGTGTTAATCAAATTTTGTGGCTCTCTCATAAAAAATTCATTTTGATCTTCGACTCTCAGTCTGGTTAGCGGCTTGCTAAAAACTGAGTCATATTGGGACTTGAGTAGCTCACTCACTGGACAAGGATCGAATGTTTCAGAGATGGGATACAGAAACAAGGGAACACAATTGGAAGCTGAAAACCCAGATGAGTCATAGGGATGTTAGGAAGTGTTTCTTTTGTCTTAGAGTTGTCAGGAACTGGAATAATCTGGAGAGTAAGGTAGTGGAAGCAAGTTCCATAAATAGCTGTAAGAAGAGGTATGACAAAGATCATGGAGTAGGGAGAGAGTGAATTAGTATCGATCAGTGAAGAGGCGGGGCCAGGAGCTATGACTCGACTCCTGCAAACACATAGGTGAGTACATATAGGTGAGTACACACTGAGGAAGCATCGAGCAGCAGCAACTACGCGGGACCCAGAAGCCAAGTAATGTTCCGAGTCTTGTGGTTGTATGTCGGGACTGGGTCTGGCCCTGCAAACACTGAGAGCTGAGGGTCCTAAAACCCTGCTCTGGAGAGCTGAATATCATTATAGAGCACTCAACGCTTAGTTAAGGGGAGTAACTGAAAGGGGACTTTAGCGGTGTCACACACATCAGAGCAGCGCACAGGCGCATAGGCCAGGACAAATACATATACTGCAAGCTAGTTCAGGCACACACAGGTACTGTGTATGGATTGCCATACATAGCAGCATAGTGTAGAGAAACTAGGGATAGCCCAAGAAGTCAGAAGATCTGTTTTACTGCTAAATTACGGTAGAATCCAGCGAAGCGCGCAGGCGCATAGGCTAGGACAAATGCACCCATACTGCAAGCCAGTTAGTTCAGGCACACACAGGTACTGTGCATGGATTGTCATACATACCAGCACAGTGAGGGGAAACTGGGGAAAGCCCAAGAGGTCAGACAGTGATCTGTTTTACTGCTAAAGTAAGGAAGAAGGCTTGGGAGACACGACAGCAAAGTACACACACACACACACACACGCATGTGAATAAGAGGTCCATAAACTCACACCCTACCCTAGCGGTTACCTCTATTTCCTCCCTCCCCCCATTCCTCCTCGTCCTACACCCTATCACTTTTTCTCTCTCCCCCCCTCTCTCTCTCTCTTTTTTTTTTTTTTACACAGGGTTTGACAAGGTTGAGGATCCCTAGCTATATGGACAAGCTATTTACAGGTTAAGGATTCCTAACTTTATTGGCAAGCTAAGAGCTGTTACCTACTTCAGCTCATTTGAAAGCATTTTTATTGTTATGAGACATACAAGTAGGGAACAGGATGAAGTTGGAACCATCTGTGGGCCAGCATTTTCATTTGATCAACTGACTTTATCTCGTTGACATCATTATGCTGTACGAATGTGTTCCATACTCGAGTCATCCTGGGTATATATGATCTCAGATGGAGTGAAGTTCTGGAGAAGGGTACAGCCAGAGTGAAGTTGCTGCTTTCTGCCCGTCTTGTGGCATGAAAGCTTGTTTCACGCTGTCCTCGAAGTGGATCCAAGTGTGGTACTTTGACAGTATTGGCCTTGTACATAACAGTAAAGGCACCCACATCCCTCCTGTGTTGAAGGCTCTGCTGAAATGACAGATCTATCCAGGATTGGTCCAGGCGAGAGATGAGACGTCTTGTTCTGTTCTCTGCTCTGTCCAGCTGTCGCAGATGAGAGAGGGGCAGGCAAACCAAGAAAGTGGAGCATACTCAAGGTGTGAGCGTACTTGTGCCTCGTACAGAATCTTGCAACCCCTGCTGTCAAGCAGATGCGAGATACGGCGAAGTGCTGTAAGGACTGGAGGACAGGAGGGTTAAGGGAGACATGATAACGACATATAAAATACTGTAAAGAATAGAAAAGGTGTATAGAGACAGGATGTTCCATAGATGGGACACAGAAACAAGGGGTCACAATTGGAAGTTGTTACAAAAAACGCGATTCTAAAAGCTTAGAGATCTCCAGTGAATACTAGAAAGGACTGCCCTTCTAGCATCCAGCCTGTTACTGGGTTTTCGTAACAAGTAGTCAGTATCCTTGTCCAATTATCCATTAAAATTCAGTATGGTTCAATAGTGCTTTAGGATTACAACTGGTAGGCTACTAACTAGAGAAATTAAAATTTAATAAATTTAAAATTTAGAAGTTGTCTAAAAAGGATTTTACAAAATTAAATTTTTAAAATTACAGAATTTTAAAAAATTAAAATTTAAATTCTGGTTCAATATTTTTGGTTAAAAGGGGCACTAACTAAAAAATTTTTAAAATTTAAAAAAAATTTTAAATTAAGTATAAATTGTCAATTTTATATTTATAAATTTTAAAAAAATTAAAAGGACTCAAAAAAAAAATTTTTGATTAAAAAGGCTAAAAGCCTTAAAAATTTTAAATAATTCTTGCCCCGCGGCCCCCAAACATTTAAAAACAAAAATGTCCCCCAAATAGCGAACTCCCTTTAATAAGGGGTGCCAAAACCCAAGAAAACGGGAAACGGGAAAATTAAAAACCAACTAAGGGGGACCACGGGCAACCCAACCAAGTTCAAAACCCCAAAACAAATCAAACCCCCAAAATGGGAAAAACTTGATTTGGGGGAAATACACGGGAACCGGGCCCTAAAAAAATAAAAAACCTAAGTGGGACCTTGAGATTAAAAGGTCAATTGCCCAAACCCCAACCCCCATAAAAACGTTCTAAAAGGGACAATTTTATTAAAATTTTCCCGGGAAAAAAAAGTTTACAAAAAAACCGGGGTAAGGGGGGAACAGAGCAATTGCCCAAAAGGGAACATTCCCAGCAACTTCAAAACCAATTTTCCAAAATGCTGTCCCCAAAAGCAAAAATTTAAAAGAAAATACCAAAATCTGCCCAACCGCCCCCGATTTGGGGGGGCAGGTTTGGGGGCGGGGGGCCTCGGGAACCAGACCGAGTCTCCCCCAATGGGCAGGAAATCTTTTAAAAAGGGGCCCCGGTCTCAGCAGCGCTTTCCCCACGAAAAGGGGAGGCACCCCCCCCTCGATCACGTGATATTTCGGGAAAAAACTGCAGTTTCAGAACCCGGCAGTAAAAACGACGACAAGCGATAATTACGTGTTTGACAATCAAATAACTGAGCACATTTTATAACACCCTTTAACAACATAGCTAAATAAAAAATTAACTTAAAAAATAATAAAAAATCTTTAAATTTGCGATTTAGTATTATCGAAAAATATAAGCAATAAAAAAATTATATAAAAAAGATAATATACATTACATATAAATAATAACCCATTTTTTAACCCTTTCCCGGGGTTCCCACACCCCCCCAACCACCCCGAGGGTCGACTAGGGGGGTTGCTTTAAATGCCTTTACTTTTTTTTTGGGTTTTACTCAAATCATTTTTTATTTAAATTTAAAAAAAATTTAAAACTTTAAATCAGAGTCTTCTTTTTGCCAAGCACCTCAAAAATTTCACGGGTCTGTCACGGGGGCCCCTCCCCGAGAACTAGGGCATACACAGAATCGAAACTCTGTATACTCGGGGTTATTTACATCATTTGTAGAACGGGATAGCGCTGACAAGGGGGCCTTTTTGGGCTCAAATCATGTAAGGAGACTGCTTTCCCATTTTTAAAGTGTTGTGGAATGCTGGGCAGTATGAACTTCTGAGAAATGAAACAGCTTAAGGGGGTGTATGGGGGGGGGGGTTCTGCGGCAGGAAAAGTGTTGCGTCACGAAAGTACATCCCCGCACCACACTACTCACTCAACACTCGGGTGTCTCCTCCCACAAAAAACTTACTGTAAATTATAAAATAAAAAATTAAACATGAAAATATTTATTTTTTAAAAATTTGGGTGGGGGTTTAAAGGTTCCTTTATGAATTTGACATAGAAAGTAACAAAAGGAAATTTGGGCACGAAAAATTACTTTAAATTTTTAAGGTAATTGATAAGTTTTAAAAAACGAACAGCGCAGAAATTACTTTACAATGACCACTTATGTTTTTTTACTAATGAAAAAGGGTTGGGATTTGAGGGCCCACCCTGACCAGCATTTTACTTTTAAACTTTAATTTTAAAAGTGAGGGGATTGTGGTCAGAAAAAACGAAAATTTTTAAAATTGGGGAAGTCCCCAAATCAGGGTAAAAATGTTAAAGGACACCACAAAGTGGGCCCTTCTTTCTCAATAGTGGCATAATTTTTCTGGTGTCTTTTAAAGCTTGGGATGAATGTAAATATAGGTGGAGAATTTCAGGGGATGTTGACTGTTGGGCAGCACAGCACCCACGCAAAACCACCGCATCTATATTAAAAAAAGGGGAAGATTAAAAATTAGGACTTTTCAACACAGGACAGGGGAAAGCAAGCGCTTAAAACCCTTTTTGGGAACGGTTTTTAAAAATTCTCTATTTCCAGAGGGAACTGAACTGTTCCCTACTAGAGTATGGGTGAGAGGGGTAGGTTAGGTGTGTGGGCGGGGATTCCCTTGCCACTTGCACATGGCAACGTCGCACTGATCAGCAATTTTTCCCTTTTTTTTTTGGGGCCAAGAAAAAAGTTTTGCCCTTTTCCGGGAGGGTCTTCTTGCCCCCAAATTGTCCTCCTATGGGACTTTTGGGTAAAGGCAAAATCAATGGCTTTTTCACAAAAATGTAACGGGTTAAACACTCCCTAGATTCTTGACGTTTTGGGAAAAAACACTATCAGCTAAATTAAACAAGTATTTTCTCCATCATACACCGTTACATAATAGAAACCCAATTATCGAGATCCTTTTTTTTCATCTCAGAAACTGCTATATCTCTCGTTTTTCCCAAAGTGACTGACCCAACAAACTGTTTTTCCCTTGATTAAATCATAAAGAGTTAAAATTTAATGTCAGTTGTATCCTGACAAGGTTAAATGACTAGGGGGACCCAGTTTTAAATGATCCGGGGCGCAGAGCGTCACTAAACAACAAATTCAACCCCAAATTCATCGCTTTAACAAATCAACGGGAGAAAAGGGATGGTTTTTGAATTTTTTGAAAAAGCTCTAGTAATTGCGTTTGAGGGGGAAAAAAATGGGTTTTTCTCTCTAAAAGGGCTTAAATTGGAAAAATTTTATCATCAGGGGGTTATTACCCCAATCACAAGGGGTTTCTTTACATATACCACAGGGAAGGTTTAACGCCCCCTATAAAACAAGCCCACTGACCTAAAGGGAAAAATACACCAGGGATTTTCCCACGAAAAAAAACCATATAATAGCTTTTTTCAATATAAACTTTGTGCAGAGGCACTTTTATAACACCCCCTCCATAGGCTTCAAAAAATTTACAGCTATCTTGAAATTGGTATCGTCATTTTTATGGGAAAGAAACATTTCTTTTTAAAAAAGTAGTAACTGCCAGTGTCTCTGAAAGAAATTATCTCAGTTAAAAGGTATTCGTAAAAACCCTACTTTATCTTTCGAAAATTTAAGGGAAACTAAATCGCAGAACAAATCTTTTCTCAGATACATTTTCCCCTGACCTAGTCACCCTATCCTATAACTTTATTTAAACCCAGTGGGAAAAAGGGAATTGCTAGGTTTTTGGGTGCCTTTTTTGCTGGGAAAAGGGGATACGAACTTGAGGGGGGGGCGCCAGCCGCACGACTTTTTTCTCGTATCTCTTTCTAACTTTTTGAAATACTCTCTAGTTGTCCTTTCCTTTTTACAAAGGTACTTTTAAAACTTTCTTTTTTTCCGTATCAGATTTTTTTCCACAGAACAGATTCAGGATTTGGCTTTCCTGGAAAAGGGTTACGAAAAATTTTACAGTACAGGTCCCTCGGGCCCGGAATGACAGCTGATTTGGGTTTTCCCAATTTCTAGGACCTCTTTATGGGACCTTTTTTCTTTGTTTTTTAAGTACTTACAATTTTTGTGAAAATTTCGTAATTGTCTGCAAATCCCTGCATTTTCCAGAATACCCTGAGGTAGTTTGATGTTTCGGGTTTATTCTTTTATTCACAGAATACAGTTGTTAAACTTTTCCCGTGTGTAAAAATAAACCAGACTGCGTTTTGGTACATTTAAACAGCTTTTAGCCCAAACTCCAAATGAAAATTTTTTTTCTCACGAGAAAAACTCTCCAAGTTTGATCTTGTCGTCGTTGTAACGTACGAAATGCTCTTTGATAACTTTTCAGGTAACAAATTCTACGTCTTAAAAATTGTTTTTTTGGGCAGCGTCAAACCCAATGTATTAGAAATGGTAAAGCAGGGCCCTACAAGTTTGACTCTTCCCGTCCAAAACATATTACAATGTTTTCCCCGTTCTTAAAGTGGCCCGTTCATAGCCGGCCTGGTTTCAAAACCCCATCAAAATATGTTCAATTTACTTTCAAAAAAATTAGGAACCATGGTTCAGCTTTTCACATTAAAAGTGTCCCCGTATCTATAGTCCCTTTTTTCTTCCCAAACCCGAAATTTTTTCTCTTTGGAAATCTTCTTCGTTAATCCCTCGTGCCCAATTTTGGGGCATCTGCAAAAATAATGAGGCTTCCCCAACCCCTTTCCCAAAACCCCCGGGTTTCCCTGAGAGGGGGGGGGACCAGTAGGGAAAGGGGAGTAGGGGAAATTAACCTGTTTTGGACGGTCCCCTTAGGTCGGGCACTTGGCCAGCCGTCTTAGAGTGTCTAGATCGGTCTTGGTAATAAATACAGGTTATATACACCCGTACATATTAGGCCCGTTCAACTTAACCAGGGGTTACTTGTACTATATGTTTTAGTGAAGGAAGGAGCAGCGAAAACTTTTCTACACTACTCAGACCGAGGCCACACTGCTCTAGTTCTCTTTTCCATACTTCAAATGAGCCCCTATTTCCTAATTGTGACACAAATTTCTGAATTGAATCTATTTAGACTTCTTATGAGCAGGAAAAACCAAAATTCTTTAATTAAAGCTCGACCGTTTCCGGCCCGGTTTTAATTCCTTTTTATACGCACACCCAGAATTTTGGGTACTTGCCAACACGTCTGAAGTTTTTTTGTTTTTAAAATCAGAAAAAGTCAGAGGATCAATTAACTGTTTCACTTTGGGATAATCACGAAAATAATTTTTACTACGAGGGGGGGGGGGGGGATTGATCATGGGGGAAAATTAAACCTAAATTGGGAAATTTTGGGTTTTGGGTTTTCTTAAGTAAAACTCATTTACAGTTTTTCCCCTCTCCTTGGAAAGAGACCAGTCAGGGACAAACATCCACCTGGGATGTTGTACAAGACTAAAAACCCCAATTCCCTTTAGTTTTTGGGAAATACTCAAAGTGTTTGATCCTGAATACTAGAAAACAAAATGGGCAACCCTTTTCCAAAAAACCTTGGATCAAGAAAATCCCGGACCCCGGGTTTTTCCCAACCCCCTTGGAAAAAGGATCCCGGAAAAGGCCCCCCTTTGTTACAAAAAAAGCGATTCTAAAAATTAGAGATCTCCCGTGAATACTAAAAGGACGGGCCCCTTTTAGCATCCAGCCCGGATGGGGTTTTGTAACAAGTAGTCCGTACCTTGCCAATTACCATTAAAAAATTTAGTATGGGCAATTGCTTAAAGGGTTAAAAATGGTAGGCCCACAATAAGAAATTAAAAAATTTTAAAAAATTTATTAAATAGTTTAAATTTTCTAGAGGGGGATATTATCAATTAAATTAATTACAGCAACAAAATTTAAAATCAATCTCTCGAGTTCAATATTAAAAGTCAAAAGCACATATCCCATTTATAATTTTAAGTACCGTCAGGTCATTAACATTTAATAAGAAATTACAAAATTTTGTACAGTGTGAGAACGTTTTAATGCTCTTAAGTATTAGCTTTTTCTCGATCGAATTTTGATTAAACAAGGGGCTTTCAAAGTTCCCCAAATAAACTAACTTTTGACCCAATGGGAAACCCCCAACATCTGCTTTAACAACAAAAAAGCAAGCCCAAAAGCAAAAGCATATCAAGCGACTGCGACACAGAATTTAGGGAAATGGGAAATAATATAACGCACTAAGTGGGGGCCATCGCAGATCCTCCACAATTAAAAAATCCCATAAAAGAAATTTTACGTTCCCCGCATAGGAAAAAAATGTGACTGTGACAATACACAGGAACCATACAAAAATTTGGTCAAAAGCTATAGCTCGGGACTCAGATGTTCCGGGGTGTCAATATGACCCCACAAACCCCAGTTTCAACGTCGAAAATCACTAAGTCTTAACAAATTTTTTTGTGAACAAAGTTCTACCCAAATAACAAGAATAATGAAAACAGACAATCTGTCCAACCCGCAAGCGAGTCTCCACGATGTCAGACAGCAAACTGTCCCAAACCCGCAAGCCGAGTTCCCGCCCGACGTCAGAAGACAATCTGTCCAAAACCCCAAGCGAGTCTCCGCAGGGTGACTACTTCCCCGAGGGTGGGGACACCCCCCCCCCGATTCCCTGATAGCTAAGTGGAAACTGCAGCTCAGAAGCCGGGGAGTATAATGGGGCGACAAGCGTAAATTTTCAGTAGTTTGACAAACCAAAACTAAATGAGCACATTTTATATACATCCTAACAACATAAACTAAATAACAAATAACTGTCAAAAAAATAATATAAAGGGATACATTTCGATTTAGCTTTTATCGCAAATATAAGCAATATAAAAATTTTTTGAAAAGAATATACAATTTTCCCTTTATAAATAACATTGTAACCCATTCAGGGGTTGAAAAAGAAGTTGAAGACCCCAGTTAGTCAAAGGGTTTTTAGGGGAAATATTTTTTATCACGAGTTTTTCGGAATTGGAAAAGTCTGGCAATGAGGTAGTGGAGGCAAGAACCATAAATACTTTAAGATGAGGTTATAAAGGTCATGGAGAAGGGGGGAAAAGAAGGATTAGTTGCAGTCAGTGAAAGGTGGGGAAACCCGGAGCTGGGGAATCGACCCTTAACAAAAAACTAGGGGAGTTAAAACAAAAAACACACACACACAACACACACAAAACACACCCCAAAACACACACACACCACACACACAAAAACACCAACACATATACACAACAGAAAAGGAGGGTATGCCCTATGCGAAAAAGGGCCCCATCAAAACCCCCGGGGGGAAAGGGTTAAATGAAGTCTGAAGACAAAGAAGGAACTAACCATATGCGTGTTTAAAAAAAAAACTGCAGTGGCGAGGGAAAAATTTAACATAAGGGAAACCCCCGACTAGGGCGGGGGTTGAAAGGGGGGAATTTGAATGGAAGGGCTAAAACATCTCAATGATGCAAAAGGGGGAACACAGTGGGGGGAGGGAAAGGGGGAGGTCAGTGTTTTTTTTTGTGGGCTCCAAAAAAGGCAAGGGTTTTAACCCACGATGAAAGAAAACAGGACGGGGAAAAAAGTGATTGAAGGAACAAAAAAGGAATTTGGTGGGTGACATGCCCCGGTGGCAAATTTTCGGAACTTGGGGGGGTTTTGGGAATGGAAGGAAAGGGCCCCTTTAAATTTAAATTTTTTAAAGGGAGAATCAGCTCGAAACCCGGGTCCTGCCCGGAAGGGAAAACACGAGGGGGGACACCTGGGGTACTGGAGGGGTGTACCTTGATCCCCAACAAAAAAACAAGAAGAAAGGACGATACTGAAAGAGAGGGACAAAACGGGGAAAAGGGGGAATAAGAGGGAATGGGGAAAATGACCAGAACCCGACCCATGTGGAAGGGCCCAAACCCCACCCCTTTGAAACAACCCGAAAAGGACTCCAACCATGGGAAAAACCCCAATGCAAAGACAATTTGTTGCGTCCTCTGATTGGACCCAAGGTTAAAAATTAAAATTGTGTGCACATATTTTTTATTTCCCTTAAAACAAAATTACCGATGGCAAAATATTAGGCTAAAAAATTGTCCCATTGTATTTATAGTAATTTTCTGCCCCTTTTTTTTTAATTGTTGATAGGTGGATGTTTATTTTATAGTGATAAGCCTTCACTGTGAGTAGCAACCCCGGCTATCTTTTGTTAATTTTTTAAATGTCTGGGTCCCCCGCACCGTCATCCACGAGGTAATTTTTAAGGATTTGGAGGATTTTCTCGATCAGTCCCGGGTTTTCTACCAAGGGAGCATGGGCCCCCATCGTTAATGTTGGCCCCCTTTATAAGAGACATGGGCAAAAATTTTCTTGGTGGTCGATTTCCTTTTCATAGTTTACTTTCCCTTTTAAAATTTTTCACTTTGGAGGTTTTTTTACTTGGTGAAATTTAAACGTTCAGCTTTACTGAATAACCCCGTTGCCTTTGTGTGCTAATTTTTGGTATAAGCTATTCTAATTATGCAGTGGAAAAGAACTAAGTCTGTCCCCTTACGAGGTTTAATTTACTCTGAATTAAAAGTTCAGCTAAAATCTTAGTAGCCCTTGTTTGGTTGCCTTATATGGAATATAATTGGGGGAAGGTTTGTACAAAGATTGCCTTTGAGGTTAAAAAAAGAGGTTTTTTTATCAATAACAGTTTTCTGGTACGTACCCAAAAGTGTGAGATAAACTTCTTTTTTTTATGTTTATCCCAACATTAAAATCATATATTAAGCTAAAACTCTACTAGTAAAGATTTTAAGTTTTAGTTACTTGTTTTGTAATCTCTAATTATTACAGTTCATTGTTGCGAAACCGTAAAGAGGCCATCTACTTAACAAGAATATACTACCTTAACACTCTACCATACCATTGGAGAAGGTTAAGAAGTCGAGTTTTGTAACACAATCTAACCCAAAATCCACACACTGTTCCCTTTTCCCCACCTCCTACGTCACAAATCCCACCCCTACATCAGCCCTCTATGGACACTCTGCCCCCACCCCCCTCATCTAAAACCCCACCAACATTGCAAACCCCCATACGCCCCCTCCAGGACTCCCGCTCCCCCAACCCCAATATTCTCCTAGGACCACAGTGATAGAAAAGAAGTTGAAGGTTTGGTACATGAACAAGGATGAAATAACGCATAAATATGAGGAGTGGCATGAAAGAATCAATGAGAAGTCCCCAGACATCATAGCAGTCATAGAAACGAAACTCACTGAGATATTTACAGACGCAGTCTTCCCACCGCGATATCAACTCCTGAGAAAAGATAAAAGGAGCAGAGGGGAAGGGAGGGTTGCACTGCTCATAAAAAACTATATATATATATATATATATATATTATATATATATATATATATATATATATATATATATATATATATATATATATATATATATAATATATATATTTACAGTCGATCGTCAACTAACGGCGGCATTAAGTAATGGCAATTTCGTATATCGGCGCTTTTTGCCGTAGAAAAAATGCCTTAACCAACGGCGAAAAACTTAACCAACGACGTTCGTGCAGAACATGTCCCCAGCCACTCCAAGACTCAGTGTGTCATTGTTTACGTCGTGCCGAATATGTAAAACTGGTTAATTAGCAAGAACTCATTTAAAATTAAGTCTTTTCTAAAATTTTCTCTTATACGTTTAAAGATATATTTTTTCATTAATGTTAATGTAAAAAAATAATTTTGCACCAAAAGAATTTTAGAAAACTTACCTAACCTTATTATAATAACCGCAATTTATTTTAGCCTAATCCAACTAAATATATTTTAGATACGTTTACAATAATTTAATACAAAACAAACACAATGAAATATATTTTTTTCGTTAGGTTCAGAATGATTCTGGCGAAATTATTGCATATGCAAATTTTCGCTTGTCCTATATGGCAAGATGAGCGTTGCTATTTTAAGCCAAGATCGCAAGTTCTGCCTATTCGGCACGACATTTACAAGCTGTTGCGGTTGGTTTCCACGTGTACCTCCCATACATTTTGGATTATTCCACTGTTTATAGTGCTTTTAATCGCTAAATAAGCCACCATGGGCCCCAAGAAAGCTTCTAGAGCAGCACTTTGGTAAAGGATGTGGGAAACACGATAGAATTCAAGAAAAAGTTTGTAGAAAAATACGAAAGTGTGGTGGTAGAAGGTGGTAGTGATGGTGGTAGAGGGTGGTACTGATGGTGGTAGAGGGTGGTAGTGATGGTGGTAGAGGGTGGTAGTGATGGTGGTAGAAGGTGGTAGTGATGGTGGTAGAGGGTGGTAGTGATGGTGGTAGAGGGTGTAGTGATGGTGGTAGAGGTGGTAGTGATGGGTAGAGGGTTGGAGTGATGGTGGTATAGGGTGGTAGTGATGGTGGAGGGTGGAACTGATGGTGTAAGAGGGTGGTAGTGATGGTGGTAGAGGTGGTACTGATGATGGTAGAGGGTGGTAGTGATGGTGGTAGAGGATGGTAGTGATGGTGGTAGAGGTGGTAGTGATGTGGGAGAGGTGGTAGTGAATGTGGTAGAGGTGGAGTGATGGTGGAAGAAGGTGGTAGTGATGTGGTAGAGGTGGTAGTGATGGTGGTAGAGGTGGTAGTGATGGTGTAGAGGGTGTAGTGATGTGGATAAGGGTGGTAGTGATGGTGTAGGTGGTAGTGAGGTGGTAAGGTGATGAATGGTGGGTAGAGGTGGTAGTGATGGTGGTAGAGGGTGGTAGTGATTGGTGGTAGAGGGTGGTAGTGATGTGGTAGAGGGTGGTAGTGATGGTGGAAGGTGAGTGATGTGGTAAGGTGTATGATGTGTAGAGGGTGGTAGTGATGGTGGTAGAGGGTGGAGTGATGTGGTAGAGGGTGGAAGTGATGGTGGGTAGAGGGTGGTAGTGATTGGTGGTAGAGGGTGGTAGTGATGGTGGTAGAGGTGTATGATGTGTAGAGGGTGGTATGTGATGGTGGTAGAGGTGGTGATGATGGTGGTAGAGGGTGGTAGTGATGGTGGTAGCGGTGGTATGATGGTGGTAGAGGGTGTAGTGATGGTGGTAGAGAGTGTAGTGATGTGGTAGGATGGTGGTAGAGGGTGGTATATGATGGTGGTAGAGGGTGTATGATGGTGAGGTGTAAAAGTGATGGTGGTAAGGGTGTAGATGGTGGTAGTGAATGGTGGTAGAGGTGGTAGTGATGTGGTAGAGGGTGGTAGTGATGGTGGATAGAGGTGAGTGATGGTGGTAGAGGGTGGTATGATGGTGGAGAGAGGTTGGTAGTGATGGTGTAGAGGTGGATATGTAGGATGGTAGTAGGATGGGAGTTGAGGTGGTAAAGTGATTGGTGTAGAGGGTGGTAGTGATGGTGTGAGGTGGTAGAGTGGTGGTAGTGGGAGGTGGTAGATGGGTAATGATGGTGGTAGAGGGTGGTAGTGATGGTGTAGTTTAAAGGGGGGTAGTGATGGTGTAGAGGTGGTAGTGATGGTGGTAGAGGGGTAGTGATGGTGTAGGGGGTGGAAGGATTATGGTTAGGATGAGTGGATAGAGAGGGGTGGTATGAGGGTAGAGGTGGTATGATGGTGGTAAGAGGTGTAGAGGTGGAGTAGTGGAAGGGGAAGATGGTGTAGATGATTGGTAGAGGGTGGTACTGAGTGGTAGAGGGGGTAGTGATGGTGGTAGAAGGGGTATGATGGGTAGGGGTGGTAGTGATGGTGGTAAGGGTGGTAGTGATGTGGTAGAGGGGTAATGAGGTGTAGTGATGTGGTAGAGGGGAGTGATGGTGGTAGAGGGTGGTTATGATAGTGGTATAGAGTGGTAGTGATGGTGGTAGAGGGTGGAATGATGGTGGTATGAGGTGGTAGAGGGTGTAGATGGTGAAGAGGGTGGTATGATGGTGGTAGAGGTGGTAAGTGAGGTGGTAAGAGGTGGATGAGGGTGTACTGAGGTGGTAGAGGGTGGTAAGTGATGGTGGTAAGGGTTGTAGTGATGGTGGTAGAGGTGGTATAGAGGTGGTAAGGGGTAGTGATGGTGGTAGAGGGTGGTGAGTGATGGGGTAGAGGGTGGTAGTGATGGGGTAGAAGGTGGTAGGTGATGGTGGGTAAGGTGGTAGTGATGGTGGTAGAGGTGGTAAGATGGTGGTAGAGGTGGTAGAGGTGTAGGTGATGGTGTAGAGGGTGGTATGAGTGGTGGTAGTAGGGGTGGTAAGTGGTAGTGATGGTGGTAGAGGGTGTAATGAGGTGGTAGAGGGTGATATGATGGTGTAGGGTGGAGTGATGGATGGTAGAGGGTGGTAGTGATGGTGTAGAGGGTGGTAGTTGATGGGAGGTAAGAGGTGGTAGTGAGGTGGTAGAGGGTGTAGTGAGGTGGTATGATGGTGGTAGAGGGTGGTAGTGATGGTGTAGAGGGTGTAGTGATGGTGGTAGAGTGGTGGTAGTGATGTGTGGTAGAGGGTGGTATGATGGTGGTAGTATGGTGGTAGAGGGTGGTAGTGATGGTGGTAGAGGGTGGTGTGATGGTGGTAGAGGGTGTGTAGTGATGGTGGTAGAGTGGTGTAGTGATGGTGGTAGAGGGTGGTAGTGATGGTGTAGAGGGTGGTAGTGATGGTGGTAGAGGGTGGTATGATGTGGTAGTATGGTGGTAGAGGGTGGTAGTGATGGTGGTAGGGTGTAGTGATGTGTAGAGGGTGTATGATGGTGGTAAGTGGATGTGGTAGAGGGTGGTATGATGGTGTAGAGGTGGTAGTGATGGTGGTAGAGGGTGGTAGTGAGGTGGTGGAGAGGGTGGTATGATGGTGGTAGAGGGTGGTAGTGATGTGGTGAAGGGTGGTATGATGGTGTAGAGGGTGGTAGTGATGGTGGTAGGGTGGTAATGATGGTGGTAGTGATGTGGAGAGGGTGGTATGATTGGTGGTAGAGGTGTAGTGATGGTGGTAGAGGGATTGGTAGTGATGGTGGTAGAGGGTGGTAGTGATGTGGGTAGAGGGTGTAGTGATGGTGGTAGAGGGTGGTAATGATGGTGGTAGTGAGGTGGAGAAGGGTGGTAGTGTATGGTGGTAGAGGGTGGTTAAAGTTGATGGTGGTAGGGTGGTACGTTGGATGGTAGAGGGTGGTAGTGATGGTGGTAGAGGGTGGAGTATTGATGGTGGTAAGGGTGGTAGTGATGGGTTTAGTAGAGGGTGGTAATTGAGTGGTGGTAAGGTGGTAGTGTGGTGGTAGAGGGTGAATGGTGTTAGTGATGGTGGTAGAGGGTGGTAGTGATGGTGGTAGAGGGTGTACTGATGGTGGTAGAGGTGGTAGAGATGTTTAAGGGTGGTAGTGAGGGGTTAGAGGGTGTATGATGGTGGTAGAGGGTGTAGTGATGGTGGTAGAGGGTGGTAGTGATGGTGGTAGAGGGTGGTAGTGATGTGGTAGAGGTGGTAGCGGTGGTTGTGATGGTGTAGTAGAGTGGTCTGTTAGTGACTGGTGGTAGTGATGGTGGTAGAGGGTGGTACTGATGGTGGTAGAGGGTGGTACTGATGGTGTAGAGAGTGGTATGACGTGTAGAGGGTGGTACATGGTAGTGATGGTGGTAGAGAGTGGTACTGGTTGTGATGGTGGTAGTGATGTGGTAGAGGGTGGTACTGATGGTGGTAGAGGGTGGAACTGATGGTGTAGAAGGTTGGTAGTGGACTGGTGGTAGAGGTGGTACTGGTGTGAAGGTGGTAAGAGTGGTACTGGTTGTGAGGTGGTAGTGTGATGGTGGTAGAGGGTGGTACTGGATTGTGATGGTGGTAGAGGGTGTACTGGTTGTGATGGTGCTAGAGGGTGTACTGGTTTGGATGGTGTAGAGAGTGGTACTGGTTGTGATGGTGGTAGAGGTGTAGAGGGTGGTAACTGGGTTGTGATGGTGTAGAGGTGGTACTGGTATTGATGGTGGTAGAGAGGTGGTACTAGGTTGGTGATGGTGCTAGAGGGTGGTACTGGTTGTGATGGTGAGAGGTGGTAACTGGTTGTGATGGTGGTAAGGGTGATACGGTTGTGATGGTAAAGGTGGTATGGTTGATGGTGGTAGAGGGTGGTACTGGTTGTGATGGTGCTAGAGGGGTGGTTGTGATGGTGCTATGAGAGTGGTACTGAGGTGTAGAGGTGGTAGTGATGGTGCTAGAGAGGTGGTACTTGTTGTGATGTGGTAGAGGGTTGGGTACTTTGTGATGATGGTGGCGTACGAGGTGGTACGGTTGTGATGGTGCTAGAGGGTGTTAGTGATGTCTAGCTGGTCTATAGTGAGATTATAAAATAAGGGGGAGGTACAGTAAGGACTGGTATGAAGTCCGATTGGAAGGGTGATACTCCTTCCAGCTCCTTCCTGAATGTACTGCCGCTGCAGCACTCTCACACTCCAGCAAAATGGTACAGGGCTATGTATGATTGATTAGTTTTGAGTGTACCCATGTTCTATGCTTAGAAAGGTTGTATTGTGAAAGAAGAAGGATACTTTGGGGTGTCAGAGGATTTAGTATCTTTCCAGTGCTTAGAGGAAAAATAACTCAAGACACGAGAAACCACGCCAACACGACTTGTACACTAATCTGAAGAGGGACTCACTCACAAGACCTACAAGAAACATCGCCTACAGTGGACATGGCGAACTGAGTCACGCCTAAATACGGTGGCAATTATGTTTATTGGGCTACCAAGTGTTTCTGTTTTTGCAAAGTGTGTTGGTATGAACAATATTAAGGTTTACAATCTTATGCCACAAATGTGGGAGAGCACAATTTTGAAGTGATAGAAATAACATGGTCGAGACAAGTGGTAGCTAGAGTGGATGTAGGGGACGTTGTCACGTGTCCCCCAAAGAAAGCTAATTAAGTGAAACAATCGTGTGTCCAGTGAGAGAAATACAGGAATAGGGTACATTATTAACGAGATGAAATTGGGGTGGATCTACGCCAGGACGTCACATCGAGCTGGACCATCTACAGGCTGCTACAGTTGCATTGCAAGACGTACTCACCTATAAAGTGGTTGCGAGGGGTGGGGTTACAAGATCCAATTAACTGCCAAGCTGACTGTGAATGGTCTCTCATACCCACAAAAAAGAATAGGCACTCAAGTATTCAATAAGGAATACATTTGGTAATTCAATGAACAAGGCGAGTAACTTACTATAAGCAAGGTGGCAGGACAGCTTTTAAGGGCAACATTGTAAGTAGTGGGGGCCAAGTCCCAGGAGGTGGGGGTCAGGTCACAAGAAGTTGCGGTCAGTCAAGGACCACTGAGACTCCACATACACCGCACAAGTCACCTACCTCACACACACACACACACACACTCACTCTTGCAACCCCTGAATGGGTTGCAATATATATAAAAATAATGTATATTATGATTATGAATATAATGTATATAAACCCTTTTTATATAATTTTATTTGCTTATAATTTTCGATAATAGCTAAATCGTAAATATATGACTCTATATTATTATTTGACTTAGTCATGTTGTTAGGTAGGATGTAACATATGTGCTCAGTTCAAGTCTTGATTGTCTAACTACTGTAATTATTGCTCTTTGTTCGTTTCCCTGCTGGCTTCTTGCTGGGCAGCAACCCCACGGAGCTAAACACGTGATGGGGGGGGGGGGTCCTTACCCTTCCCTGAAGTATTCAGTCTGGCCTAGACTCTCTTGGGGGTTGGACAGATTGTCTGTCCCCATTATTCTTGTTAGTTTTTGGAGACTCTGCTCACAGAACATTGTATAGACTTAGTGATTTTCGACGTTGTACTGAGGTTGTGTGGGCGCATAGATACTCTAAACAACTCACGTCCTGAGCTGTAGCTTCTGACCTAAATTTGTACTGGTATCTGTGTATTATCACAGTCGGGGATTTTCTTAGGCTGAACTTAGATTCAGTAGTATGGGAGTTTTGTGACTCTTTGGGGGGATCTGCAGTGGTCCCTACTTAGTGTCGTATTTATCTCCTTTTCCTGATCGTGTCGCAGTTGCTTGTTATATTGTTTTGGGCTTAGCATTTTTTTTTATTGTTGCAGAGTTCGATTGTCTTTTGGCAAGAGTTATTTATTGGGGACTTTGTCAGTCACTTTTAAGTCTAGTAAAGTAGTGAGCTACAACCTATTTAGACACTTACCACATCACCCAAACTTACTTGATAATTTTAAATTTTATTAAATTTTAAATGTACATAAGGATTAAAAATTAAAAAATGTGATAGTGTTTTCACACAAACTTTTGATACAGAGAAGTGATTATTTTTAATTTTTTTTGATTACGTGATTAATTTAATTTGATGATATGCCTCAGATAAATTTTTAAATAAATTTATTAAATTTTAATTTTCTCAGTTAGACCTACCGTTTTTAATCCTAAGCACTATTGAATCATACTGAAATTTAATGGGTAATTGGACAAGGGTACTGACTAATTGTTAGAAAACCCAGTAACAGGCCGGATGCTAGAAAGGGGAGTCCTTTTAAATTTACTGGAGATCTCTAAGCTTTTTGGAATCACGTTTTTTGTAAAAAATGGGGGCCTGCGGGAGGGCCTTTATCCAAAGGGGTTGGGGAAATTGTCCCGTTTGACAATAAACTAGATCAAACACTTTTAGTACTTTCCAATCTGAAAACTTTGAGTTTTAGTCTTGACAAAAAAAAAAAGGGGGATGTATGTACCTGACGGTCTCTTGATCCAAGGAGAGGAAAAAACTGTTTTGGTTTTTAGCTCTAAGACAACCAATCTAAAATTTTTAAGATTTTATTTCCCCAAACACTTCTTTGAGTACATTTATTTTTGTGATGTAGCCAAATGAAACAGTTAATGATACTTGACTTTGCGAGTTGAGTAATTAAAAAATTTAGGTGTTTGGGGGTACCAAAATCTCGTGGAGGGAAAACAGGGAAATTTCATGCAAAACTGCAACATTAATTAAAAATTAAAAGTTTCCGCCGAAGAGATGCAAATTTTGTTCGTTTAGAAAACCCAGTGCACAATTAGGGAAATATGACAAATTTTATGACTTAGAAGAAAAAAAAGCAACTATGGCAAAGTCCGGCCCCAGTGAACCCCGCTCCCCACCTTCCCGCCTCACTGACAAATAGTAAGAGTATAGCTGGTAGTATGACCCCCAATACTTCAGTTATGCTACCCTGTATTTTTATCCTAGACCAGATCTAATCTCAAAGGGCGGCTGGGGGGAAAATGTCCGACCCAAGGGGCCGCCAGACCAGTTTGATTCCTTACTCCCCATTACCCATTGTCCCACTCTCAGGAAAAGTTTGAAGGTTTTGGACGCTATTAGTTGCAGACTGCCCAAATAAGGTCAGAGAAATTGAACAAAAATTTTAGAGAGAAAATGTTTTTTTTTTGGAAGACACGAGATAGATCCCCGGACCCCATTAATGTGCAGAAAGCTGCTCCATGGTTCCTAAGATTTTTGAAGGGCTTTGACCCTATTTTTTATTTGTTTGAGAACCCGGGGACTCTATGAACTGCCACGTGAGCCTGGGGTCCTTGTTCACACACTTTTACAGGGAAAAGTCAAACTTGTACGCTGCTTTTCCATTTGCCAAATACATTAGTTATGACGTTCATTCGCTGCCTGACCACGGTAGAGTGCGGTTGTGCTCTGCACCCCTCTACTGTTTCAGGCGAGCTACATCAGTTCGTCAACAGCCATTGAGTAGTGAGGACGTGTGCTGCTCATTTTCCAACATGGCGCTGCATAGCAACAGGCGCATCAACACTGTTTGCGTTGAGTTGACCCGTGGGGCTGTCACGGGAGCCACGATGGATTTGTTACTACCGGCGATTATCCGTGATACCTATGGTATCGCAAATGAAGAGATATGTGGTGTAGCACTTAATGGGACGACACGGATTTTCGTTAAAATGACGTCAGCAAATGTCTACGAAGCAGATGGTGGATAAGTATCAAGAGACCATTATAGCCGTCAATTCAGCTGTATCAGTACGTTCTTCATGATGTATCACGATACTACACATGGGTAAAAATCAAGAATGTGCCTTTTGAAGCGACTGATTTTGTTATAAAAGATGAACTACGTAATTATGGTACGGTTCATATGGCCTCTGCAGGTCGGTGGGCCGCTGGACCTTATGCTGGAAGTTTGGAGGGAACATATTCAGTCAAAATGACCTTACGTCATCCATACCGTCCTATATTATGTTGCATAGCATTTCGAACTAAGTATATGTAACATATGCGGGGCAACGTCGTACGTGTCGGCTGTGTGGGTCGTTATGACCACATAGCGGCACAGTGTGGTAAGCGTCGTGGGAATCTCCAAATATCACAACAGCAACAATCGGAAGAAGTCGAGGAAGTTGAGGGACGAGAACAGTCTTATGCTCATCCGTCTCTACAACGGTCATCTTGGAGTGAAGAGGTAGAAAAAGCGCAGGAGAATGCTTTGTGAGGATGCAAAACAACGAGAAGAATCACCGTCACTGGACATAAATAAGTATTTGAAGAGACTCTGCCCACTATGGGGAAGAGGATGTAGCGGCGTCTTTAGTGAAGGCACTGGATGTTTTGTTAGACGAGTCGATCGTCAACCGTGTGGAGGATCAGTACAATTTTGGGATCGGTTGAACATCATGGTGAGGCGACGGATGGAAGCATTGAGTCTAGTGTGTCGCATGGTATGACGGTAAATGTAGCAGAAGTGGAGGTGCATCACGATAGTACTAAAGAAATCCCAATGCAGGTGGAGGGTAGGACTCGAAAGCGAACTGCGACCCCATCAGACTCAGACGACGTGCTTACTCCTGCCCAAAGGCCAGGAAAAAAGTCTTGGGGGATGTACAGAGGACAGGGAATAGAGAATCCACGAAACAAGGGTTTATCAAGGTGGTTCCCAAAAAAGGGGGGAGGGATAGAGGTGGTGTAAAATGTATAAGTGAAAAGTCTATACCTAGAACGAAAGGGGAAAAAAACCCCATTAATTGACTTCAAGGTTTTGACATTAAATATATTAACGGTTTGAGATCTGAGCGGAAGCGAAAGTGGTTTAATGAATTTTTGGTGCGTCTAGATTGGATGTGGTATTTATCCAAGAACACAATTACAGAATTGGATATGAGTTAGAAATGGATGGTTATGATGTGTATATGGAATATGCGACGAGGTTAAAAGGAGGCGTCGCCATTCTGGTAAAGGAAAATAGCCCGTTTGTAGTACGCCATAGTGAAAGGGGGGAGGGGAGAGTGATTAGGGTGGATGGTTTATGGGGTAGAGCACACATAAGTTTTGTATGTGTATATGGGCCGGCCGAGGAGATGTACGACTTAAAACCATTTGTACAAGATGTATTAGTATATTATCTACGTAGTTACCAAATGTAGCGATAATAGGGGGCGACTGGAATTGTGTATACGACGAAAAGATGTGGAGCCTCGAGGAGCGGGTTTGTTGCTTGGATTCCTGGGAGATTTATTGACGAGTGTGGTTTAATGGATGTGTTGTGGGGGGGTGGCATGGTGGAGCATACTTTCATTAGACGAGATTATGCGGCGAGATTGGATAGAATGTACGTGTCTAGTGCGGTTACAGTGCGGAGAGTGAATGTGATAAATGTGGTTTTTTCGGATCATAGAGGAGTTGTAATGGATGTAGATATTGACGGTGTGCCTAGAAGGGGTCCATCTTTTTGGAAATTAAATGTAAAGTTATTGAAGAGGGAGGAAAGTCTTTTGCTTTTGGGCATATGTGGGAACGCCTTGTGGTTGAAGCACCTGGAGATGTGGATTTGGTTAATTGGTGGGAAACGATAGCCAAAAAGCGAATTAAGGAATATTATATTAGTCAAGGAGTGAGATATAGTCAGTTACAGTATGGTTTCCAACGATATTTAGAGGGGCAGTTGCGCGACTGCTATGTACAAGCGAATGCTAATTATCCTGTTATAGAAATTGAAAGAATTAAGGAGCAACTACGAAATTTACAAAACGAAAGGTTTGATGGGGAAAGCTTAAGGTGGAATCGAAGAGTTTGTGGGGAGATCGGCGTCGGCGTGTGTGTTGAGGAATCAACACAGACGTCGCAAAGCAATGGAGTTAATGGGGTTGAATGTTCAGGTAGGTATGCAGGGGTATAGAGTGAATCAGGAGTTGACGACGACGGAGGGTATGAGTGGGTATATAGATGCTTGGGTTAAATTGAAAAAACGCAAAGTGTTGGAATAAGTGAAATTGCATTGCAGTCAATCGGTAGGTTTGTGTGTTGCGAGATGACGGAGCATGATCGTTTGATGTTGGGAGGACCGATAACGGAGTGTGAGACTTGGGAGGCTTTATCTGGGGCGCAATTGGGTAAGGCGCCAGGAATTGATGGGTTGCCACGACTTTTATCTTCAAAATTGGAACGTTTTAAAGGGTTTTTGGTACGTTTATTCAATATAATGAAGCGGGATGGGGTTTAGGGAACAACAAAGGTTGGCTGTGGTCGTCCTAGTTCTAAAGGCGAGCCATTAACGGTTAAAGATTATCGTGCAATCTCGTTATTATGTGGTGACTATAAAATTTTGGAAGGATCTTGGCTAACAGAATAAAAAAAGTCCTGGGCAGAGTGATTGACAAGGGACAATATGGGGTGCCGGGCAGGTCTATGTATAATGGTCACGTATGATTAGAAGTTTTATTGAAGAAAGAGTAAGATTAGGAAGGGGGGGGTATTGGCTATAGATTGGGAGGCGGCATATGATAGTGTGGAACGGGAGACGTTATGGAAGATCATGAGATGGCAGGGGTTTGGGGCGGAAATTATATCATGGGCCAAATTAATGTATCAGGAGGCAACCTTGCGTGTGCAGGTGAATGGGAGGTTGGGAGATCGAATTCAGATGGGAAGGGGTTTGCGTCAAGGTTGTCCCCTTTCACAAATTTTTTTTGCTTGTTTCAAGATCCCTTTTATAGTAGGGATAAGGGTTTATTGGAAGCAAAGGGGATGGGTAATGTAAGGGATGGGGGAGCGGGCATTGTTGGATATGTCGACGATACGACGATTTTGGTGAGAGAAAACATGGATTTGATTCGGGTAGAAACGTTAGTGAAAGTTTTTGAAAAGGCTACTGGCATGACGATCAACATGGGGAAAACAAAGTATATGAATCTTGGAAAAGGGTCACGTGAGGACGGAATGGTTGCTGAAAGGTGGAAAAGGGTGGACCAAATAAAGATATGTGGGATCGTTTATGTAAATGATATCAAGTTAGCACAGCAAATAAATTCCGTGCGTATCGTTGATAGTGTTCTGAAGCGTCTTAGTGGGTTAAGAGCTGCTAATTTAAGTTTGCAACAAAGGGTGATTACAACGAATGTGCTATTATATAGTAAACTATGGCATGTTACGGTAATATTTCCGATACTTCGTTGTGAGTTAAAAAGGCTACAAAAAAGTGTTTTTAGATTCATTTGGGGAACAGGGAGCGAATGGTTAAGTAGAGCGGTTGTCACACTCCCGGTTGGCCGTGGAGGGCTGGGTCTTATAGATGTCGAAAAGAGGATAATAAGTATGTATTTAAAACATAGTTATAAGCGGGAGGGAGGGGTGAAAGGAGACGGTCTTCATAGGATACATCAGGATATGCGACGGTGGTGGGGGGGTAGGGAGTTCATGATAGGTGAGGCAATGTTACGGGTATTTATAAACGTGAGGGATCTTTACATATTAAATTGAGAAATCTTGATAGGGCAGATGGTAAGGCTTTGGTAGCGACGGTAGAAGGAGTTTATCCGATGTATGATTGGCGTAATATTTGGATTGGGGGCGTTTAAACAAATTGCGTTTAAAACCTAAAGTCAGAGAAGTTATGTATAGATTTTTACATGGAATATTGCCGTCAGGAATGGTTTTATTCTATAAGGAATACGAGAGGATGGGGAATGCAAGGATTGTGGAGGATTGGCGACTATTTATCATACGGTGTATTTTTGCGATTGTATTGAACTTATAAGGGTTTGGATGGGTAAGGTTTTAAGGTTAGTGGGGGGAGGGGTTTGCAGGTCTGAGGTTTTAAGTTTAGATAAACTGGGGTGAATAAAAGGGTTGAGAATGCGATTGGGTATATGATTACGGATTATATATACATGATGTGGGCTATGAGGGAGGCGGACGTGCGTGCAAGAATTAATGCCTTGGCAGCAACTTTTTATAGGACACAGTGTAGAAATAAAGGGGTGTATGGAGGGAGATGGGAGAGAGATTTTAGTGAGGGTTATCGAAATTTCACATTAAGGGATTTATGGGATTTGCAAAGTGGGTAAGGGGATACGACGGGCTATTTTCCTAGACATGGGTGTGAGCATGGAGAGCTGTTTATAAGGATGTATAATTGAGTTTTGATATCTATGGGCAATATGGTTATTGCCCCGAGGGTTTCAGGAACTAAAAAGTTATCATTTAGAAATGTATTGCACTACGATTGCATATTATCATTTATCATGCATAAATCATTTCAAGGACTTTATGATGAAAATTTCCAATGACTCAAATATGTTATAGGTGTCTTTAATGATTTTGATTCAATTGTAATTGTTTTTCCTAGCATAAGCTACTGGTTCTTATTTTATGTTATATTTTATGCTGTGTTACAGTCTGCTTTTCAGTAATATTATATTACATGTAACTACTTGCATCATTTTTTCTTAGTTCCGCTGAGATGTAAAATTTCACATCGTAGTTTTGTTTTGTTATATTGGATGTTTTTATTGTGACTTTTAGTATTATCCCGTTTCCTTCTTTGTATCCTAAATACCTATGTATGTTAAGATCTTGTGATAATCGCCTAAATTAATGTTTGAGTATCGTGGTGCTCTGTTAAGCACCTGAGATCTTAGATTTAGTCTCACATACGTGTATTGACAGGCAGAAACCTCACCTATGTGTGCTTGTGTATGTGTGTCATTGTGCGTGTTTAGTTTTTTTTTATATCTCTTGTTTTATTGTACAATCTTTATAATTTCCAGTGTTTGATGTTTTGTATAAGTAATCTTGTTAGAGATGTTCTTTAACAAATAAAACAATATCACTGTAATGTATAGTGTTGAGTGTGAGTGTGTATATTCACTGTAATATACGGGTGTTTGGTAAGTGTTTACCATTGATATACAGTGTTGTGTGTGGTGTATTACCACTGTGCAGTATGGTATCAATATTAGGTTTCGGGTTAAGTGAAATTCTAGTGCAGTAAGCTTTTGTCGTGTATCTTTTTAATATATTTCTGCTATTTGTATCGCACTGTTTTAAATAAAATATAAAAAAAAAAAAAAAAAAGTTATGACGCTGTTAAACAAACTATTCTAGAGATATATAACTTGTTGCCTGTAAGCTATCAACGTGCATTTCGTATGTTACAATGACGACCAGATCAAACTTGTGTAGAGTTTGCTCGCGAGAAAAAAGTTGCATTTAAGAGATGGTGTAGGTCTGCCAAATGTAACAACTACGACAGTCTTGTTCAGTTGTTACTACATGAAGAGTTTAACAACTGTATGTCTGCTGACATACAAGAATATCTGATCGATCATACTACCTCGGATATTCTGGAAACTGCAGCATTAGCAGACAATTACAAGATTTCTCACAAACTTGTACGTACTAAAACACAGAGAAACAAGGTAACTAAAGATTGTCCTACAAGTTGGCAACCTAAATCAGTTGCCATGCCGTCCTGATGTACCTGTTACTGTAACTTCTCGTACCTTTACCAGGAAAACTCACAATCCTGAATCTGTCTCTGTGGCTAGACAGAAATCTGATATCGAGAAGAAGAAAGTTAAATGTACCTATTGTAACAGAAAAGGACATGCTAGAGAGTATTGTTATAAGTTGGAAAGAGATACGAGAAACAGTTGTATGGCTTGCGCCCCCACTCAAGTCGTATTCTCTTCCAAGCAACAAAGGCACCAAAATCCTAGTAATACCTCTGATCCTACTGTTTCAGATAATGTTACTCAGGATAGATGACCAGCGTCAGAGAGTGTATCTGACGAAAAGATTCGTTCAGCGATGAGTCCTTACTTTTCGAGAGGTAAAGTAGGATTTGACGAATCTCATCTAACTGAGATAATTACTTTCAGAGACACTGGCAGTTATCTCACATTATTAAGAAAAGATGTACTGACCATAACTGATGATACCTATACCAAGATAGATGTATTGTTAGAAGCCTATGGTGGGGTGTTATAAAAGTACCTCCTTCATAAAGTTTACATAGAAACAAGCTATTATACTGGTTATATTTCAGTGGGTATATCCAGTGGTGTATTTCCATCAGATCAGTGGACTTGTTGATAGGGAACGATATCCTTCATGCTGGTATATGTAAGGAACCACTTGTGATTGATAATAACACTGATGATAATTATGCCATTGAAGCTTGTAGAGAGAAGCCTATTTTATTTCCTCTCAGTGCAATTACTAGTGCTATGTCAAAGATTCAACAACCATCCTTGTCTCCTGTTGAGTTAGTGGATGACAATGATTTGGGCTTGAATATGTTGTTTAGTGATGCTCTGTGCCCAGGATCATTAACACCAACTCCCCTGTGTTATCAACTAGTCAGACACTACTGACGTTAAATTTCTAACTCATGATGATTTAATCAAGGATCAGTTTGTTGATCAGTCACTGGAAAGACTGAGAGATATAGCAGTTACTGAGAGTGAAGCAAAGGATTTCGATAATTGTTACTATTATAGTAACGGTGTACTGATGGAGAAAAATACATGTAAGTTGTCAGCTGATAGTGTTTCCACCACAGTCAAGCATCTCGTAGTGTTACCAGTTACATTTCGTGAACAAGCCATTGATTTTGCTCACAATAGTCCCATTGGAGGACATTTGGGTGTCAAGAAGACACTCGGTAAACTGGCAAAACATTTTACTTGGCCAAAAATGAAGGAAACAGTAGCTGATCATGTGCGACATTGCCAGGTGTGTCAAGTGACAGGCAAGCCAGCACACACACCTCCACCTACACCTCTCACTGTGTTCACTAGTAGCAAAGTTCAGTTCATCTGGACTAGTGATTGTTCAGATTTGTTCAGAAGGTTGAAGCATCTGCTTTCCTCTGTTCTTGTGAAGAGTCTTAATTTCAATCTTCCTTTCTTTTTACATATAGATGCGAGTTATGATGCAGTGGGTGCTGTGCTGCTCCAACAGTCAATATCCACTGATATCCTTCATCCTATATGTTACTATTCATCTAAGCTCTAACGACACCAAAAAAAATTATGCCACTATTGAGAAAGAGGCTCTAGCTCTTGTGGTGTCCTTGGAACATTTTCATGTGTATTTGGGCACTTCCCCATTTAAAATTTACGTGATTTTAATGCCCAAATACCTTTTGTTACTTGCTATGTCAAATTCAGTACAGTAACTTAATCCCTCCAGCCCATATTAACTATTTATACTCATGTCTAATTATTATATTTATATATTCACAGTATTGATATGTGTGTAAGGAGACAGAAGCTGAGTGATGAGTGGGTAGTGTTGTGTGGGCGATGTTACTGCGTGTGGCGCAACACTGTCCTGCCGCAGACCCCCCCCCCCCCTCACTACACACCTTAAGCTGTTTCATACTCAGATGTCCATACCGCATGCATTCCACAAACACCTACTTAAGAGTGGAATGCTGTCTCCTGTCTATAAACACAAGACTATTATGCTGTCTCACTACTATGATCGAGCCTCAAAGTGCCCTGCTTGTCTACGTTATCCTGTCTCTACACTAATGCACATAACTACGAGAATGCAGAGATACGATACTGTGTACTGCCCTGGTACTAGGGGCATAACTTATAGTGAAACAGACACTGTTAAATTATAGAAGTGCTTGGCACAAGAGTGACTCTGATTAATGCTTATATTATATTGTTATTGAAGTATCATGAGTAATCAGTAATGTGAAAGACATTAATGCAACTCCTAGTGCGACCGTTTGTCGTGCTGGGGGGGTGTTGCAACCTCTGAATGGGTTGCAATATATATAATGTATATTATGATTATGAATATAATGTATATTACCTTTTCATATAATTTTATATTGCTTATATTTGCGATAATAGCTAAATCGTAAATATATGACTTTATATTATTATTTGACTTAGTCATGTTGTTAGGTAGGATGTAACATATGTGCTCAGTTCAAGTCTTGATTGTCTAACTACTGTAATTATCGCTTTTTGTTCGTTTCCCTGCTGGCTTCTTGCTGGGCAGCAACCCACGGAGCTATCACGTGATCGAGGGGGGGGGGTGTCCTCACTTCGCCTGAAGTATTCAGTCTGGCCTAGACTCTCTTGGTGGTTTGCGAACAGATGGTCTGTACTCATTATTCTTGTTAGTTCTGGAGACTCTGCTCACAGAACATTGTATAGACTTAAGTGATTTTCATGTTGTGTATGCTGAGGTTTGTGTGTCGCATAGACACTCCTAAACAACTCATGTCCTGAGCTGTAGCTTCCTGACCCCCTAAAATTATTTTTTTTTTTTGACTGGTATCTGAGTATTAATCACAGTCGGGATTTTCTTATGCTGAACTTAGATTCAGTGGTAATGGGAGTTTTGTACTCTTGTGGAGATCATGAGATGGTCCTACTTAGTGTCGTATATATCACCTCGTTCCTGAATCTGTGTCGGCAGTTGCTTGTTGTATTTGCTATAGGCGGCTTAGCATTCGTTTGTTGTTCAAGCAGACTGTTTTGATTGTCAGTAGGTCAAGAAGTTAGTTTTATGTGAGGACTTTGTCAGTCACATGTTAAAAGTCTAGTTGAGTCGTGAGACATATCGAACTACCTTATAGCACCTACACACCTACACACAAAGAGCAACAAGAAAAACCAAGAGACAGGAGGAGGTTGAAGCTGCGAAAGGAAGATTGGGCAGCAGAGCTCATAAAAAGGAACATGATGGAAAAGATACTAGAAGAACTTAGCATGAAAGGAAGAGATGAATAGATATGAAAGCAGAAGTGTAGAGGTGCAAGTAAAACCCAAAATTGTTTGCCAAAGAGCCAATCAAGAAAAACCAGAGACAGAGGGTGGAAGCTGCAAAGGAATTAGGCAGTCAGAGCTCATAAAAAGTGAACATGAATTGGAAAAAGAAACTAGAAGAACTTAGCATAGAATAGGAAGAGAAGGAAAAGATTATACGAAAGCAGGAAGTGGGAGGTGCAAGTCAAAGCACAGAGCCAGGATACACAGTTTGAGAAGAGACTGAAAAATCTGAAAGCAGCCTAAAAGAAACTAAAGAACTTTCTGAGTTGACAACAGAGACTTGCTACCCCTCAGTCACAAATAAGGGGACTGTAGGGAGAAGAGCAAAAACGCATGTAGAAGCTCTATCCAGTGGAGACTGTATAAAGAAAGAGCTAAGGTATATGTCGAGGCCTTAAACAAGACCACAGCAGAGCCCTGAGGGAGAAAGCCGAGATAGAGGAAAATGCCAAGGCCACTGCAGCCAAGTACACATTCGTCTAGTGAAGACTGATAAAGGAAAGCTGCAATGGAGGAAATCCATATTGAATAGGGGATACACAGGGAACTATGCATTGGGAAATGAAAGGTTGGAGGTCAGTCTATGTGTATGGCCTCCTGAAGTTGAAGGGGAAACTATAAGCAAGAAAACAAGGGGAAAAAGCAATTGAAAGCATCATGAACAATAGGAGAAGACGACACGACCCCAGCGGAAAATTTTCGGAGAATAGGGGGTTGAAAAAAAACAGAACCCGCCAGTTAAAGTGAACCCTATCAAGGCAGAATCGACTTGGAACAGGAGTCCTGCAGGAGAAAGCACGATTAAGGGACAAGCCGGCATACAGGAAGGCGTATCTCAACCGCGACAGAACACAAGAAGGCAGAAACGGAGAAGATGGACAAAGGCGAAAGGAGGAAATGAGAGGGGATGTAAAACAGACAGGAGATCCCAGAGCCCAGGAAGAAAGAATCAAATACAGCCTCCGCACAACTATCCTATAGAAGCCATCCCAACCAGGGGTCAACCCCAGTGCAACCAAACACTCTAAAAAAACCAATAACACCCATGCACATCCAATGCCCCCACCCACTACACATTACAAAACTCCAACCCCCTACAGCAACCACCTATAGTTCCTTAACAGGTCTCTCCCACTTTCCCCAACCCCAACTACACCGAACCATCCAGACGACAGTCTTAGAAAAGAAGTTAATGTGTGGGATACAAATCAGATGGAATAACAAATAATATAGAGTGTGGCAGCAAAAGCATTACAAGGAGACATCCCCAACATCATAGCACTCTGAGAAAACAAACTTCACCCAGAATAATAACAGATTCAATCTTTCCATCCGATATCACATCCAACAGGAAAGACAGAGGGAGGAGAGGGGGAGGAGAGTCATGCACTGATCATTAAAAACCCAGTGGGGTTTTGAGAAAATGGAAGGAATGATGGGCACGGCGAAAGGGACTACTTAGTAGAACAATCTCCAGTCTTGAGGAGACATAAGCGGATATTGCAGTAATGTACAAACCCACCACAGAGACTGCTGGAGGCCCAGAGAGAATAACATGAAGCAACATATCAATTTTCGACACACTACCGAGGTGGCCAGGATAGACACTCATGGGGGAAGCAAAGTTACTATTATGGGCGATTTCATCACAAGGAGATGTTGACTTGGAAAACCTGGACCCCCTGAGGGGTCCCGAAACATGAGACCAAGATGATGGATGTGGTACTGGGAAAACCTCATGCATCAACATGTTAGAGACACTACCAGAGAGAGAGGAGAGGATGAATAGCAACTGGACCTTGTATTCACCTTGATTAAGTTCGACATCGAGATATCCTGTATGGAAGGCGCCCGTGGGAGCTACGAATCATGTGGATCTGATGCGTCGAACTACATGAGTTGAAGCTCCAAGGGTGATAGCATCAGGAAATAGGTTTGGGAAAACCAAACTAATAAGGGGGAACTACTCGGCATTGAGAAAACCCCCCCCTTTTTTTCCTCAAACATTACAGTGGAGCGGGAACTGACAGAAAACCAGTACAAGCGAAATGGATGAAAACTTACTGGCAACTAAAACGCAAGGAGAGCAAGGATGACGTTTGTTTCCCCAAGGGAAAACAGAAATAATGGAAGAACCAGAACGAGTCCTTGGTTTCACTCAAAAAGGTGAGGGAGCAAAAAACTAGGTGTACTAGGAATGGAAAAGGTACAGAAGACAGAGAGAACTCAGGAAAAATAAAGAGACTTAGCCGAAGAGCCGGAAACGATATGCACAGATCTAAGCGAATGGAGGCTCAGAGAACAATATGACAAAAATGTACATACCTCGAGAAAGTCAAGACTAGACCCGAAGCTGTTGTTACAGCCAGCATCAGGAGGAAAACAAACCAGTCAAGGACCAGGTAATCACTACTGAAGAAGGGTGATGGGGAATTCACAAGAACGACCGAGAGGTATGTCAGGAGCTCAACACGAGATTTAAAGAAGGTTTACAGTGAAACCAGTAGGAACTCCAGGAAAATCAGAACAAGGAGGTACCACCACAAGTTGGCTTGAGATGAGGTACTATAACCAAGGAGGAAGGTGGAAAGAAGCTGCTAATGCGAACTTGACACCTCAAAGGGCTTGTGGACCAGGCAACATCTCGTCCATGGGTCCTAAAAGAGGAGCAGAGATAGTTGGTGTGCCCTTAACAAAGATCTCCAATACATCATTTCGAAACTGGGCAAACTCCCCGAGGTATGGAAGATGGACAAATGTAGCTGCTCCAATTTTTTAAAAAGGGAGACAGACCATGAGGCACTAAACTACAGACCTGGTATACTCCGTGTCATATAATCTGCAAGGTCATGAGAAGATCATCATGAGGAAGTGGTGAGCACCTTGAAAGAAAACCAATGTATAATGACAATCATCACAGTTTCAGGGAAGGACAAAATCCTGTGTCACAAACCTAATAGAGTTTTATGACCAGGAGACAGGAGGAAGACAAGAGAGAGAGGGGTTAATGGACTGCATTTTTTTGGAATGCAAGAAAGGGCCTTCGACACAGTTCCTCACAAGAGGTTACGCAAAAGCTAGAGGCAGGCACACGTAACAGGAAAGGCACTGCAATGGATCCGAGAAATACCTGAACAGGGAGGCAACGACGAGTCCATGGTACTGATGAGGTGTTCCAGAGTGGGCGCCTGTGCAAGCGGGGTTCCACAGGTCAACCTAGACCTGTGCTATTCTTGGTATATAGTGAATGACAAAACGTAGGTAATAGACACCTCATAAGTGTCCTTGTTTGCAGATGATGTAGAAGTTTAAAGAGAAGAATCAATCGATGAGGATCAGGCAGGACTACAAAAGAGACCTGTACGAGGCTTACACGCCCCTGGTCCCACACAACTCGATTCCTTGAGTTTAACCCTGCCAAATGCGAAGTCTAGAAGATTGCGGAAGGGCAAAGAAGACCGCCGAACACAATATAGTTTAGATGGCCAAAGAGTGCAAAACCTCACTCAGAAAAAAAAGATCTGGGGGTGCAGTATAACAACCGAGCATATCTCCTGAGCGCACTATCAATCAAGATAACTTGCTGCAGAAGCATACGGGCGCCTGGCAAAACCTACGGATAGCTTCCGATACCTCAGTAAGGATTCGTTCAAGACTCTGAATTCCATAAAAACGTCAGAGCCCCATACTGAGTATGCACGCAGCCAGTTAGGAACCACACCAGTCAAGCACGTCAAGAAATTAGAAAAAGTGTCAAAGGTTTGCAACAAGACATTCCCCCCAAGAGGCAACGGGGATTGGTCCTACTGAAGAAGGTTGAGGGCAAATCGGCGTGAGCGACACTGGAGGACAGGAGGGTCAGGGAGAAGATATGAAACGACATATAAAATACTGGCAGAATAGACAAGGTGGACAAAGACGGGATGTTCCCGAGAAGGGACACAGACACAAGAGTTCACGTGGGACAATTGGAAAGTTGAAGACTCAGATGAATCAGAGGGAATTTAGGAAGTATATTCTGTTCTTCAGTCATAGAGTAAGTCAGGCACGTGGAATAGCCTAGAAAGTGACGTAGTGGAGGCGTGAACCATACCTATTTTTTAAGGCGAGGTATGATAAAGCTCATTGGCCAGGGAGAGAGACGACCTAGTAGCAATACGAAAGAGGCGGGGATAGGAGCTATAACTCGACCCCATGCAACCACACAATAGGTGAGTACAAATAGGTGAGGCAACACACACACACACTAGACAAATATATAAATACATATATAAATAATATATTATATATATTAATATAATATAAATATAAATATATATAAATATATATATATAATATAATATAATATATAAATATATCTATATAATAGTATATAATATACAAATAAATAAATGTATAAAGGATAGGTCTAGGCACATTGGATAGACAGCAACCGCCCATGGGGTACAACGTCCGCTAAGTGAGTGTAAAACAAAAGCCTGTAATTGTTTTACATGATTGTACAGGACTGCTGGTGGTTTTTGTCTCTCTCATAAATATCAAGATTAACAGGTATGTCTTGCACATCTACTTACACTTCTAGGTCCCACTACACATACATTCATGTACATACTTATACACACCATTCTGAGTTTTTCTTTGATTTTTCTATCTTAATAGTTTCTTGTTCTTATTACTTTCCTTTTATATCCATGGGGAAGCGTGGAATAAGAATCATTCCTCTGTAAGCCATGCGTGTTTTAAAAGTCAACTAAAATGCCGGGAACAATGGGCTAGTAACCCCTTTTCCTGAAATAATTACTAAAAAAGAATAAGAAAAAGAAAATTGTCAAAGTGGGAAGTTTGAATGTGCGTGGATGTTGTGTGAATGATAAGAAAGAGATGATTGTGAATGTTATGAATGAGACAAAGCTGAAGGGGTGGGAGAGTTTCAGTGGAGAGGAATAAATGGGATTAGTCAGGGGTTTCAAATAGAGTTAGAGCTAAAGAAGGAGTAGCAATAATGTTGAAGGATTAACTGTGGCAGTAAAAGAGGGACTATAAATGTATTAATTCAAGGATTATGTGGAGTAAAGAAAAGGTTGGATGTGAGAAGGGGGTTATAGTAAGCGTATATGCACCTAGGGAAGAGAAAAGTATAGAGGAGAGAGAGAGATTTTTAGAAATGTGAGTGAATGCATGAGGAGTTTTGAACCAAGTGTGAGAGTACTTGTGGTTGGGGATTTTAATGCTAAAGTGGGTAAAAATGTTTTGGAGGGAGTAGTAGGTAAAATTGGGGTGCCAGGGGTAAATGAAAATGGGGAACCTTTAATTGAGCTATGTATAGAAAGAGGTTTGTAATAAGTAATACACATTTTATGAAAAAGAGGATAAATAAATATACAATGTATGACATAGCATGTAATGAAAGTAGTTTTGTTAGATTATGTATTGGTGATAAAAGGTTGATGGGTAGGCTCCAGGATGTACACGTTTATAGAGGGCAACTGATACATCGGGTCATTATCTAGTTGTAGCTACAGTTAGAGTAAGAGGTATATGGGTTAAGAGGAAAAAGTCAACAACAAGAGGGAGGTGAAAGTGTACAACTAAGGGAGGAGGAAGTTTGGGTGAGATATAAGCAACTATTGGCAGAAAGGTGGGCTGGTGTAAAGTATGAGTAGTGGAGGGGGTTGAAGAGGGTTGGAATAGTTTTAAAAAATGCAGTAGTTAGAATGTGGGGCAGAAGTTTTGTGGTTATAGGAGGGTGGGTGCAGGAGGAAAGAGGAGTGATTGGTGGAATGATGAAGTAAAGGGTGTGATAAAAGAGAAAAAGTTAGCTTATGAGAGGTATTTACTAAGCAGATGTGTTATAAGAAGAGTAAGAGTATATGGAGAGTAAAAGAAAGGTGAAGAGAGTGGTGAGAGAGTGCAAAAGGAGAGCGGATGAGAGAGTGGGAGAGGCACTGTCAAGAAATTTTAATGAAAATAAGAAAAAAAATTGGAGTGAGTTAAGCAAGTTAAGCCTAGGGAACGAATGGATTTGTCAGTTAAAAACAGAGTAGGAGAGTTAGTAATGGGAGATGGAGGTTTTGGGTAGATGGCGAGAATATTTTGAGGAACTTTTAAATGTCGATGAAGAAAGGGAGGTGGTAATTTCATGCACTGGCCAAGGAGGTATACCATCTTTTAGGAGTGAAGAAGAGCAGGATGTGAGTGTGGGGGAGGTACGTGAGGCATTACGTAAAATGAAAGAGGGTAAAGCAGCTGGAACTAACGAGATCATGACAGAAATTTTTCAAAGCATGGGGGAAGGGGGACATAGTGTTGGAGTGGTTGGTATTTTTGTTTAATAAATGTATGAAAGAGGGGAAGGTTCCTAGGGATTGGCAAAGAGCGTGTATAGTCCCTTTATATAAAGGGAAGGGGGACAAAAGAGATTGAAAAAAATTATAGAGGAATAAGTTACTGAGTATACCAGGAAAAGTGTACGGTAGGGTTATTATTGAAAGAATTAGAGGTAAGACAGAATGTAGAATTGCGGATGAGCAAGGAGGTTTTAGAGTGGGTAGGGGATGTGTAGATCAAGTGTTTACATTGAGGGATATATGTGAACAGTATTTAGATAAAGGTAGGGAAGTTTTTATTGCATTTACAGATTTAGAAAAGGCATATGATAGAGTGGATAGGGAAGCAATGTGGCAGATGTTGCAAGTATATTGAATAGGTGGTAAGTTACTAAATGCTGTAAAGAGTTTTTATGAGGATAGTGAGGCTCAGGTTAGGGTGTGTAGAAGAGAGGGAGATTACTTCCCGGTAAAAGTAGGTCTTAGACAGGGATGTGTAATGTCACCATGGTTGTTTAATATATTTATAGACGAGGCTGTAAAAGAAGTAAATGCTAAGGTGTTCGGGAGAGGGGTGGGATTAAATTATGGGGAATTAAATACAAAATGGGAAGTGACAGTTACTTTTTGCTGATGATACTGTGCTTATGGGAGATTCTAAAGAAAAATTGCAAAGGTTAGTGGACGAATTTGGGAGTGTGTGTAAAGGTAGAAAGTTGAAAGTGAACATAGAAAAGAGTAAGGTGATGAGGGTATCAAATGATTTAGATAAAGAAAATTGGTTATCAAATGGGGAGGAGGAGTATGGAAGAAGTGAATGTTTTCAGATATTTGGGAGTTGATTTGTCAGCGGATGGATTTATGAAGGATGAGGTTAATCATAGAACTGATGAAGGGAAAAAGGTGAGTGATGCATTAAGGTATATGTGGAGACAAAAAATGTTGTCTATGGAGGCAAAGAAGGGAATGTATGAAAGTATAGTAGTACCGACACTCTTATATGGGTGTGAAGCTTGGGTTGTAAATGCAGCAGCGAGGAGGCAGTTGGAGGCAGTGAAGATGTCCTGTCTAAGGGCAATGTGTGGTGTAAATATTATGCAGAAAATTAGGAGTGTGGAAATTAGGAGAAGGTGTGAAGTTAATAAAAGTATTAGTCAGAGGGCTGAAGAGGGTTTGTTGAGGTGGTTTTTTCATTTAGAGAGAATGGATCAAGTTATCCTAGGTTCTCTACACATATGCTGCTATGTATGATAATTCTATGTAACCATATTTGTGTATACCTGAATAAACTTACTTCCTACTTATGGAGAGCGTATAAATCTGTAGAGGAAGGAAGGCGGGGTAGGGGTCATCCTCTAAAAGGTTGGAGGGAGGGGGTAAAGGAGGTGTTGTGGGCGAGGGGTTTGGACTTCTAGCAAGCGTGCGTGAGCGTGTTAGATAGGAATGAATGAAGACGAATGGTACTTGGGACCTGACGAGCTGTTGGAGTGAGCAGGGTAATGTTTAGTGAAGGGATTCAGAGAAACCGGTTATTTTCATATAATCGGACTTGAGTCCTGGAAATGGGAAGTACAATGCCTGTACTCTAAAGGAGGGGTTTGGGATATTGGTAGTTTGGAGGGATATATAGTGTATTTTTTATACGTATATACTTCTAAACTTCTGTATTCTGGGCACTTCTGCAAAAACAGTGATCATGCGTGAGGTGAAAGTGTTGAATGATGATGAAAGTATTTTCTTTTTTGGGGATTTTCTTTCTTTTTGGGTCACCCTGCCTCGGTGGGAGTCGGCCGACTTATTAATATAAAATATATATATATATATATATATATATATTTATATATATATATATATATTATAATATATATATATATATACATAGTTCCTTGATAATGTGAGTAGTCACGAAAGCGCTTGGAATTTCTCTATTCTTTCAGAGTGGTTGTTTTGCATATTTTGAAATCACCTGTTTACTGTGATCTTATTGCATATATATATATTATATATAATATATATATATATATATATATATATATATATATATATAATATTATTTTTTTTTATTATCACACTGGCCGATTACCACCAAGGCAGGGTGGCCCGAAAAAGAAAAACTTTCACCATCATTCACTCCATCACTGTCTTGCCAGAAGGGTGCTTTACACTACAGTTTTTAAACTGCAACATTTACACCCCTCCTTCAGAGTGCAGGCACTGTACTTCCCATCTCCAGGACTCAAGTCCGGCCTGCCGGTTTCCCTGAACCCCTTCATAAATGTTACTTTGCTCACACTCCAACAGCACGTCAAGTATTAAAAACCATTTGTCTCCATTCACTCCTATCAAACACGCTCACGCATGCCTGCTGGAAGTCCAAGCCCTTCGCACACAAAACCTCCTTTACCCCCTCCCTCCAACCTTTCCTAGGCCGACCCCTACCCCGCCTTCCTTCCACTACAGACTGATACGCTCTTGAAGTCATTGTGTTTCGCTCCATTCTCTCTACATGTCCGAACCACCTCAACAACCCTTCCTCAGCCCTCTGGACAACATTTTGGTAATCCCGCACCTCCTCCTAACTTCCAAACTACGAATTCTCTGCATTATATTCACACCACACATTGCCCTCAACATGACATCTCCATGCCTCCAGCCTTCTCCTCGCTGCAACATTCATCACCCATGCTTCACACCCATATAAGAGCGTTAGTAAAACTATACTCTCATACATTCCCCTCTTTGCCTCCAAGGACAAAGTTCTTTGTCTCCACAGACTCCTAAGTGCACCACTCACCCTTTTCCCCTCATCAATTCTATGATTCACCTCATCTTTCATAGACCCATCCGCTGACACGTCCACTCCAAATATCTGAATACATTCACCTCCTCCATACTCTCTCCCTCCAATCTGATATCCAATCTTTCATCACCTAATCTTTTTGTTATCCTCATAACCTTACTCTTTCCTGTATTCACCTTTAATTCCTTTTCAACCCTACCTTACACCAACTCCCAATTCCAAAATTTCCCCAAAAACCCTCTCCCAATTGTA